>BSBK01006153.1:1372500-1865000 GCA_027943335.1 Chamaecyparis obtusa | reverse complement strand
TCATAAAAATTAAAATTAACAGATTCATATAAACTTTTGGCTATGTAAATGAGGGTATGCCCTCATATTTGTATTGTAAAAGTTTTGCATATCTCGACATCCGTCCTGAGCTAAACTGGAGGTTTTCTTCTTCATTCTTTCCTACCAGTGCTCACATCGAATGGAGAAAATTCAAATTCATCTAATGGTTTTTTCTTTTTAAAAATAATAATTTCAAACTCATTTAAAGGTGGGGTATTTTATTTGGTACTCTTAAATTATTGTAATTATGTCTACCTTGTTTCTTGAAATTAAGCTAAATAGTTCTATCATTCATGGAAAACACATATTTCATTTATTTCTCGCTTCAAGCACTTGTTAGATAGTGTTATAGATTCAAAATCAGAAGCATCTTCCATTGCCACTCTCGCTGAACAAGAAAAGTGGAAAGCTCAAAATGAAGAAGCCCTTGGATTCATTGGCATTTAAATAGTTCCCAAACAATATGTTCTCATTGGGAATTGTATGAAAGCCCATGAAGAGTGGGTAATCTTGAAATCAACCTTCGACAATTCAAATGAATTTAGAAAGATTTAGCTTCAGGATCAACTCAAAGACCTCAAGTATATTGATTTTAAAATGATGGATGAATTTTAATTGAAGTTTGATTTGTTAAATAGTCAATTAAAAGGTTTAGGAGTGCAACTACAAATCTTTTCTTGATTCATACGATTCTTAAGAAATGTCTTCCTAGGCAATTTTAGGAGTTCATTACAGATATTAATGCCCAACTTCCTATCCTTTCTTTAACTAGTCAACTTACATATTATATATTTCATAATTTATTACGTCAAGAGGAAACAAAGTTAATTTAGTTTGGTACTCATAAAAATAGTGAACATGCTTTCATTTCTAGAAATCATAATCAACATTCTAAGTCTTATAATAATCATTCTAATTCCAAAACTTACTAGGATAATAGTAATGGTCCTCAAAATAATCATTCTAAGAGGCCTCATTGCTCTTATTGTGGTAAGAATGGTCATTGGAATAATTCATGTTTTAAAAAGAAAAATGACAAAAAGAGAATGCATCAAAATCAAAATAATTAACAAAATTAATCTAATCCTAAAAAGTCTAGTAACAATTGTAATCAATCTCATCGTACATTTACTTGTAGTTTTAATGTTGCCAATCAACTTGAATGAGTGATTGAATTAGGTGCTTCTCAACATGTTCCATCTCATAGAGAGTTTTTTTGATTCTATGCAACCTGATATTTATAATATTCCTCTTCAACTTACAAATAGTCATAGTTGTAAAGTTGAAGGTATTGATGATGTAAATGTGTCTAATAGTAAATTGCATGATGCATTGTATGTTCTTGAATTGGAGTCTAACTTGCTTTCAGTTTCAAAGCTATGTCAACATTATAAAATTAAATTCTATAAAGATATGTGTTATGCCATTGATCCTAATAAAAATATAGTTATTGCTAAGGCTGAGTTGGATCATGACAATTTGTTCAAGTTTTATGAATTTTCTCAATCAAAATATTCCTTGTTTACTACCATTGATTTTAATATTTGGCATGAAAGGCTTAGCCATAGAAATTCTAACAATACTGCATTGAGGAAAAAATCTAAAATGGTAGATGTATTGCTTAGCATTGTTCCTTCTAAGATTGTATGCACATGATGTATATGTAGTAAGATGCATAGGGAGCCCTTTCTACATGGTCAAGCATGGAGATCAACTCACAAGTTGCACCTTGTTCATAATGACCTTTTGGGACCCATGAGAAATACCTCCATCCAAGGATCAAGGTACACTCTTATGTTTGTTGATGAATTTTCAAGGAGAACTTGGATCTATTTTCTCCATGGTAAAGATCAAGTTCTTGCTATATTTTTTGATTTTCATAAGTTTGTTGAAAGACAAGGTGGTTTTAAGATTAAAATTCTTAGAATTGATAATGGAAAGGAATATGTGAATAGTGCTTTTAATGGTTATTTGAAATCATTTGGAACTAAGCATGAGCTTATTGTTCCCTATACGCCTCAACAAAATGGTGCAACAGAAAGGAGACAAAGAACCATTGTTGAAACTGTTAGATATATGTTGCATGCTAGAAATATGTATTATAAATTTTTGGCAGAAGCTATGATTTGTGCAACTTATCTTATCAATAGGTCTCCTAAAGCTCTAAAGGATATGAATCCTGAGGAGGCTTGGACTAGTAGGAAGCCCAATCTCCAACACTTAAGGATTTTTGGTTCCATTGCTTATGTTCATCAATTTAAAGAAAAAAAGGCAAAAGTTAGATTCCAAATCATCTCCTTGCATATTTGTTGGTTATGATGAACATTCAAAGGCTTATAGAGTTTATAATCCTATTACTAACAAGATAAATGTTTCTAGAGATGTTTGTATTACAGAAAATGGAGTACATGATTCTTCGGAGGTTCATGATAGTGAAACTTCTCAAAGTAAAATTGTGGTTGTGGAGGACAATCCTCCTTCTCTTAACCCTCCCCATGTTTCTATTTATCATAGTGATAATGATGATGATAATTATACTTCTCATGATTCTTCTTTTAGTGGTGATTCTATTACATCTAAAAGGAGGCCTAAATGGTTTCAAACTTTTATTCGAGAGAGCGATGATTATTTAGCTAGAATGGATAAATTTAAATATAGAAGGTCAAATTATTGTAATTATGCTTTAATGTCTAAAATTATGACTACTAATGATGCTAAATCCTTTGAGAAAGCTAAATCTCAACCAAATTGGGGGAAAGCTATGCAAGAGGAATATGATACTTTGCTTGCTAATGAGACTTTATAGTTAGTTCCTCTCCCTCAAGGTAAAAATCTTGTTTCTTGCAAAAGGTTTTATAAAAGTAAATACAATGCCAATAATGAAATCAGCAAGTTTAAAGCTAAATTAGTTGTTAGAGGTTTTAAAAAAAAAAATAAAAAAAAATCAAATTGAAGGCTTAGATCATAATAAAACTTTTGCTCCTATAACTAAAATGCCTACTATCAAACTAGTTCTTGCTTTAGCTTCTACTTTGCATTGGTCTATTCATCAAATGGATGCCAAAAGTGCATTTTTAAATAGTGATTTGCATGAAGAGATTTATATCTCAACCTCCAGTTTTTTTAAGGAAGGTAATGAACATCTTGTTTGTAAGTTAAAGAAATCAATATACGGGTTAAAAAAATCTCCTAGTGAGTGGTATTCCAAAATCAATGCTTTCTTTATTTCTGAAGGTTTTATTAGAAGAAAAAATGATTCTAATCTTTATATTAAACATAGTAAAGATGAAATTGTGATTATTATTCTATATGTTGATGATTTGATTATCACTTCAAGTTCTACCCATTTAATTTGTGATGTTAAGTCTCAACTCAATATGAAATTTCAAATGACTAATTTGAGTTTGTTACATTATTTTTTGGGTATGCAAATTTGGCAAACACTAAAGAGAATCTTTCTTTCTCAAAGTAAACAGGCTTAAGATCTCTTAGATTCAAAATGAATTATGCTAACCTTGTTTCTACTCCTTGTAAGTTAGGAACTAAACTTATCCTTGATATGCAAAATCTTTTTGTTAAGGCTATTTTATATAGGCAATTAGTTGAAAGTTTAAATGATTTAACTCTTACTAGACCTGATGTTGCTTATGTTGTTGGTTTAGTTTCTAGATTTATGTCTAAACCTCAACAAACTCTTTTTAATGTTGCAATTTTTTTTAAAGATATGTCAAAGGTTCTCTTAATGTTGGTTTATTTTATGATACAAATGATATACTGAATCAAATCTAGGGGGAGATCCCAATGATGGGAAATCTACCTGTTGATATTTATTTTTGTTGGATCAGGTGCAATGTTTTAAAATAGTAAAAATGTAATGTCCCCTTTTTGGGACATAAGAAAATAAAATGCCAACTTCACAAATTATTAAAAATGACTTTATGGGAGCTTAATGCAAATTGATAAAAGTCATTTTAATATTAAAAGATGTTTGAGAAGGGACAAGAGAGAAAGAAGATGAAAATATAGGAGTTGGAAAATGAAGGGTCACATGGTTTCTCCTTAAAAGAACAATGAGAAGCTCATTTGCATTATGCTTGGTAAAATGTTTTGATATTGTTCTCTTGGGGTCCGTTTGGGTGCTGGAATACCAAATGCCAATTCCAGTCAAGTCTGGAAGATGCTGCAATTCTGGAAGATACAAATCCTGAAAATGATTTCTGGAATATGGGCTGACTCGTTTGGTTCAACCGAAAGATGACTAAGAAGATGCATAAGGAATTTTAATTCTTTATTTTAATTTCTTTGAGTATGGTGTGTATATGTCTATATATATACACACATACATGTGTGTGTATATACACATACATGTGTGTATATATACACATATGCACACATGTGTATATATACACATGTGTGCATATGTGTATACATGTGTGTATATACACACATGTATACACATATGTACACATGTATATATACACATGTGCATATACACACATGTGTATATATACACGTGTGCATATGTGTATATATACACATGTGTGTGTATATATGTATACATATACACATGAATATGTGTATATACACATAAATATGTGTATACACACATACATGTGTATATATACACACATGTGTGTATATATATATGTATATATATACACACATACATGTGTGTACACACACACACATATATATACACATACATGTGTGTATATACACACATGTGTATATATATACATAAATATACACATGTGTGTGTATATACATATACACACATTTGTGTATATATACACATATACACACACATGTGTATATATACACATATGTATATACACACATGTGTATATATACACACACATGTGTATATATATACACACATGTATATATATATATACATCCTTATAGCAATATAATATACATCCTTATAGTCATGGATCCCACAAAATATTAAATTTGGTTTTATAAAAATTAGAATTGGAATTCGAAATTCCAATTCCACCTATTTGAGTGGAAGATGAAATGTCCATTTTGGGGGCAAAATTGGAATTTCAAAATTCTAATTCCAATTTTTTGGATGGACACAAACATGGAATTGACATTATTTTGGAATATCTAGTCTAATTCCAGCACCCAAACGGGCCCTTGGAGAATTTGGGAAGCTTAAGCTTTCAATAGGTTTGAGGATGAAACCCTCAAGCTTGGATACAATGGACAGAAACCATTGTCGGTTAGAAACATTGCACAGGTGTTTTGTTGGAAGTGGTGACAATTCTGAGAGGGGGGGTGAATCAGAATACAATAATTTTAACAAGATTACAACAAGTGATAACTTTAAACTTCTAAAATGACAAATTCATAAGCTGTAGAAAAATAAACCATATTAAAAAATAATCCACTCACAGAAACAAGACAAGATTTTTTGCCGAGTGGGAAACCCTCAAAACCTTACAGTTTTGTCACAGGGAGAAAAACCATTCCTATAGAACCTGTACTTTTATTGAGCAATAACCCTTCTTATATAACAACTACAATTGCGTGCTTGGGCTATAGCCCTTCACTTCTTTCTACAAATAAATCTCTGTCAATACAGTTTATATATATAACTGTATGCATTTCACAGCGCATACACCTTATACATATAAACTATTTAAAATATTCTTTCAATGATTCTCATATCAAAGAAAAATCTCTTTTTCATGCACACTTTTTACATCCACCTCTTCCTCTTAAATAGGAATATACATAATACATTTTCAAAGACATTTCCAAGAGCAGTTACAACAGACGTTGCAACTGATTACAATATCAGCTCAACATAAATTGATTTTCAAATAACCGGATAGTAGAACTGTTTTAGAATAGTTTCACAAAACCCTTCACAGAAATTTCTTGGTGAAAACAAAGAATTTGTTGCTCAAGAACCAAACTCAATCGAGTCATTCACAACTGAACTGTTACACAACTGAACTGTGTAACTACCAACTGTAACCACAAACTCATTACTAAATAAAATGCAAGCACTGTAGTGAATTACTCAAGTGTCAAAATGACCCAAATTCCTTTCACATCAATATGCAAATAATCAAACCAAGAGTAAAGCTAAAAGTGGAGAAGATTTTTGCAGTGATCCTTTTTCATGTATCATTTGAAGAAATTGTGAATAGAAAAACATATTCACATAACAAATTTTGCTATAAAAATACCTCAAATAAATGCATAGAAAAATCTTGTCATTTTACCAATAACTCAACTGTTCTTTGCCAGAGAAGAACCATCTGAAGATGCATACCTTTTGATAGAGAACCATATTGACAAAGAACCATAAGAAGACTATCGTTTTGGTATCCAGTCGAAACCACTGAAGACCAAATGCTCAGAGTGATTTCAACACAACAAAAACAAAGCATGTATTAGCCATCGAACCATAACATGATAAAATAGAGCAAGAGTATCCCTCTGATCCATAACACAATAAAAAAATAGAGCAAGATTATCCCTTTGTAATTAGACAACAAGTACCTTCATTGAAGATGCAAAGATACCATAAAAATGGTATTAACCTGTTCCTCTTATAAAGAAGAGTATCATAGCAAAAACCCACAATCACGAAGTCAACACAGTGTCATCAAAAGCTCACAGTAGCAATCATGGTGGCGCTCTTAGTTAGGGCAAGAAAAAAATAATAAGCATGCAAACCCTTTAGACGAAATGATAAAAAAGAACTTAATAAAATTCCAAATAAGTTTCACGTCCACCACGCACACAAGACATGTGGTAAAGGAAGAGCCAAGTGTTGACAACCAAGAGTCAACAAATAACCATAATACAACACAAGGTTATTCGCAACTGCAAAGTACGAGCACACCTCAGCATTACAGCTGGAGGTCAATAAAGATAGTAAACATCATTGCATCAAGGACATAAACGAAAGGCCAACAAACTTCCCCATTTATCCTTGAGGCAAAATCAACCAAATACCTGAATCCACTGAATCAATACTCGTGCAATACCTGAATCCACTGTCCCTGAATCCATTGAATCACTATTCATCAATACTAAAAAAATTGAATACAATAGAATCAAATCAACTGAATCATAGAATCATCAAAGAATCAACAATACTGGAGTTCTCCCCCAATTTTCATCAAGGACAAAAAATACTGCTAGAATAGAGTAGAATGGACTGTGAAGAGGAAGTAGCAACCTCTCATAGACTCACAAGTAGATAAAGTAACACATGCTTGTTTCTTACTATGCCAGGCAACCAAACAATTACCTAAGAAAAATGCAGCACCACTAGTGCTCTTTTTGTCATCCGATCCACCCCAATCTGCATCAGTATATCCAAGTAAAGTGAAATCATCACTATGTGGATATCATAAACCAAAATCAAGAGTACCTTGAATATACTTAAAAATATGAGTAACAACATTAAGATGAGATTGTTTTGGAGCAGACTGAAATTGGGACACCAGACAAACAACTTGCATTAGATCTAGTCTAGATGCTGTAAGATATAACTGATTACCAATCATAGATCTGTAATAAGTTTGATCCACTAGAGGTGAATCATCATCTTTAACAAGTTTGCACCCTATTTCCATAGGCGTGCTGACAGGTCTACAATATGTCATGTTAAATTTCTTTAACATTTCTTTGGCATATTTTGATTGAGACAAGAATAAACCATGCTCAAGTTGTGTCACTTGTAGACCAAGAAAGAATGTCAGTTCACCCAAAAGAGACATTTCAAATTCATATTCCATGATGTCAGAAAAATGCTTTGACAATGCATCATTAGTAGAACCAAAAATAATATCATCTACATAGACTTCCACAGCTAAGATATCTCCATTAACATTTTTAATATATAAAGTGTTGTCTGCACTACCACATGTAAAACCATTTGTAGTAAGATGCTTATCTAGTCTGGAATACCAAGCTTGAGGAGCTTGTTTTAAGCCATATAATGCCTTTTTAAGACGATATACATAATCAGGTTTATTAGATGACTCAAACCCTTCTAGCTGTTCCATATAGACTTCTTCATCAAGATAACCATTTAAAAAAGTAGTTTTAACATCCATTTGATAAATAGTGAACTTTTTGTAACTAGCATATGCAAGAAAGATTCGAATAGATTCTAACCGTGCAACTGGTGAAAAAGTTTCACTAAAATCAATACCTTCCTATTGACCATAACCTTTACACACAAATCTGGCTTTATTTCTTACTACTTTGCCATCTTCATTTAGTTTATTTCTAAAAATCCATTTCCCACCTATAACATTCTTGTTATCGGGTCTAGGGACAAGTTCCCATGTTTGATTTTTCTCAATCTAGTTTATTTCATCTTTCATAGCATTCATCCAGCAAGGTTCTGTCAAGGCTTCAGTCATAGTTTTTGGTTCAAAGTCTGATAGCAGACAAAAATGTTCTACAATATGAGCATGGTCATCAATTTTAGCTTTTCTCCTAGTTAGAATTCCTCCCTCTACATCTCCAATGACTTGAGATTCAAGATGTCTTTTTGCTATAATTCTAGGAGTCTTTAAAGGAATTTTTGATTCTTGAGAATTTGAACAATGTTCTTGATTAGTATGATCAGAAAGTTTTTGACTATCATTATCTGTCTTATGATGTTCACAAGGTACATGTTCTCTTCTTTGTAAAGACTCTTCTTCAACACAACTTTCAATGTTATTGTTTAATAAAGAACTTTCATCAAAAATCACATTAATTGCTTCAATGACTTTATTCAGCCTTGTATTGTAACATTTGAAAGCTTTACTTCGTGTAGAGTATCCCAGAAAAATACCCTCATCAGACCTGGAATTCAAACTGTTTAACAAATCATTGACCTTTTTTATAAAACATTTACAGCCAAAAATTTTAAAATTCTTAACATTAGCAGTTTTTCCATGCCAAAGTTCATAAGGAGTATATGTTGTTCTTACTCTGATTTGAGCCTTGTTAAGAATATATACGACTGTATGAACAACTTCTTTCCAAAATTTATTAGGTAGCTTTGCTTCATTCAACATAGTCCTAGCCATTTCTTTAACTATCCTATTTTTCCTTTCCACAACACCATTTTGTTGTGGTGTATGAGCAGCCTCTTAATACCATATTTTTCACAATACTCTATGAAATCTTGAGAGGTGAATTCTCCACCTCTGTCAGACTGTAAACACTTCAACTTTAGATCAGTTTCCCTTTCAACCATTTTCCTGAATATTTTGAAGCGTGCAAAAGCTTTAGATTATGTTTCAAAAAAGTTACCCAGACTATCCTTGAATAATCATCTACAAATAGCATGAAATATCTTTCACCATTTAAGGATGAAGTTTTAGTTGGACCACAAAGATCAGTATGGACAATTTCTAGAGGTCTATTAGACAAGTACTCTTTGGTTTTAAAAGATGTTCTAGTTTGTTTACCTTTGACACATTCTTCACAAACTTTAGCTAGTTGGCTAATTAGGGGTAAGCCTCTAACCTTTTTGTTCTTGCTGATCCTAGCAAGATTATCAAAATTTAAGTGACCCAATCTCTTATGCCATAACCAATTTTCTTCTACTTGACTTACAAGACAGGTATTAATTAGTGAAGATTCCTTAATAGTAGAATCAATTAGATTATACAGATTTCCTCCTGTTCTTAAACCACTAGCAACAACTTTGTTCTTACTCTTGATAGAACATCCTTTAGCATTAAAAGAAATTGAATATCCACTGTCACAAATTTGACTGACACTTAGAAGATTTTGTTTTAGTCCTTCTACATAATAAACATCATGAATGGGTGTATCTGTATTAAGAACTATTGAACCACGACCAATGATATAAGCACTTGAGTTATCTCCAAACCGAACAAATCCTCCATCGAAATCTTCTAAAACTTTAACCTTGCTTTTACAACTAGTCATATGATGAGAACAACCACTGTCCAAAATCCAAGTAGCAGGTTTATGGGCAAATAAAGCTGTTTCAATAATCAGGGATTTTTCAATGGGTTTCCATACTTGTTTAGATTTTAAATGAAGTTTACACTGATTAGCAAAGTGTCCATAATGAAAACATTTGAAGCATCTGATTAGGTTCTTGAAACCATACCTTTCTCTGTTCATCTTACATTGAATGCTTTATGACCAAAAAGATTGTAGTTGAAACAATAACCTTTAAAATAACTCAAACTTTGATTTGAAGATTTTCCTTTAACATTTAATTCAGCTTGTTCAATCTGATTTTGTAACAAAACCAGTTTCTTTTCCTTTTCAACAAGAGATTGTTTTTGATTCTCAATAAGTTGATTTGCTTTCTCTAAATCAGTTTGCAATATTTTATTCTCTCTTTCAAATTCTAATATCAATTTCTTTTTCTTCTTCAGTTCTTGCAAAGAACAAAGAAGTTCTTTTTCAAGATCAATATCTTCGTCTGAATCAGATGAGGATTTTGATTTTCTAGTTTCTAAATTAAGAACATTGATTATTTTAGCCAAGAAAGATACTTCTTTTTCTTCTTCAGAATCATTTGATTCTTCACTAGAGTCCTCTTTTGACAAAAGACTCTTCTTTTTGAAGTTCTTGAACCTCTGATTCTGATTCCAAGGTTTCTTTCTTGAAAATTTTTTAGTTTTCTCATTATTATCACCTTGATCAGTATAAGGACATTTTGTAGCAAAGTGTCCTAATTGACCACAACTAAAACACTTAGGTTTTCCTTGATATTTCTTTCTCATTTTCTTGACTAACAATTCTTCTAGGGCACTTGTTAAATCTGTATCACTTTCATCTAGTTTCTCAGCCTTAAAGGTTGTTTCTTTCGATGTAGAAGCCGCTTGGTTGCTGATTCTCATCTCATATGCAGTCAAGGTTCCTTGCAACTGATGTAAGGTCATTTAAGAAAAATGTTTCTTTTCTTCTAAGGTAGAGATCTTAGTTTCAAATTTAGGTAGAACAGTTCTAACTACCTTTGAAATAATATCATGTTCTTCAACTGTCTCTCCTAAACCCCTTCTAGCATTTACTACTTCATCAATACGTAAAAAATAAGAAGCTATACTTTCATCCTCATTAATCTTCAAATTATCAAATTGAGTTTTTAATGTTATCAATTTTGATTCCTTAACTTTCTCATCACCTTGATAAATGGTTTCCAACTTTTCCTAGATGTCATTAGCAGATTTACAGTACATGACTTTAACAAACACATCTTTAGTAAGACTACAAAAAATAGCAAATTTTGCTCTTTTGTCAAGTTCATACTTGGTTTTATCATTAGGATATGTAGGTACAACATTAAGAACATTATACTTTTTTGCAACTACTTCCCACATATTAATATCTAAAGAATTAATGAAAGCTTCCATCCTTACTCTCTAAAAAACATAATCATTGCCATCAAATAATGGAGCTCTGCTAAGAGAAGCTCCCTCAACTTGTGCCGTTTATTTCCAACTATCCCTGGATAATTCCTATAGGTAGACCTAGGAAGGGACCCTATGCTCTGATACCACTTGTTGGAAGTGGTGACAATTCTGAGAGGGGGGGGTGAATCAGAATACAATAATTTTAACAAGATTACATCAAGTGATAACTTTAAACTTCTCAAATGACAAATTCATAAGCTGTAGAAAAATAAACCATATGAAAAAATAATCCACTCATAGAAACAAGATAAGATTTTTTGCCGAGTGGGAAACCCTCAAAACCTTACGGTTTTATCATAGGGAGAAAAATCACTCCTATAGAACCTGTACTTTTATTGAGCAATAACCCTTCTTATACAACTACAACTACAACTGCCTACCTGGGCTATAGCCCTTCACTTCTTTCTACAAATAAATCTCTGTCAATACAATTTATATATATAACTGTATGCATTTCACAACGCATACACCTTATACATATAAACTATTTAAAATATTCTTTCAATGATTCTCATATCAAAGAAAAATCTCTTTTTCATGCACACTTTTTACATCCACCTCTTCCCTCTTAAATAGGAATATACATAATACATTTTCAAAGACATTTCCAAGAGCAGTTACAACAGACGTTGTAACTGATTACAATATCAGTTCAACATAAACTGATTTTCAAATAACCAGATAGTAGAACTGTTTTAGAATAGTTTCACAAAACCCTTCACAGAAATTTCCTGGTGAAAATAGAGAATTTGTTGCTCAAGATCCGAACTCAATCAAGTCATTCACAACTGAACCGTGTAACTACCAACTGTAACCACAAACTCATTACTAAATAAAATACAAACACTGCAGTGAATTACTCAAGTGTCAAAATGACCCAAATTCCTTTCACATCAATATGCAACTAATCAAACCAAGAGTAAAGCTGAAAGTGGAGAAGATTTTTGCAGTGATCCTTTTTCATGTATCATTTGAAGAAATTGTGAATAGAACAACATATTCACATAACAAATTCTGCTATAAAAATACCTCAAATAAATGCATAGAAAAATCCTGTCATTTTGCCAATAACTCAACTGTTCTTTGCTAGAGAAGAACCAGCTGAAGATGCATACCTTTTGATAGAGAACCACATTGACAAAGAACCATAAGAAGACTGTCGTTTTGGTATCCAGTCGAAACCACCGAAGATCAAATGCTCAGAGTGATTTAAACACAACAAAAACAAAGCATGTATTAGCCATCAAACCATAACATGATAAAATAGAGCAAGAGTATCCCTCTGATCCATAACACAATAAAAAAAATAGAGCAAGATTATCCCTCTGTAATCAGACAACAAGTACCTTCATTGAAGATGCAAAGATACCATAAAAATGGTATTAACCTGTTCCTCTTATAAAGAAGAGTATCATAGCAAAAACTCACAGTCACGAAATCAACACAGTGTCATCAAAAGCTCACAGTAGCAATCGTGACGGCACCCTCAGTTAGGGCAAGAAAAAAATAAGAAGCATGCAAACCCTTTAGACGAAATGATAAAAAAGAACTTAAGAAAATTAAAAATAAGTTTCACGTCCACCACGCACACAAGACATGTGGTAAAGGAAGAGCCAAGTGTTGACAACCAAGAGTCAACAAATAACCATAATACAACTCAAGGTTATTTGCAACTGCAAAGTACCGAGCACACCTCAACATTACAGCTGGAGGTCAATAAAGACAGTAAACATCATTGCATCAAGGACATAAACGAAAGGCCAACATGTTTCACATATTGTTCAGATTCATATTTTTGGTATCCAATCTTGCTGGAAGTTCTGTAACTACAATTGAATTTTGTTATTGTTCTGCTGAAGATTTAAATGCCATATTATTTTAGAAACTATATTTCAGCTAGATATTTTATATTTTGCTAGATAATGTGAAATATACCGCATGCAAACATTTGTTTTAAATTTCTATGTTTAAATTTGGGGATAATATTCTTATGAGATATAACAGTGGTATCATAGATGGTTTTCCTGCCACACTGTAAGGATTCATGAGTAAAAACGTTATTTGCAGTTCTGAAGTTTTTTTAATTCTGAATTGGGAAATAAATTGTGCAAGGAGAAATTATATTATCAGCAAATAGTTCTAGGAAAATTATATCAGGGTGCGAAGAAACATGGTTTTGTAGCCTTGGAAGCCGTGGTTTTTTTTTTCCTATTCTGGTAGGCCGCTAATATTGAATCAGTGGAGATTTTAGAGAGTTTGAAGTACTTATTTATAGGCCTTCATTTCCAGCTTCAAAGCTTCATTACTCCTTGCCGGAAAAATCAGGAATTGTTGGGCTGAATATGGACTTGTGGGGAGAAACAGAGTTCACAAATATTAATATTTTAATGTGGAGCGAAAATCTCCTAATTATGGTGAGACTACAATATTTAACATTTGCCGGCCCGGTTCATATTGGTAAGCTATTATTTCAAAGTATGGTTGTACAGATAATATAAAATGGATGCTATCTTCCAGACAGAATATTCTATTGACTAAATTTGAAAAATCCGAAAACACAACAGATTTTTGTAAAATTTCAGCATTTGTTCTTCATGATCTGCATGTTTTGAATGGAAAACATCCAAAAAAATTTTGAAAAAAAATCACTGAAAAATATAAATTTGAATAAAAATAAAAATTGACTCTGAGTGCATTTTGTTGGCTGCCGCCCTATAAAATTTGGAAGGTTTTAATATATGAGACAATTATTTTAAGTGAAATATTTGAGGGATTTATTTTTACTTCTAGCCGAAATTTTTTCATGTGACATTGATATGAAAGGAATATCGAGCTTCAAACTCATGGGAATTATTTGGGTATTGACATGGTACTGGTAGATATATGGGTAGAGGTTGCTGAAGAAATATAATTATATTGTTGTAAGATGACTATAGTAAAGGTTAAATGTTTCTAAACATTATAGTCGGAGAAAATAAATATTTGTATGTTATCCTATAGTTTTCGGCAAATTTCCTGAGAACAAAGATGTCCTTTTAGCTGAGGTATATAGTGGAATGCAATAAGTTTAAACATCAATCTGTGAGGCATTATCTGACATAGTGGAGGAACATGCATCTTCGGTTACTGCATCTGTAGGCTATCATATTTGAAACTTCAGCATGATGTTTATCACCATTCGAATTGATGAAATGGAGTACAACTAATTTTACTTCCAGCTTTAATATTTGTCGCAGGCCAATGGACAGTGGTTTAGTTTGGCAATAATAGATAATGTGGGCTCAACGCTGAAGTTTGTTATCCATGATATGTCGTCAATACTAAGGCGCTCATATTTGGATTCTTTAAAGTTATAAGCTAAATATCCCAACGCCAAACTACACCCAAACTATAGTCATTGGGATTATTTTTTGTTTGGCCATCGGTGCAAGACTTAATAAAGGTATACGACTTGAAGATTATATTCAAAGTCTAAAGTTACTTTTCCAATTTATTTATCGGGAGATTTTTTATTTGGCCAAGCTTTGGTGAATATATTTTTTTTCCATGTGGAAGGAATTCTCACTGTACTGAGTTAGTAATGGATTCAACATGTTGGTTAAGACCGGCAAATTGTCGTTCTAAGCCTTATCGGTAAACTGCCTTTGAAGTCGGGTGCAACCCAACAACTATCGCTTAAATGATAATTAGTAGAAGTTGTGGAAGAGAAAGAAAAAATGAATTCCGATGGCACAGGAGGGGAGTCTAGTAGATGTGATTAACTGGCAGTGTATTTGGCCCAGGGATATCGTTGAAAATCACAGTGTGGAGCTTGGAGCCGTTGACCTACAGATGGCAGATGAAACTACTTTAAAAAAGATAAAGAGGTGTTTTGAAAGGTGTTCATGTTAAGGTTGCAGGAAAAAAGGCCGCCAATACCAAACCAAGATGGAATCAAATGCTAACATGAACCAGATGTTTACGGTGAAGGTTTTTTTTCTAATGCAACTGGACCTTCATCTGTACAAGAAGATTGCAACTGGACTGTCATCTATACATGGTGATATCATTCTACACCTGGGTCATTCACGGTGAGCAAGATGAAGAGTACGGGTAGATTGTCATTTACTGTTACTCGGGCTGAAGAGTGCGGGAGGTGTAGATGCTAGTAATTCCATGTTGATGTTGCTGCTATGTTCGTGGGGCTATGAATGGTGAACATGGAATGATCTGGAATTTCTAATCTTTCAAAAGGTCAGGAAGAAACACTTTCGTTGATTGAATGCTATCGGTTATGACTGAATTTGTATCTCACTCTGTAACCAAGGAAAAGAAGTTTCTATGAAATGAACTGTTTACTTTAAGTAACCTGAGTCTTTAGTTTTCTTTTAAAACAAGAAATAAATTGTAATCATTGTGTCTATTGCTGATATGCTCATCCAAATCGTGACTCTGTGTAATCCTTATTTTCTCCGAGTGTGCTGAACACTGATACCAACAACTCTTAAGTGTATCTGTAAACAAGTGGAAACAAAAAAAACTATGCAGACAATAGGATAGCTTATTACAACTATATCTTCATTTACAAGACATCAATAGCAATTCTATAATAGGTGATTCCTAAAAGGTTGGTGTTACAAAATAATTTGATGAATTACCAGTGCGGATTATCAGCTCCATTTTCTTCTGAATAAACATTCGAAAGGAAACTCTCAGCCAGTTGAATAAAGAATCAAATACCAATTACAACTATGTGAAAATGTCTAAATGATGATTATATGTAAACTGTCTGATAAAATTTCTGAATACTATTTATGGTGATTTTATAGTTCTCCCACATTTCTAAATCAGATGTAACAGTGACAACTTGTGAACATATGAGGTGTGTGAAGAGAAAGGAGACTTTGGATCAAAATTGAGTGTAATTTATTGCAGTTGATATAGTGAAAGTGCATAAATTTTCAAAGGAAACAGGGGTAGACTTTCAGTGAAATTCTATTTGGGTGGAAAAACAAAAACTAAGGCAATGGAAAATTTGAAAAAAAATGTTTTCTCCAAAGAATTTAATGAGACATTTAATGGTGAACAACTAAGAGACCTACATAAAGAAAAAGAAGTAGGAAATGAGCTCTATATAATTGGATTGCAATTAGCATCCATGAAATCTTTGGATGGTCTTCTTTCTAAGCTGGAAGAATTGGATTCACATTTATTTAGAGTAGACCAGATAGATTGGAGGCTTTGGATTTGGGCTTAGCAACCTTCAATGGTCGCTTTAGTTCAACACGGGTTAATGGACCATCCATGTGAAGATGTGAAACTAACACTTGCTTCTCGTCATAGTGAAATCATAAGAATAATAGTTCTTATTGCACCTTATAATGATGGCATATTGAAGAAGGTTCTACAAATGATTGTGGACAACCTATGTGGATTATAGGAGGTCAAAGACCCCACCTTTGGTAAGAGGGCTAAGACTTTGGAACTTATGGAAAAAAGTTATTTTTTATCATCATGTTGGATCTCAAATGTGAAAGAATGATTCTTCAAATGTTTCAATGTTTATTAAGTGAACTCAGGGGGCATCATCCAGACAATGTGAGAGCTTGTATGTAAACTATTATGTCCTTAATCTTAGATGAGGATGATGACATCTATAAGAAGTTGCAATCAGATTTGTTGGCTATTTGGAGAGGGGAGTATAAAATCTCACCAATGACTTATGAGATCTCAAAGTCCAATTGATTGAGCATAAGATTGAAAGGTTCAAGGAGCACATGAAAGAAAATGAGCTAATGTTATTAGGCATATAGGTTGCAGTATCTCTGAAAATGAGCAAGAACTAAATCAGAAGAGAGAAGATTTATTTCACATGCCAAAAAACATGGACATTTGATCACAACTATGAGAATAATAAGGAAGAAGAGTCAACCAAATAAGTTTAGACTTGCATTGAAGAAGATAAGAATCAAATAGTTTTGCTCCAACATAATGATACCAAAGCTTGCAAGGAGATGAAATCAACTGTAGTTAATGGTAAGGGATATACAAGCCTCTTATTTGGTGACTTGGAAGTTGCTATTGACAAACATTTTGATGAGGATGTTTATTTTCAAGATGTTCCCAAGAAAGGAAATGCATCTTCCCACGATGATGAATTGTTTGAAAATGATGGCATAATAGTAGATGAGGCCATGAATTTTAAGATAGAGGAAAATTCTTTTAATAAATCTGAAAATAGTGCAGTAGATAATGGAATCTCTTCCAACCAAAGGGTTGTCCAAACTTGTATACATGACCTAGACCAATATGATGATACTAAAGGGGCTGATTTGAAGGACCAATCATAAATTTTATTTCTAGATGATGAATTTGGAGTATGCAATTTGAAAGATAAGTTAAAAGTCACAAAAGATATGGTTGTTGCAACCTTAGTGAATTTTGATGATACCCATAAAAACATTGAAGAAACTATTTGTGTAGTACCCCACCCCTAATCCGATTTTATAAATTATGTTAGGAATATTTTAGGATGATAGATTATATGTTAGGAAATCATTTATGCTTATAATTTTACTGATCCCATACTTGCATGTGTATGGTTGATGTGTTTGTTTTATATTTCTGTTTGACGTGCCTGATGTGGTTGAGGACGGAGTCGTAGTTACTTGCTTGCGAGATCCACACGATCGGTCGATCCCTGCCATTGTCTGTTATATATTTATATATGTATGTACATGCGAGTTTTGTATGCAGGTTTGCAGGTACCGGGCATCGACTTCCTTGAATTGTTAGGATGAGCATGCCCTATCACACTATCTCAAATGGTAAGAGAGGGGAGATAACACTGATCCAAAACCCTAACTTAAGCCCATTTGTCCTAGGATTGGACAAGAATCAGTTTGACTACCCTACCCGAATTTGTCTGGTTGACATGAAATTGGGGATCCCTTTCTGGTGTTGCTTGGTTTTACTTTGTTTGATTTTACTTTTTTTGGATTCAGTTGATTTATTGCTTATGTGGGTGATTTTCTGTGATTTATTAATTTAATGATTATAGTTGAACTTAATATTAATCATGTTCCTAAGTTTATTTGAGTAAATTTAATTAAAAGTTGAATAATTGATTATATGGATTTAATTGATTATTTAATTGGTAATTAGATTTAATTATGTTTATGTGCGTTATTAAATAATTAAATATTTAATTACATTGACTTAGGATGCTTTAAAATATTTAATCTATTTAATATAAATTTTAATTATTAACATGTGCATAATTGAAAATTGAATTATTTTCAAAAGTAAACAACTTGTTTTTAAAAGTCAAAATTGAGTTGTGCAAAATAAAAGATATTTTTAATTATTAATTAGGAATTTCTTTCAAATTTGAGATTCTGACGTTCATGTACCAATGCTGGATGATCCTTGTGGCAGTTGTTCCCTCTTGATGTTCTTTGATGGAGTTGTGTTCTTCATCATCTTCTTCTTCTTTGTGATCCTGTATCTTTGTATCAGTTGTACAGAGATATCATGTGTACTTCTCTTCGGCTATTGTATTACATACCATGTGACATGTGCAGTGGATATAGATTTATCGATACCTCATGGTACCAGTTGTATTTGTGTTATCCTTTATGTGATGTTGCTTTTATCTTTCATTTGTTTATATGAGTTTTGTTATTGTACCTAATCTGAATTAATTAATTAATGTTAATGTAATTTTCGTCAAGGAACCCTCAAGAGTTGTAACCTGTGTTGGTTATTGTTTTAATGTGAGTAAATGGTAATTTCTTCCGCATTGATGTTATCTTGTATGTTAAATTAAAAAAAAATAAAATATTATGCAAACTTAGATGCATGTTTAGGTTAAGTTATCATGGGTTCCCTGGCGGGGCATTACAATTTGGGAAGTTGAAATTGAGGAAAGGGAAAAGGGAATAGCGAGTGGAATTAATAGTACACACCTTTACACAATCAAAAAGACATTGGTAAAGATGAAATCAAATTATTTGAAATTGCTCAAAGATAGGGATATTGCAATCAAGTTTACAGATGATAAAGAGAAGGAGATAGATGATCTTTGTCTTCAAATGAGTATGACACATTACTCATTATACAAGGCTGAAAATCAGATTTCTATGACAACAACTCACATGGAAGATATACTTGATTTAAAAATCAAGGAGATCATACAAATTGTTGAAGGAATCAATACCCTTGGTGAAAATGAAAGTAAGTGTAGTGTTTCCACCATTCTCTATTCAAATGAGACACATTATGTTAAAGAAGATCAAAAGGACTAGCAAGATGTTAGACTCAAGAATTTTGATTAATAATGTATATATGATGCTCCAATTTGCAACAATGAAATAGTTTCTATAACCGATTTCATGGGCAAATTTTAGAGTAGTTTCAGCCAAGAGACAAATATGATCACGGGTAGATTCTAAGGTTAGAAGTAGTTGTGCTTGTGAGCGATGGAGATTTGACACAAGGGCACCACAAGAATTCTGATTTTTACAAAAAAAGTTATATGCCTTCACAATATCATGAGGTAACAATTTTTTCACATGAGGATGAAGATAAGCCAAGTGATACTAGTTCTGAAATTTGACTTGATGACAATCATTTCATTGGTGGAGATGTTATTTTGATTGATGACACTTTTAGTGAATAAATTTTTTTAGAGTTATGTATGATGAATAATGAAGGAAACTACAACTCACCTTTAAATTTGTCACTGAATTCTTATGATATGACACATGTTTACTTATTGGTTGGTGATTTTATCTTCATCCTACTTTAGTTATTAGTGGCTATCCCACCTGGTCTTCGATTGCATCTTCAAATTTGGCATGGTCTACTATAGTTATTGAGTTGCATGCACATTTGTGGAGACATCTTTACTTGAGGGGTATCCCATATGAGATGATCATCTTTCCAGCACATAGGTATAGTGACAACATTGATATCATTCCTATTATTGACCTAGGTTATAGTAGCGATATTTGGTGGCCTAATGAGTTGATCTTTGGACATATTGGAGTTATTTTTGGCATCTTTTGGGTGGATTTCTTATTCAAGTGGATGTTATAGGAAGATAGTATAATCATAGTCATCTATTTCTACTCCCATGATCGAATGGATATATTGGTTTGGGATCCAGGTGTTGAAAGGATGAGAGCTTTGTTTCTTGTGGATCATGATGAGTTTCTTATCAACGTAAGGTCTAGGGTTGTTATTATCAAATTTGCATAGCAGATTGGTGAAGCAGTGTTTGTGAGGTTGTCGTGGGATCCAATAATCTTATTGATGAATGAGTTACATTTGAACACTTTGCTTCACATTGTGATAGGTTTTGATTTCAGTTGTTCCAGATTGTGCTATAGAGCTACTTGTGCAGATTTATATGGGATCATAGTATTGGTATGCAGATTCACAATTGCTTGAGGACAAGTAATCTCTAAGGAGGGAGGACTGTAATGCCCCTTTTTGGGACATTAGAAAATTAAATGCCAGCTTCACAAAATATTAAAAATGACTTAATGAGATCTTAATACAAATTGATAATAAATATTTGAATATTAAAAGAGTTTTGAGAAGGGACAAAAGAGAAAGAAGATGAAAACATAGGAGTTGAAAAATGAAGGGTCACAAGGCTGCTTCTTAAAAGAACAATGAGAAGCTCATTTGCATTATGCTTGGTAAAATGTTTTGATATTGTTCTCTTGGAGAATCTAGGAAGCTTCAGCTTTTAGCAGGTTTGAGGATGGAAACCTTCGAGCTTAGAGGTAGTGGAGGGAAATCCATTGTCAGTTGGAGACATCACATAGGGGTTTCACATAGTGTTCAAATTCATACTTTTGGTATCCAATCTTGTTGTAGGTTTTGTAAAGTTATGATTGGATTTTGTTATTGTTTTGTTGAAGATTTAAATGCCATATTATTTCAGAAACTATATTTCAGCTGGGTATTTTATATTTTGCTGGATAATGTGAAATCTACTGCATGCAAACATTTGTTTTAAATTTCAGTGTTAAAATTTAGGGATAATATCCTTCAGGAATATTACAAAAGAACAATAATATAACTCTCTTGGCCCTACTGAAGTTGAATATAAAGGTTGTACCCTTGCATCCAAAGAGGCCCTATAGTTAAGAAGAATACTTGAAGATTTGGGTTTACCTCAAGAAACTCCCACTCCATTGTATTGTGACAATCAAAGTGTCATTGCCTTGACAAAGAATCCAATCTTCCATGCAAGGACCAAATACATTGTTCTTCAACATAATTTTATTAGAGAGCAAATTGAAAACAAAAATATTTCTCTTTTGCATTGTAAGGGTGAAGACCAAGTTGCATATATTCTCACCAAATCTCTTTGTAAAGATAAATTTCTCACTCATTGTAGAAGTCTTGGTTTGAAACCATTGAAGGGTTTGATGTAAACTCCCCAAGTAAAGCTTAAGGGAGGGTGTTAGGAATTAATCTTTACTTGGGGTTAATTTTATTTTTCTTTTATCTCTTGCAATCTAATATTCGAAGCAATCCTTACAAGTTGTTTGTCCTTTACGAGTTCTCACAATTCTTTTTTTTAATTCCAAATATATTTGATATATTAAAGTTTTCCTCCTTATGAGGTGACACATTGCACCCATATAGGATGCTAGATGACATGTCTAGACTTGGGAGTTACTTTGTAACTTCTCTCTCTCATCTCTATATATTGAGGTGGCTCTCTCTTTTTCTCCTAAATTGTAGTAGCATTTTGTATGCTTGTTCTTTCTCTTTTTCTCATTCTAATTTCTTTAATCATTTTCCATCTATATGATATAGGTGATTTTTTCTTTATTTTTTTCTCCTTACAAATCTTGTGTCTCCTTGGATCTTGGTGTGCATGCTTTTCATTTGGATTTCTTCAATGATAATATTTACTTTCAAACAATAGCTTTTGATTAGTTTATTTCTGATTTTCCATATTATTATTCTTTCAAGAATTAACCTCCACTCTTCTTGTCAAAAGTACGACAATCTTTTGCAAAAATTTAGTACTCTCTAGAAAACTTGTAAGAAATGTTGGCATAGATTTCTAGAAGATAAGAAGACAATGCCATAAATAAGTTGTTATTAATGTCAAAAACAACCAGACATGTTAATGGCAATTGATATCATTGATCTTGAAGGAAATAATTGATATCAAATTTTACATTAATGTGAAAGGAAATATTTTGGAGGAAATTCCTACAAACTAATAGCTTAAAATTTGAGAAGATAGAAAATGATATTTGAAGTCAAAAGTTCTTTGTTTATATGAAGGCCCATTATGTCTAAAGTTATGATTATGTAGAGATGATGGAAGGTAGAACATCATAATAACCGATTTTATGAGTGTTCAAAAATAGTTGTGAAGACTGGTCATGCTCGAAGATAATTAAATTTATAATATACTTGCTGATCATTATAACCAACAATGAGGAGAGCAGTGATCTAAAAGAGCAATCAATCATTAAATCACTACTGTTCATAAAGGTCTATAAGGAGATCAGCTGAATACACAACAATACAATATGATAATCACAGAATGAAATAAAAACCTGAAAAGCAAATGATGCGACTTCATGTATGATAGTTATTTGGATGTTTAGTTAACTATAAGTCACAATTAATTTGATGACTTGACTCTCCTAATAGTCGCCACTTTCTACGCTACGATTATTCAAAGTTAAATGGCAATAATAAATGAATGACTAAAGAAGTGCTTAAGATGGAGAGAAGGCCGTGTCAATGATAAGGAGACAACAATAATAATGCTTGAAGATTAAATAAAGGCATCAATACAAGTTTAGCAAACGCAACGATTAATGTTAAGAAGCAAGCCAATAATAAAGGAAGGATGCTAGCCGATTCAAATATAAGTGTTTTAATTAATATGTTGAGCAATATGAAAGTTTGAAATAATAAATACGTTTTGATAAGGAAAAGCAATGTACTTTGTCATATCCAAAACGTGCGATCTGAAAGGTGTGATTTGTTTGATGAAATTCCATTAGAGGTAAAATCTTACAAGTGCAAGGGAAATGACTGTTAAGAAGTGAAAGAGATGTGACTTGATATAAGAGGTTTGATTGACTATGAAAGAGTTGTGTCTCCTCAAGAGAAATTTGAAGGTATAAGATCATATTGAGAAGAGTGATTGAGAAGGTGTAGTGTGTTGAGTTATAAGACCATCAAGTGGATATGCCAAGGATAGCCATATATGAAAATGTTATAGCAGATTTGAGAAGTATATAATAAGCGAATGTGTGAAGGATGTGTTTCTTAATCTAATGCAGATTGAGAAGAAAAAGATATGGGAATAATTGCATCATATTTGCGAAGACTTTATAAGACTTGTAAAGAGGATTTTATGCCAAGATAAAGTAAACTTTGGAGAAGCAACATGAAGTATGGAGAAAGGTTATGAGAAATAGTATGGAAGTTTTATTAGAGTTTCATGAAGAGATCGTAATTAGTATTTGTGACAAATTCATTGCTATCATAATAGCAGTTTGAAGAAGAGAATTTGTGGAGAAAAAAGGTTATTTATCATTTATTGTAAGGTGGAAATTTGAATCAGAGGTTAGTGCTTCTAAATGAATGAGGGGTTGGTACCTCTAGTGAGTTTGTGCTTATGAATTGAATGAAGGGTTGGTGTATCTGGTGGGAAAATTCTCATGAATTGAATGAGTGGTTGGTGCCTCTAGTAGGTTGGAGCCTACAAGCTTTGTAAAAGAAGAATTCAGATAAAGCATTAATTTTCCTCGGTGGTTTTCACATATATCTTGTGTCCTGGTTGAGTTGTATGATAGTTAGATCTTATGGGAATGATAATACACAATGGATATGTTTATGAGATTAAGTTATTATATACTTATAATATAAAGATAAAAATGTAAAAGCTTGTCATTATACCAATTCACCCCTCCTTCCACACCCCTCGGTATAATCGTGTGCTTATCAAAATTATTTTTCTCTATCACGTTCTCATTACATGATTGAAAATTTTGATAAGTTTGTGCAATCATTCTTTGTTTTCACTATCATAACTCTTGCACGATAGTCACAATTGTGCATAATTTCATTGTTCCATATTATTTTCAAAGAGAAATTCTTAAAATTTATAGCACATACATTTGCAAGATGATCTTCATTAACGATTTCATACACATTTCCTTCCAAGATAAGACACTAATAGGTTTGTGTGCTAGCAAAAAATAAATGTAGACAACCATGAATTACTTGGTTTTTCCTCTTAAATGAAGTTATGTTGGATGAAATACTCATTTCTTTTAGTTGAAACCATTTTCCAACTTTTTCCAATGATTCATTGACCTCAATATGATCATTGTTGTTATTGTTGTTCAAGTTTGGAAATAACAATTAGTAATTTGGTTTCATCAAATTTAACAACTTGCCAATAGAACAATAGTTACAAATTTGAACCTTTCTTACTAAAATAGGAAATGAAAGCACTATATTGACTAAAATCCCTTTCTCAAAGGTTGAAAAATCTTCCTAAATAGCCATAAATTGAAAAATGCTTTATCCCTTGACTTGCATTACTTGCCAACCCACTTGAATGTATGCAATTAAAATTAGGTGATGGTTGTTTAGAGTGATGACATCTGCACCAAAACTAAAATTGTGACCATGATCCTCCATGGTATGTTTTGGTACAACAAACCTTCAAAAAACTTTATTTGTGAAATTTCACAATAATACCTTTCAATAAAGTAGTTTCAACATGCTTATTTTGTGCTAGTTTAGTATTCACGAGAACTTCTCCTTGTGATCTTCAAAATGTATTGAAGACATCATCTCTAAGATGAATGCTTTCCAAACAACTAATTTTTGACTCATGACAATGATCATCTCTCTAAGGTGATTTTGTAAATGAAAAGTTTAGCACCAAATAATTTTGGTTCAAAGTAAGAAACTTATCATCATGATAAAATATTATCTCTAACTCCATGAATTTTCACTCTTGATGCACTTCCCAAGTGTTGTCAATATATTATACCACCATAGTACTAGGATTACTGAAGTTACTTTACAAATTTTCATCCTTTTTGAATTCTTCTTCATGATTCCAATGATAATTTTGCTACAAATTAAAATTCTTTTGGATCTCCCAATGCTTTTGATTATTTTCTTGAACTCCCTAATACTTGCATCAACTTATCATTCCCTTGATATATAGTTACAATAGATGATAAAATTTCAACTTGCTAGAGAGAAGTTAATTAGGCTTAGTTCAAGGTTGAGCTCATCAATATATTTCTTCTTGTATTTATATGTATATTGATGACATGATCTTGGTCTAAAGGCAAATACAAGTAATGATTTCATAATCTCCAATAGAGGTTTGTAATGAAAATATGTGTACTATCAATCGCTATTAAAGACTGCACCACTTTCTTTTCTAAAGATAGTAATTGATTCTTCATTACTTGTGATTATTTAAGCCTTTTTTTTAAAAAAAAATCAGCAATGAAATTCCACTCTACTCAACAATTTTTTATTTGTCTTCAACTTAAGGAGTAGCACGATTTTCAAATTGCTACTCTCTAAAATTTGTCTTATAATATTCTAGAATAGGTGGTAAGACAATACTATCATCATAAAAATTGATTGTTCTATGCTAATTGATGTAATGAAAACTTTGTCATTGTCAAATTCAACCTACTATTCTACAAAAACATTTTCTCGTTCAAGAATAGTCTTTTCATCATTAGAGGAGTTCATGACTTCATCAACCTTCAATCACTGTCTTCAATGCAACTCAAGTACTTCCGTTCCTCTTTTTCTTGTTAGAACATTCATATTTTCATATTACATATTTGTGCACATGCGTGCATATGACTTTTTAAGCTTAAGTTCACTTAGTTGAGTTTAGTTGAGCTCTAATTGAGTTTAAGTTTTCTTTTTAGCTTTTTTCTAAATAGGGATTCTTGCTTTACATAAAGAATTCCATTGTGCATTGTATCTTTATTTTTCAATCTTTTCTTTTGATGAATACAAATATATTTCTTGTTGCACTCCTTGTGGAAGGTGTTCACCCTTTCCCATTTGATCTTACAAGTTCTTGTATTGTGAAATTCAACATGGTACTAGAGCACATATTTAGTGAATCTCTTCTCAAGCTTTGAGGGTTTCTTTTCTCACAAGTATTACATGGTCACTAGGTCTTTCCTCTTATGTGGATCTAGAAGTGGTGTTTTTAGAGCATTTTGGAGCTTCACATGCCTCACCATTGTATTTTTAGCATCCCAAAACCTATAAATTAGCTTTTGTTTGTTTGAAATATGAGTTGTTCTATTTCTATGCGGTTCTTCTTTGGACACACTTTGTGAGGCAAGAAATAAAGGTCGACAAAAATTATGGTAAGTTTGAAGCAAAATAGACCTCAACATCGTGATCAAAGTGCCTCAACCCTAAGATAGTATATCATTTTGTTGATTTTAGAGATGGTACAATTTTTGAGGAAAATTTTCTTGGACCCATAGAAGTCCATAAATACATGTTCCAGGTGCAATAGAGAACACTCTAGACACATAATTGCACACACCAGGGCACACCTAAGTACACTTACATGCACTTGAGAACTCTTGCGCACTCCAATGTTGTCCTAGATTCACCTACGCACTCCATCATGTACTTTCATACACTAGGGAACAAACTATGTGCACCAAGGTGTACTGTAGACCTTGCGATCAGTGCACAACCAATGCACCACCCCTAAACCATTGCTACTTAGTTACTCCACTTGGGGCTCATGTGACTAGGGGTTAGGTTTTTTAGTCCTTGATTACCATTTCAAGCCAAACTGAGGGACTTTCACAAAATTGAGTATATCTTGCAATACAATGTTTGTTAGTTGTAAAAGTTATAAGAGGATTTGTTTTAATTAATGATAGCACATTTACACAATTAATACAGATTATTATATTATAAGGATTTTTTTTCTTGTTGTAGAGGTGTCAAATTGAACATTTCAAAACCTCATTATATCTTAGCACTATGGGGGATTCCTCTTCCATAGAACCCCTCACACCTCATAATTCCATACCTAGAAGGCCTAGATGATCAAGTTAATTATGTCTAAAGGATTGTGGTCCACCTTAAATGAAACACAATTGAGCTGGAATTTGAATAGTTTGATAATTTTCAGCATATAAATAATTTGGATGAGGCATTGAGTTTGACTTCCATACATGTTTCATAAAATCTCCCATTTCACCTTGAGTCTCACACTACTCCAAGGGCCATGCAGACTAATTTTAAGTATATTTTTGGGCAAATCAACAAGTTTCAGGAATCACAACTTGATATGGATTTGACTATCATAGTACTTGAATTATTTCCTTCTATTAAGGACTTGGTGAATTTCAAGTCTCTCAGGTCTTTGTCATAGGGTTGTGGAAAGAAGATTTACAAAGAGTGCATATTCATGATTTTGTCTATTCTTTGAGGCCCCTTTCAAATTTTTTCTTCTACATTTTATATTTCCATGAATCCCATGGGAGATGCCTACACCTTCCTTTCTTTTTAGGTATTCTATGAGCATTTGGCACATGAGTAGTTTTTGTTGAATTAGTATGATTCTCTTTTTTACTTAGCATGATTTTCTTTTTGGTTCCAAGTCCCAAGCCTTGATTGTACAAACATCTAAGGGGAAGTAGAAAAAAACAAGAATCCTAAGACACTATAAAATAAAATAATGTGAATAGATATGATATTAAGGGGTTATAAAATTTTTACCTAATATGAAATCCAACCAATCCTTGGTTACATTGGAAGGAAGATATCCCACGAGGCTCAAGTCAGACTTAAGCACTAAGAGAGTGCAATAATCCTTTGTTTATAAATTGAGGGTTGATTAGGAGAATGTGACTGAATGAGGCAAGATAGAAGGATAGATAGGAGAATAAGACAAGTTTCAAAATGCATAGAATGACAAAAAGAAGATAGATTAGTACGTACATGAGAAATAGAAACTAGAGGATGCAATTAACCTATAAAATCAATTTCAAGAAGATATAGAGGGACTATGTCAACTGGGTTGACCTGTTTTGGGGACTAGGTCGAGTGGGTCAACTTGTTCCTTGCACCTCCAACATTTTTTTGATGCAGAGGCTAGTGGTCTACAACAATATTTTCTTCCACTAGACTCCACATCTTAAGTTTGCACTCACTCAACTTAACCATTCATGCATATTTGCCAATGTGATGTGACTGTCGCAACCCACTTACTTGGATCACTGTCTATGGATCCAGTACCACTTATGTTACCACAAAGAGGAATATATACACATCCCCCTAAAACCATTAATGTCTTCTCCAACCAAAACTACTATGCATCCCACCTTTGATGCAAAACTCACACTTGTTGTCCACTATGACAGTCACCATCTCATTCTAGAACAATCACTACAACCAACCCTTCCAATGTGTCCCCACAACCCTAAATGAAAAGAAACACAACATAGGTCTTATTAGACCCCTTTAGACTATTTTCCACACACTCACCACATTCATTTGACTCCTTGAACTTAACATCATATGAAACCAAACAAATTTACCTTCTTGATGTCCTCTTTGATAGACCGGTAAACAACCACCCATAACTTTTGAAAACAATATTATTTTAAAGATCACTCTGGTGAAGATGTGAAAAATTAGTTTTTCTATAACATATTTGAAATTAAGAAAGATCCCACAGTTCAATTCAAACATATGGCCCCCACACTGGACTGCATTTTTCTGAGACAAACATTCATTCTCTTCCTCACAACCAATCACCTTCCACTACTTCAAACATGTGCCAAAAAAATGCACGGGTTCCTGAAACTTCATGGAAAGTTATAATACATCTAATCCAACATCCTTCCCAAATGTGAGAGGCTTATTGGATGTGAAACTACTAAAGCCTTCACTTTTTTCCCTCTTGGATTACCCTATTTGAGGGTTATGGCAGCTTACACTCAAAACCCGATATCTTTTTGTTTGCTTAACCAAATGCAATCCCACAAAAACAAAAATAGGCTTAACTCACTTTAGAAACATTACCAATCGAAAATATATTTAAAAAGCAGCATTTAGATCTATGAAAACATAGTAAAAATGACTGTTATGACTGACAAAACGTAGAAAAGTGCAAAATAACCAACTTTATTGATTCCAAACTTATTACATCTATTGGAAATTTGGCTAAGTTGGTTACATAGATGTTGTCATTATGGAAACATATGATCTACATGAAGATTGCACAGGTCAGAGAGCTAGTATGTCAGATCGCATTACAATTGTCTAAGTATGAGACAGTGTGTTTTTACCAGTGAACCTGATGATAGTTTTTGTCTGCGATGTTGATTAGAGTAAGTTTAGTGCTTGTGAACTTGAACATAGACTCTATGGTGAATATTGGAGACTCACCTCAGAGCACAAGTTAGTACAACATGTACAGAAGAAGTTATGACAGTTTTACTAAAGACAATGTTAAGCCGACATGACAGAATATGAAGACATAATAGATAAAGAGTTAAGGGATTATTTTGTTTATCAAAATAATGACTTAACAATATAAAGGGATGACATACTAGATGTTAAACCTTGGATAAAGATATTTTGTAATATGATAGCCGATTGGAAAGTTATTAATCTTAATAACTTGTATAAAGATATGTAAAGATGTAATTGTAAAAGAAGAAGTAACGAATGTATGTAATAGAGATAGTGAAAAAGTAGCAAATAGATTGATGCAAGCAGTATAAGGTTATGTACCTTGACCTACTTTTGTAATCAGTAAATATTGTATATTACTTGTTTGGGTAGTGGGTTCATCTGGTAATCACATTTTGTACTGCCAACTCCTAAAAGGGTTGAGGCTTCTAACAAGGCCTATAGTCCCTTAATCATGATTGAGACACTATATGCATGTAATAGACTCCTAATAGGGTCAACATCCTTAACATGATACTTTTTATTAGTGGATTTTTGTGGGTACCATCCCCATCGGGGTTTTTCCCTTGGCCAGGGTTTCCTCGAGAACAAATAATGTGTTATGAGTTCTTTAGTTTTATTGCTATGGATGTTGTTTAGCTTCTTATGTTATGCATGTGTTAAGATAATCTGTTATATCCATAATTGGGCAAAAGTTAAAGTTTGTAGAATACTGATTCACCCCCCCTCTCAGTATTCCCTATTTCTAACAATTGGTATCAGAGCATAGTTACTCATAAAAGAATCATTCAAGGAAAGCCTAGTAGCTTGAGTAAGATCTCTATGGATATGGATCAGCTACAGGAGAATCTTGAAGAAGCTCTTGAACATATTGATATGCTTACTGAAGAAAGAGATACTCTGAAAGGAAAATATGATGATGCTAAGAACCTCATTGAGAAACTAAAAAACAAGTTGGAAGATCTAAAACTTGAAAAGGAATCCAAAATTCATATTGAAGATTGTGATGACAACTTAGAGAAATAAAATGAGATCCTTAAACATGAATTGAAGATAGCAAATCTGAAGCTAAGTCTGAAAGATGGAAATGGCAAGAATGAAGAAAATCTAAAATTTGAGAATGAAAATCTTAAGCATGAAAATGAAGGGCTAAAATCTAAACTTGGTAAAGTAACATTTGAACTTGAGAAAGTCAATTTGTAGTATGTTGAACTTGAGAAATACAATGCAATTGTGAAAGGAGAACTGACTCAATCTAAGCAACAACTTGAAAGACTATATTCAACTAGTGAGAAGATTGATGAACAAATATCTTATCAAAAACCATTCTATGATAAGACTGGTCTTGGATTCAACACTTTTAAAGCAAATGAAGAAAGCAAGGAACTAGATCTGAAGATATCTGAAAGTATAGATGAGAAGAAGTCTGATGAGATTAACAAATCTGAAGATACACCTAAGGAAGAAGAACCACCTAAGCAAGAGGAATCACCTAGAGGTATGCAAAGAGAATTCAAAGGTAGATGTTTTTCTTGTAATACTGTTGGTCATATGAAGAGAGATTACACAGGTAAGCAATTTAAACCTCTTAATGGTTATTTTTATAATTGTCATGGTTTTGGACATAGAGCTATTGAATGCAGAAAACCTAAATTTGTTGAGAATAACAATAGTAGTAGAATGTTTAGAAATACTAACCATGCAGATAAGAAACCTACTGAAGATATGAACAAAAGAAATGGAGTAGTCTGTTATAGATGCAACAAGGTTGGACACATTGCTAGAAATTGCAGATCACAGATCAATTAGCCTAGACCAAGATATGGAAACAATGGAATAGTTTTTCAGATATGTAACAAGATTGGACATACATAAAGGTTTTACAGAATGAACAATAGAGTTTTTCCTACCAATCCTAATCCTAGAAGTTATGTAAGAAGAAATGAAGATGGAAGCAACAGTCAGAAAGGATGCTGTAGTAACTCAGATGAAGTGAAGTTTGTTAAAAGCACAGATCAAGGAGACATATTCAGCACTAAAGGTAGTCAGAAAGGTGAAGTATTAAATGGTAAGAATGAATCTTTACCTGACCCATCTCAAAGTACTTAATTCATGAAAATTACAGTAGAATAGGAACTTAGATTAGTGTAGAAGTTGATATATGATGAATTGAGTCTTGCGCAATTAATGTAAGGTATTATATGATGTTCTAATGCTATGGTTAAGAGCGCAAAGAAAAATATTATGTTTTGCAAGATCGCAAGAAGTTTTAAGTTTTGCAGGTTAACATAATCAACTTTTTGGAAAGAAGCGGCAAAAGAATTGAATGCGATGTCAGATCTAAATGAGATTGAATTAATAAAAGGTCATGGATGGTGTTATTTGATCATCAAAGTGAATACAAGTTTTAAGGAGATCAAAGAGCAGTGATTGGAAGCATTTTGCAAGGATTTGGTGAAGAATTTTGTGCCAAATCTACGCAAGCCCTAAATCACGAAATCGAGGTATTTTACTTTGAAGATCTTTAAATCAGTTAAGGAATTAGAGGAAATCATGGATGTTTCTTTGATTCACAATGTCAGAGATAAGAATAGACCTAAGATGAAAAGGGAACCAATAGAACCCTTGGAAGATGATACTAGGTTAGCTTTATCATCCGTACTAGATGGAGTTTTACATCTAGAGAATGTTAGAAGTTATCTGGGATGCAAACTAGAGACTATCAGTGATAGTGAATTCACACAGGAATATCAAAAAATCTATAATCAGGACATGTCATTGAAAGTAGGGTTTGAGCATTTGAAAGATAATTAGATCGTTAAGTATGCTTTGTAATATGAATTTGATAATGAAGAATGTACCAAGATAATCCTAAGCATAATTCACAATGGAAAGTTTTGGTTAGATGACAGAGTGATAAATATCACAACTGACTTAATTCATGATGTAACTGGACTATCTAAAACTGGAGCCATTCCTTTAAATGAGAAAAACATGAGAAAAATAGTCATAGACAACACAAATTCATCCTACAATGGCAGAGGAATTGTAATTAGCAAGATACAACAAGATGATGTCAGATACTTGTGTAAGATCCTAGCAACTAAGTTTTGTGCTAACTCGAGAGAGGATGACATGGTAGTTGGAATGATACATGTAGCTTATTTGATGTGTGTTGATAAAGTACAAGTTGATATGTGTGAGATTTTGAGGATACAGTTGTTTGAGAATTTGGAAAAGATAAAGAAGACTAAGTATTCACAGTTTAGGTTCTCATCTTTAATCACTTATATGTTCTTTCATTTATTGAGAAGATTTCCATTCACCATTGGAAATGATTGGAATGATGGCCAAACTACAATGGAAAGGATTAACCAAGTGTATAGGAGGCATGTTATTGATAAAGTGAATGAAAGTACATTGTTGGTAATTAAATCATTTCAGAATTTGATGTATAGAAGATCAAGGATCCCACAGTCTCTTGTGGAGAAGTATAAAAATGAGATATGTTTCATGGTTGATACTGACTTTACTTACATTGAAGTAGTAGAACCTAGAACAAAGTTCATAGACCCTCTTGGCTATGAGATATTTGAGATTGAGACAGAAGAATATGTGAGCAGATTACTTAAGTGCAAGTTGGAAACTCACTGTAATAGGTTTGGAACCTTTGAGGAGAACTTCAATTCCGCAAAGACCATCCTTGAAGAGAAGCAGTCAAAGAAAAGAGTTGAGAGTACTATCAAGAAAATTCCAAAAGATACAGGGATGACTGAGCATGAGTTCTTGGTAGCCAAGCAAACATCAACAACAATTAGAGATATTGGACAAAAAGAAGTTTTGTCTATTCCACCTCTATCATCAATTGTAGCACAGCAAGGGGAGACACTAGTTAAGGTGAAAGTGGAAGAAACAGAGAAGGATCAAGAAGAAAGAATATCCACTAGATCAACCTCCTCCACACCTAGCAAAAGAGTAAAAGAGATTGCTACTGGACTAGGTAAGAGGCAGAAGACATTGGTGCCACCAGTTCAAAGGAAAGTTGCAGATATCAAAGATGATGAAAGTACTCCTGTTAAGAAGAAAACTTGGAAACCTAGAGTTGAGAAGGTTAATGAACAGATTATTCAAGATGGAGACTTTATAAAGATGAACAAATATTATGATCTCTATGATTATGCAGAAAGACTGAATCTAGAAAATGCAGTGGTGAAGCATATGATTTTATCTAATAAGAAATTTGATACAATTCAGGGTAAGATACCTGATGACTTGTACAAGAAACTTGTAAATAGGAAGAAGAGAGCATCAGAAGAAGACATAGCTATTAGAGAAAAGCTTGTAAGAAAGCTTTGTGTTGTAAGAGATGAAGTACACTTCAATCAGATTATGAAGGATCTAAGCACCCATTTGAGAACCAAGAAGAGAACTATTTAGATTATGGGAGGCAGATATGAAGAAGTTAATGTAGAAACAGAGCAAGCAATCGTTAAGGTAATGTTAGAGAATGCTGGAGAATCATCAGTTGCAGCAGAATCCAAAGATCAAGCAGAAGAACCAGAACAAGAGGACATTCCCTCTCCACTAGCCATAAATATTGAGGATGAAGTAATGAATGTTGAAGGAACTAAGATCACCTTGGATAGTGATGATAACTTATTCAAGAATCTTGAAAACATTGTTGACAATTCGGCTTTTGAAGAGTAGGAGACTACCAAAGGAGAAGAAAACATAGAAACCACAATTGTAGAACCTAAAGTGAAAGAGAAACCAGAACCTATTCCCACTCAAGAAGAAATCAGTCTTATACACCTGAGATTGGCAAGAAAACTCATATTGGTTCTATGATTGAGAATTTGGGAAAGGAAGTAGATGATGATCATCATAAGGAATTGATCACATCTTTGAACAAGATCATAGATAAGAACAAGAAAGTAAAGAGCCTTGAAGGATGCCTGAAGGAGCTTACTAAGGAATTACAAGGTATTATTACTACATAGATTGCAAAAGATGATCCTCTGGTAAAAGAAAAGAAAGTAATGAATACTTTTGATGACGAGTTTACAAATCTATCTGATATAGAAAAGATGAAAGCTCAAGCAGCTTATGAGGCCAAGAAACTTTTGAACATTAGTCAAAATATAAAGAATGATATCAATAACTTTGATATATGTATAAAGGACTTGAGAAAGAATTTGGAAAGAGGAAAATCCTTGTACATTCAGTGTACAAAATCAGAGAACTTGGTAGCAGAGGAAGTTCAGAAGATGAAGATGAAGGAAGCAGAAATTCAGAATGAGAAAAACCTTCTTTCGAGCCCCAATGTGAAGGTATTTGATATTGAGCAGAAAATTTGAAAGATCTATGATGAAATGAGAGTTTTGCAAGATGAAAAGGACAGGAAGCTGAAGAGATTCACTCTTTTAAGAGAGCACATTTCTATAAACTTGAGCACTATTGAAGGGCAACTAGAAGAATGTCTTTCAGCCAAGACATCTTTTCAAAAGTTTAGTTATGAAAATCTCCAAGCATGTGAGATTGCATCTTATGGATTGTGCGCACTACTCAGTGTGCCAAATTCAATTAAGAAATCATGGGAGAAAGAGTTAGAGGCTATGAAAATCAATTTTGTAGATTGTGTTGCAAGCCTACTAGCCTTTGCAATATTGAAGTAATGTATAACCTTTTGTGAAACATAGTTTTGTAACCCTCCTTACCTTTTTTGTCATTGTTGTCAAAGGGGGAGAGATATATAGCAGAAAATTGTTAAGGATACATACTCTTAGGAAGAGTACAATATATAGAGAGGATTAATGAATTCATAAGGATAGTACATATATATTTTGTATTATGGCCACAATTTTGAATTTTTGGAGTCTAAGACTTAGCCAATTTTCTCATATGTTGCCACCAATGACAAAGAGGGAGATTGTTGGCAATTTGGCTAAGTTGGTTACATAGATGTTGTCATTATGGAAACATATTATCTACATGAAGATCACACAGGTCAGAGAGCTAGTATGTTAGAGTGCATTACAATTGTCTAAATATGAGACAATGTGTTTTTACCAGTGAACCTGATGACAATTTTTGTTTGCGATGTTCATTGGAGTAAGTTCGGTGCTTGCACACTTGAACATAGATTGTATGGTGACTATTGGAGACTCACCTCAGAGTGCAAGTCAGTATGGCATGTACGTAAGAAGTTATGACAGTTTTACTAAAGACAGTGTTAAGCCGACATGACAGAATAGATAAAGAGTTAAGGGATTATTTTGTTTATCAAAATAATGACTTAACAATATAAAGGGATGACATCCTAGATGTTAACCCTTGGATAAAGATATTTTGTAATATGATAGCCGATTGGAAAGTTATTAATCTTAATAACTTGTATAAAGATATGTAAAGATGTAATTGTAAAAGAAGAAGTAATGAATGTATGTAATAGCGATAGTGAAAAAGCAGTGAAGAGATATTGATGCAAGTAGTATCAGGTTATGTACCTTGACCTAATTTTTTAATCAATAAATATTGTATATTACTTGTTTGGGCAGTGGGCTCATCTGGTAATCACATTTTGTACTGCCAACTCCTAACAGGGTTGAGGCTTCTAACAAGGCCTATAGTCCCTTAATTAGGACTGAGACACTATATGCATGTAATAGACTCCTAACAGGGTCAACATCCTTAACATGATACTTTTGATTAGTGGATCTTTGTGGGTACCATCCCCACCGGGGTTTTCCCTTGGCCAGGGTTTCCTTGAGAACAAATAATGTGTTATGAGTTCTTTAGTTTTATTGCTATGCATGTTGTTTAGCTTCTTATGTTATACATGTGTTAAGATAATCTGTTATATCCATAATTGGGCAAAAGTTAAAGTTTGTAGAATACTGATTCACCCCCCCGTCTCAGTATTCCCTATTTCTAACAACATCGACCTCTCTCTCCTTTTGGGATTGTCTACAATGTATTTATGATTGTCCCAACCATGGGAACCGACCAACTACCTTTGTAACTACCCACAAACTGATTAGAACCAGTCAAAATCAACTACTAACTCCAAACTCCCTCAAATTGTCCTATTCTTGGTTTTTAACAACTTTATACATGGATTTGGGTTGCCAAGTTGACATTTCCATTGTCAAATTTGGAAACCATTAAACAATTCAAGCCTATATCACTCCTATTACATTGAAATGGTCTTATAAATACCTTAAGCACCCAAAACATCAATTTATTTGCCTATACTAACCATGACCTCACTATTAGCCCTTATAGGCTATGTTGCCAATCTTGGCATTACATACACATTTGGTTTTTATTTTGTATTTGAATTATGTTAGGTGGCTCTAATGGCCACATTTACATCACATGAAGACCTCATTGGCCATTTGGACTCATATGCCTTATTATGCTCTCTTGGGAACATGAAGTGACTCCTGTAGCCATAGTGCTCCTGCACCATACTCCACAACTTTAAAACTGTGAGACCTATCAGTCAGTCACATTTATACTACTTTTATTTTTATGTTATCAGTACTTATTTCTCAGACACACTTGACTATTTGGGACACCTGTGTATTTGAGGATCTATTGAATCCTATACTATATGTTTGGTACCTGATTATGTAATTAGGGTACACTCAAGATACTACATGTTTTGATTTAGTTTTAGTTACAATTATGTTACATATGATGTTATATGATGTTTTAAAACTATTGCGATGAAAAGTTGGTTTAGGAAACCAAAGTTATGTTTAGTAGATTGATTTACAGACATAGTTTTAAACCATGTAGTATTGATGTATTATGTTTATATCATGTTAATTGGACCTACTGATGTGTGCAATGAGTGTGCAAAATAAGTTGACCATGGATCTAAATGCGGGGATCTAGTATTAGAACTTATGTTTATACCGTGCATACCGAGGTCCTCTTTGTACAAAGAAATGTAGACCTCATTGTATAGTCTTTTATTTGTAAATGTGGTTTGCATGTGTGTATTTAATTTAGTTAATATCTATGTGATTTAGCCATTTTATTTGTTTTATTAAATGTGCCAAATTTGGCAAATTGTGGCTTAAGTGTTGGCATGGTTAGTATTTTAGTAATTGTTTGGGTCAAGGGCTTGACTAGGGTGAAACCTTAGGGTAGGATCAACTAACCTTGGGTTGGGAAGTTTTTAGAAGTCAACCAAGACTAGAAATCCGTGCATAAACTTTAGGTGGAGTTTAGGAGGGTCATTTGGGCTCCCATAGGTTAACTGGGGTCAATTTTGGCTACCCAGGTTGATACCTTAGGAGTTAGGGGTCATTTTCAACCCATCAAGAGCCTTAAAACTCATTTATGACCCCTCTAAAGTCAAGGTTTTCATTTTGGTCGAAATTGAAGAGTTGTGAGGTTTTGGTTAACCTCTCTCTTCTTCCCAAACTTGCATTCAACTCCATTTATGGTGAAGGAAGGCAAGTGGGAAGAAGGGAATGGAAGTTTCTTCCCCTCTTCTAATTGGCTCCTAGATTTTAGGAGGTTTTCCTATTTAGGGGGAACTTGGAGAAGGGTTTAGTTGATCACCCACTCTCTAGATTTGGAGACCACTCTTGTTGGAAAAAGCTTAGGAGAGGGGCTAGCTTTGGAAGGAGTTCAAGTTTTCAGAATTTCAACTTGCTTGGAGTAAGGTTGGCCTTTGTATTAACTTTTGTTTCTTCAAGTTTGTGTTTGAACTTGGAGCTCCATTAATGGAGTCCATGGCTTTTATGGTTCATGTTTTAAAATTTATGTTTTGTAAAAATGTTTTTTTTACTTTGTGAATTCATTTTGGGTTGGGTTTCTTCAAGGCTTACTCACCCTAGGGAGGGTGGAGTAACCTTGAATGGGGTAGTAGGAAGAAGACCCAGGTTGTGCAGAGTCTCCCATGCATGGAGTGATAAACATGGGGTTTCATGATACCCATGATGCCAAGTATGGTCTCTGGGCATTTGGGGGGGGCATAAGGAGATTAGACCATATCTTCTTGAAGATGATCATCCCAAGTCCATGTGTGGCTTGGGAAATTTGTATAATACTATGGCTTCTCCACTTGGTAGTCAACATCTACCCTATTTTCAGAAAGGCCTCTAGGAGACCTTCCTATTGTTATACCTTGTTGGGAAGTATGTTGAGTGTCTTTGTGTTTTGATGTCTCCTTTCAATACTTGCTTTAAGCCAATTTAATGCATAGTTGACTTTTGGGTCAACTTAGTCAAACCTTGGACATCACTTCGGTTTGCATGCATGTAACTTACTTGACTTATTCTTAACCCTTGTAGAACCTTATTGAACACATTTGGGCTCAGTTGACTTTTTGGTCAACTCTCAGTCAAACCTTGGTCAAAGGCCTCGATTTGCATGCCCAGGTGTTCTTTTGGCATTTGATAACTTTTCAACTTGTTTGCACGTACTTCTATGCATAGTTGACTTTTGATCTACTCTAGTTGACTTTAAGTCAACTACCTTGATATACGTGCCGAACCGAGCTTGTAGCCTAGGGAACCCTTGTAGCTTTATTTAGAACTATTTTATAAAGTTTGACTTTTGGTCAAACTTGGTCAATACTTCTATGGTTGACCTTGGGGAGTTGCTAGACACTTCAATGTTGCCAGTCATTAGTTTTCTCTTTGCACCATTTTGCGTGCACATGGAGACTTGTGCCAATTAGGGTTTCACTTACTAGTTGCGTAAGTATGCTTAGTATAGTTGGTTAGTAGGTTTTTTAGAAATTTTGTAGTTGTGTTTTGCTCAACTTTTGGGCATGACAAAAACCGTTCCAAGTCCTCTTGGAAACCGGCAAATAAACACATGTCAGTAAAAATTAGAACTTCACCTTGACCTTAGGTACATATAGGCCCTCTTGGAACCATTTTGTCCTTCCTTTATGCATCTTCATGATCTTGCATTTGGGTTTTCCCTTCCTCAAAAATGTGAACAATGCTTGTTCATGGTGCATCTTCTTACGCACCATCAGACCAACCAGCATCTCTAATTCACCTCGTGCCATCTCCATGCTAGGAGAAAATTTTTTCATCTTTTGAGCCTCCTCATGGCCCACCTCTACAATCTAACTTTCTTCTTTGAAGGATGCTCCCTCATGTGCCTCCAAAACACCTCCATAACTCTTCCATTCTTCAACTATAGCAGAAAATCTCTCCCACAAATTAGGTTCCTTAAACTCAAGTCTCTCTAGACTTGTCTCTATGTTGTCTCTTCCAGCATCAACCAAGACTCCATCATGAGCCTTTACACCCTCCATCACAGGTGCAACTTCCTCAAGAGTACCCTTCCTAGTACCCTCCTCTTCTTCAACCTTTGTCTTATTCCTTGTTACTACTCTTAGCCTCTGAATAGGCCACTTCACCTTCTTCTTCACCCTTAAGTGCCAACTTGTAGCATCCTTAAGAATATCTTCAAGTTTTCTCAACCTTTCTTCACCTTCTTTCAAGTCTGTTTCTAGACTTCTTATCTTTTCTTCCCGCATCTTTCTCTCTTCTTCTTGCTCTTCCAAAACCCTTCTTAGGCTTCTCAACTCTTCTTGTCTCATCCATTCTATTTCTTTCTTCCTTGTTTATTGTTCCTTCTTCTTTCTTTATCTTCCTTCTCTCTCTTTTTATCACCATATAGGTACTCCTTCAATGCCTTAACAATTTCCCTTTCACTCCTTGTCAAAGCCATCTCTTCTCACCAATCTAGGATTCATTAGATCTCTAGCCACCACTTTGGAACACTCAAGGAGGATAGTTCAACTCGAAGAATAAAAAAAGGGCTTTCAATCCTCCAAATCCCAGACCTTTTTCTCACTTTGATACCACTTGATGCAGAGGCTAGTGGTCTGCAACAATATTTTCTTCCACTAGACTCCACATCTTAAGTCTGCACTCACTCAACTTAACCATTCATGCATATTTGCCAATGTGACGCGACTGACCCAACCCACTTACTTGGATCACTCTCTATGGATCCACCACTTATCTTCTCACAAAGAGTAATATCTACACATCCCCCTACAACCCTTAATGTCTTCTCCAAGCAAAACTACTATGCATCCCACCCTTGAATGCAAAATTCACACTTGTTGTCCACTATGACAGTCACCTTCTCATTCTGGAACAATCACTACAACAACCCTTCCAATGTGTCCCCACAAATCTAAATGAAAATAAACACAACATAGGTCTTATTAGACCGCTTTAGACTCTTTTCCACACACTCACCATGTTCATTTGACTCCTTGAACTTAACATCAAATGAAACCAAACAAATTTACCTTCTTGTTGTCCTCTTTGATAGACCGGTAAATAGTCACCCATAACTTTTGAAGAAAAACTTATTTTAAAGATCCCTCTGGTGCAGATGTGCGCAATTAGGTTCTCTATAACATATTTTAAATTCAAAAAGATCCAACGGTTAAATTGAAAGATATGGCTCCCGCACTGGACTGCATTTTCCTGAGACAAACATTCATTCTCTTCCTCACAACTAGTCACCTTCCATTGCTTCAAACTTGTGCCAAAACAATGCATGGGTTCCTTCAACTTCATGGAAAGTTAGAATACATCCCCTCCAACATCCTTCCCAAATGTGAGAGGCTTATTGGATGTGAAACTACTAAAGACTTCACATTTTTCCCTCTTGGATTACCCTATTTGAGGGTTTTGGTAGCTTACACTCGAAATCTGATATCTTTTTGTTTGCTTAACCAAATGCAATCCCACAAAAACCAAAATAGGCTTAACTCACTGTAGAAACATTACCAATCAAAAATATATTAACAAAGAAGTATTTAGATCCATGAAAACATGGTAAGCATGACTATTATGACTGACATAATGTAGAAAAGTGCAAAATAACCAACTTTATTGATTCCAAACTTATTACATCAACCTCTCTATCCTTTTGGAATTGTGTACAATTTATTTATGATTGTCCCAACCATGGTAACCAACCAACTACCTTTGCAACTACCCACAAATTGATTAGAACCTGTTAAAATTGACTACTAACTCCAAACTACCTCAAATTGTCCTATTCTCAGTTTTTAACAACTTTATACATGGATTTGGGTTGCCAAGTTGACAATTCCATTGTCAAATTTGGAAACCATTAAAAAATTCAAGACTATATCACTCCTATTACATTGAAATGGTCTTATAAGGACCTTAAGCATGCAAAACATTAATTTATTTGCCTATAGTACCCATGACCTCACTATTATAGGCTATGCTGCCAATCTTGGCATTACATATGCATTTGGTTTTTATTTTGCATTTGCATTACATTAGGTGGCTCTAATGGCCATATTTACATCACATGAAGACCTCATTGGCCATTTGGACTCATATGCCTTATTATGCTCTCTCAGGAACATTAAGTGACTCCTGTAGCTATAGTGTTCATGCACCATACTCCATAGCTTTAAAACCTTTTCAAGTTCTCTTGGAAACCTACAAATAAACACATGTTAGTAAAAATTAGACCTTCATCTTGACCTTAGGCACATATAGGTCCTCTTGGAACCATGTTGTCCTTCCTTTATGCATCTTCATCTTGCATTTGGGTTTTCCCTTCCTCACCAATGTGAACAATGCTTGTTCATGCTACATCTTCTTGCGCACCATTAGACCACCTAGCATCTCTTATTCACCTTGTGCCATCTCCATTCTAGGAGAATTTTTTTTCATCTTTTGAGCCTCCTCATGGCCGACCTATGCAATTTGAATTCCTTCTTTGAAGGCTGCTCCCTCATGTGCCTCCAAAACACCTCCATAACTTTGCCATTCTTCAACTATAGAAACAAATCTCTCCCACAAATTAGGTTCCTTAACCTCAAGCCTCTCTAGACTTGTCTCTATGTTGTCACTTCTAACATCAACAAAGAATCCATCATGGGCCTTTACACCCTCCATCACATGTGCAACTTCATCAAGAGTACCCTTCCTAGTACCCTCCTCTTCTTCAACCTTTGTCTTCTTCCTTGCTACTGCTCTTAGCCTCTGAATAGGCCACTTCACCTTCTTCTTCACCCTTAAGTGCCAACTTGTAGCATCCTTAAGAATATCTTCAAGTTTTCTCAACCTTTATTCACCTTCTTTCAAGTTAGTTTCTAGACTTCTTATCTTTTCTTCCCGCTGCTTTCTCTCTTCTTCCTGCTCTTCCAAAACCCTTCTTAGGCTTCTCAACTCTTCTTGCTTAGATGTAAAATTGTAGGAGAGCTCTTTAATTCCAAATTCATGATAGTCCAAATGAGGAGAGGTAGGTTTCTTATATGCCTATTGCAACATTTCAGCTCAAACCTTGAAGGAAGTCGACCAAATTTTAAATTTCTCACTTAATCATTAAGATGGACCCCAATTTAAATTTCAGGGAAAACCTTAGGGAATAGGTCAGGTAGGCCAACCTATTCCCTCCCAAAAAGTATTAAATTTTTTTTTGGGGATAGATATTGAGGAGAACATTCTAGAATGATAAGTGGTATGGGGATGGATCACACATAATGGACATGAAAACTTGAAACACTAAAATATGTCCTAATTGAGTATCTAATTTTAGGTGCTTACAATTTAGGACAATACATTTAGTCGTCACTTTAGTGAGAGTATAATATTTCCATATGATCATGGTAAAGTACATCAAAACATTGGATTTTTTTTATCAAGGTCAAGGAGAGACCAAGCCCCCAAGTGACTTAGGTCCTCATCAAATCTAAACCCAATATGAGAAGAAGAAACACTCAGAAAAGAGAGAGAAAGAGACATACCCAACTAGCCTAGTAAAGTTTTGACTTACTATGGGCAATGTAAAAAAAAAGATCAGACTATCAAAGGGAGGAGTAGGCCTAAGTAAAGCATTATTTCTAAAGGAATCCATGGAATAATGCACATGACATGATAATGTAATGTAATGAAATGATGAATCCAAGGAAAGAATTGTCTCTAAGGACATCAAAGAAATTGATTTATTTTTTGTGTATGTGTGTGTGAAATGTGAAACAAAGAGTAAAGTGTATTCCCCCATGTTAATGCGATTGTAAATTATTTAATACGAGCAATGGCTTTAACAGAGCATACATCCACTCACAAGATGTTTCCACTATGAGATGACCCCGAGAAAGAAAAAATTGTGGGAAATGAAACACGTGAAAAAAAATAACAAAGAGATTTACTAACTCTGGGGTTAGTATGATCATATGATAACTCATGTATATCAAGAATTATAGAAAAATGAATTGACATCATCTCCCAAAGGTAGAAAAGATACAAGTACAATATAAGAAGATCACATAAGAGATACAAACATAATTCATTTTGGCCCATAATTATGGAGACCAAAAATAATGGTTGCTACATCTATGCATTGTCCCCAAGTAGACAAATAAGACATATTTCTGATAAAAGAACATGCACGATATAACATGTATACACCATATAGAAGAAATAAGATACAAATAGAGGAATATCACGATATGTTGATTCCTTTATCATCTTGTGCCAACAAAGTAACAAGGGTCATCTAAAGAAATCTAAACATAACAGGGTGGTCTCACAAAAGTGAGTCCCACTTTTGGGGATGAACAAAATTTGGTCGGGCCAAAAAATTCATGTTTTAATGTCTTCGCATGAAGAGGGGGTCTTCACCCGGAGACAAACCAACTCTTCGTGCGAAGACCCTAACGTAGGGTACTTCGCGCGAAGGGGTGGCGAGGTCTTTGGGCGAAGACCCCCTAGGCCAGATTTACAACAAATTTTTGGTAGAGGGGTGTTATTTTCATATTTACTGTTCAAGGAGCGCAGTAGACCCCAGTGTTGGAGCAAACCCCTTGACGTCCTCGCTGACTTCTATTCTGTCTCCTTCGACTACCGCATATTCCAGGTACACACATTTTTCTTTTTTTTTAAATTTTTTTGATTTTAAGTTATATGTTTATTAATTATTTTAGTTCATTTTTTAATTTTCAAACATTTATTTCATTTTTGGTAATTTTTAGTTTGAAAAAATTATGCTAGAAAATGTTGGAGAATACTAGAAAATGCTAGGAAATACTATGCTAGAAAATGTTGGAAAATACTAGAAAATGTTAGGAAATACTAGCAAATGTTAGAAAATACTATAAAATGCTAGAAAATACTATAAAATGTTAGAAAAAACTAGAAAATGTTAGAAAATTTTAGATTTTTAGTAATCTTATTGTATGTTTTAAAATTATTTTTAATTAGTAATGTTAAAATGTTAGTTTTAAATTATTTTTATTAGAAAATTTTAGAATAATTTAAAACTTAGGAAAATTTACAAAAACTTCAAACTTTAGGAAAATTTAGAAAAAATTGAAACCTTTGCAAAAATTAGAAAATTATTAGGAAATGTTAGAAAACTTTAAAACATTGTCTCTCCCCATGTGCCCATTATGACTCTCTCTCTCTCTCTCTCTCTCTCTCTCTCTCCGACTCCTCCCCAACCCTTATTTCTCATTCTCTCTCTAAGACTCTCTCTCCTCTTAGGACACTGTCACCCCACCCCACCTCTCTCTCTCTCTCTCTCTCTCTCTCTCTCTCTCTCTCTCTCTCTCTCTCTCTCTCTCTCCAAGAGGACCTCTTAAGTCCTAACATGAGTTTAATAATACCTAATAGGACCACATAAGACCAATTAAGATGTAACATGTGACTAATAAGACCTAATAGGAAGTTTATAAGACCTAGAATACCTGACTAATAAGACCTAAATGGACCAATAAGACCTAATAGGACCTAATAATACCTAATAAGACATAATAGGACCCTCAAGACCTAATAGGACCACTTAAGACTTAATAGGACCACTTAAGACCTAATGTGACTAATAGGACCTATTAAGATCAATTAAGACCTAACATGACCATGACTAAGACATAATAGGACCTATTAAGACCAACTAAGACCTAATAGGACCCTTAAGACCAATTAAGACCTAACATTCTGTTACAAGTAGTAGTTGCCATTGCACCAAAAGATCGACCTGTTAATGCCCGATACAACCACTAGACTTATAGAAGACACAGGAGGTAGTTAAGCGAAGTCAAAAATCCTAAGGGGAGCGCTAACCATTTTGTCAACAATCTCCCCCTCAGCATTACCCAAGGGGATTCGAACCTGTGACCAAGCTCTGATACCACTTGCTACAAGTAGTAGTTTCTATTGTACCAAAAGATCGACCTGTTAATGCCTGATACAACCACTAGACTTATAGAAGACATAGGAGGTGGTTAAGCCATGTCATGAATCCCGAGGGGAGAGCTGACCATTTTGTCAACACATTCAACCAATAAGACCCTTAAGACCCAATAGGACCTAATTAAGACCTAATGGGACATAATAGGACATAATTAAGACCTAATAGGACCCAATAAGACCCTTAAGACCCAATAGGACCTAATAATACCTAATAAGACATAATAGGACCCTTAAGACCTAATAGGACCACCTAAGACTTAATAGGACCGCTTAAGACCTAATGTGATTAATAGGACCTATTAAGACCAATTAAGACCTAACATGACCAACTAAGACATAATAGGACCTAGTAAGACCAACTAAGACCTAATAAGACCCTTAAGACCAATTAAGACCTAACATTCAACCAATAAGACCTTTAAGACCCAATAGGACCACTTAAGACCTAATAGGACCTAATTAAGACCTAATATGTACCTAATATGACCCAATAAGACCCTTAAGACCCAATAGGACCTAAGTAAGACCTAATATGTACCTAATATGGCCCAATAAGACCCTTAAGACCCAATAGGACCAAATTAAGACCCAATAAGACCAAATTAAGACCTAATAGGACCTAATTTAGACCTAATAGGACCTAATTTAGACCTAATAAGACCTAATTAAGACTTAAAAATACCTATTAATACATAATAGGACACTTAAGACCTAATAGGACCACTTAAGACCTAATAGGACCTAATAGGACCCTTAAGACCCAATAGGACCCAATAAGACCCTTAAGACCCTTAAGACCCAATACCTGACCTAATAGGACCAATTAAGACCAATTAAGAACCAACATGATGTAATTAAGACCTACTAAGACCTAATAGGACCTATTAAGACCAACTAAGACCTAATAAGACCCTTAAGACCAATTAAGACCTAACATTCAACCAATAAGACCCTTAAGACCTAATAGGACCTAATTAAGACCTAATAGGACATAATAGGACCTAATTAAGACCTAATAGGACCCAATAAGACCCTTAAGACCTAATAGGACCCAATAAGACCCTTAAGACCTAATAGGACCTAATAATACCTAATAAGACACAATAGGACCCTAAAGACCTAATAGGACCACTTAAGACTTAATAGGATTGCTTAAGACCTAATGTGACTAATAGGACCTATTAAGACCAATTAAGACCTAACATGACCAACTAAGACATAATAGGACATATTAATACCAACTTTAAGACCTAATAAGAGCCTTAAGACCAATTAAGACCTAACATTCAACCCCCAGTAAGACCCTTAAGACCCAATAAGACCTTTAAGACCCAATACCTGACCTAATAGGACCAATTAAGACCCAATAGGACCTAATTAAGACCCACTAAGACCTAATAGGACCTATTAAGACCAACTAAGACCTAATAAGACCCTTAAGACCAATTAAGACCTAACATTCAACCAATAAGACCCTTAAGACCCAATAGGACCACTTAAGACCTAATACTTGACCTAATAGGACCAATTAAGACCAATTAAAACCTAATAGGACCTAATAGGACCTAATATGACCTAACTAAGTGGAGAAAAAAGAGAAAACCACGTGGGAAAGACTCTTCTCCAAAAAGAGATGAAAAAAGAAGGTACAAATGCAGTGTCTCAAGATACTCTCTCAAAACCATAAGTATAACCAACCCCCCAATAAGAGAGGATTGAGACTCTAAAGTTCCCCCAAAATGATAGAACCCTTGTTGTAGAGATGACCGACAAAGGATGCAGAAGTATGTCCAAGAATGATGAACAATGTTTCCCCCTTTAGGAAGAAATAATATCATCTGGAGATACATAATCTCTTCCCATGCGAGAAGATATGAACTTGAATAAGAAGGATCCAAGAAAAGTGAATCCCATGATGTCTCCTCATAGTGCTCGATGATATCCGAGCCAAAGTTTTTGTGTAATGAAGGTTCTGGAACCGGGACCACAAGGATCATAGATGTATGGTGATGATTGGACCAAAATGAATCTGATTCTCCAAAATAATCCAATCCAGTAAATGATGAATGTGGCAAGGCATGAGAGGAAAAAATATAAGACAATGGAGATGCCACTTCATCAAAGTTAACATTAAAGAGAAGACATAGGTCTTCAAGTGTGGAGTCCAAATCCAAAAGATGAGATTCTAAAAATAACATAACGATATCTAGTAGATATGAATCCGAAACAAGTGATGATGGAATGATCAATGATAGAGATGGAATAATCAGAACATTATTATGTTGCATGGAAAAACCAAATGTGTCAATTGGTAATTGGTCACACTCCATGAGCATGGAAAAAATGGTGTGAGAGAAATTGGGACAAATCTCATTCCAATGCTAAGGACTCCCACAATATGTGCATGCAATATTTCTGCAAGAAGACATGTCTATGATAAAATATCAGATTAAATAGACTACATATCTGAAGAAATCTCACTAAGAGCTTTTCGACGATATCTCATTTTTGAAAAATCAATGCTGGATGCTCAAGATATGGTCCCAGAAAGGCCAAAAAATACCTCTGAATTCAATTGGAAAGAAAACACAAAAGATAAAAAAAATAGAAAAGATAACCAGTACCAATGGATGGGGCCCGGAATCAAATTTCTGACGATATCTTGTTTGCCCAATTTCGATACCGTATGTGCAAGTTATGACAAAAAAACTAACAGTCACTTTTTATCACAAAAGAATCAAAGTGCTTGATGGGTTCATGGCCGCCAAATTTCAGCTCAAAGACAATGACATTAGCACCTGCACTTGCAGGCGATGTGCTTTTTCAAAAAAATTTGCAAATTTTGAAAATTTTTATTAAAAAGCTTTTCCAAAAAAATTATAAATTTTATAAAAAAAAGGCAATTTTCAAATTTTTTTTTTGAAAAAACTTTGGTTTTAATTTTTTTATATCAAAATTCATGGAAATGGCCTCCTCAAGCTGATTGCAAGGTTTGTTTGGTCTCAAAGCACTCTGAATGATAGAGATATGTGCTGGATAAAAAAAAAAAAGCAAACCCCAAACCCTCAAAGCTCCAAAATAAACTTTAAAAAGACACGAAAATAAAGCAACTCGAGCTTTGATACCATGATAGAATTGATAAAAGATGAATTCCCACAAGCCGAAAAACACCTGCATGCAAATAACCCGTTACATGAAGAAACCCCAAAAAACATAGAAGTGTTATGAAAATATGAGATTTTATTATTCAGAGAGGGAATTTAAAAATGAAATATAATTACAATCCTTATAAAAGGAGATTGTGCAACCCTAAAAGGATTTGCAACCCTAAAGAGAAAATGTATTTAATAATTAGAATAATTATTAAATACCTACAATGCATAACTAAGTGAATCTTAAGAAGGAATAAAAGGTGACTTAATTAAAATAATTAAGTGAAATACATTGTACTCTAACATGAAACTCCTTGGTTATATAGCTAAGGTGAGTACAAAGGAGTGAATGAGACAACAACAAGTGTCATTGTCTCATTGCATGGTAATCAAGAGACAAATTATTACCCATCTTAGTTGGAATCACATGTCCACCAGAGGTGGATCATCCTCCAATGTGCAATGAAATATGTGCAACATGTGACACAAAGGTGGAGAGTGATAAAGTGATAAATGTAGTGAAGGTGGAGTCAACACATAAAGTGGAATGTGATAACATGATAACACCATCTAAAGTGTAAATGCTCTTAAAAGCTCCTTTGTGGTCCCTACGTAAGCTTAAGTAATGTGTAATTAGGACCTAGCTATGAATTAACCAAGATAAAATGCCTTAATTACACCAATAGTGTCATACCTTAGATTTGAGGGTAGAAAGAAATAAACCAACATAAGCCATGCTTGATATTAGAAACAAAATATAGAAATGTTCCATCCATATTAGAAACAAACTAAATTCAATTATTCAATAAAAATTGCAACAAATCTTTTACATTGAATAAAATCACAATTGAATGTAGGAAAAGCCAAAAGATATACATGAACTCAAAAATAGTTTGAAAATACAAACTTCATTGAACTTATTGAAGCACCATAAAATTAAAAACTGAAATTCTCTAAGCAATACGTTGTAAAGGAAACAACGTTTCACATTATTTAATTCATGCAACAAATTTTAAAATCAACATTGAACTTTAGTGGGATTAAAATGGAATCAAGACTTGGAATCCAAACATAAAAATGATTAACATGAAGGAAAAATTTGTTTAGACTGATACAATAACTCAAACTTTAACTGTATAGACAATCAAATGTTTATTTCTTAGGAAATAAGAAAATGTTAATTCTCTTTATATATTAAAACTCTCTATTTAACATAGACTTATGGAAATAAGGCTTTTAGATTGTGAAATTTTCATAATACATAATTTTAATTTTAAATTTGATATATTTTAATAATTAAAAAATATAATATTATTTGATTCAAATTTCATTTTCATTTATCTTTTTGATAAGTAATTTTTAATGATTGTAAATTTCTACAATCTATAGTAATTATTTTGACTTTCTGGATAGATTGCGTAGGATTTTTCATTAGTGTTGTGGACACACTTCATGATCCATCATAAGAATAAACAAAAGAGCATAGTAATTATTTTTTTGATAAATAGTTCTTATTCTTTGTAATTTACTTTGTTCATTATTTAAAAAATAAAAAAAAATAAAAATGAAATGAGTCATTCTCACTCCCCTAAAAAATTAACTTTTGAGCATTAAAAACTACAGTTAATCTAAAAGTTAAATTTACAAATTTATAATTAAATTGTAACTCCATGTTAGGTAATTTATTTATTCTTAATTGGGTGATGTTTTACAACTATTAATATAAAATCTAGTGTTATATTTAACCTAATTAATGTTGTCATAGTTGTTCGTGAACACCATTTAAGCATTATCACATGTTTGAGACAAGTGCCCCAATTTTAAATAGGGAGGGTTACTTAGTGTTAAAATGGACATATTAAATATGGATTGTCCCTTGTATTGTGTACATCACAATAATAATAATAATAAGAAAAGTAGGCATTCCATTTTCCATGCTTGACTAAGATGCCCATGTTCACGTTGAGGTAAGGTTTAGACAAGTTTTTGATTAAGGTAAAAGTAGGTTTTACATGGACCTGAAACCAGTTACAATAAAGCCAAAAAATAAAGTGTTAAAGTTCACAAAATGAAACACTTGCTGGAAAACATAAGCAGGAACAAACATCAGCACAGTTCGAAAGTAGAAACTAAAAGAAAAACAAGCAAAAAACAACTTCCAACAAGACTAAACTATTTAGCTGTTATCATTTCTTCAGCCTTCTTCTGAAGGTCTTCCATCTTCTGGATAGTCTCTTGCAAATCCTTCACTTCTTTCAATTTTTCAGGGACCTTCCTCTGGATGCGCCCTCTTGTTCTCATCCCCGGACCAGTATTTCCACCATCCTCTTCAATGGTGATTTTTGTTCTTTCCAGCAGGTTCCTTTCCTGGTAGTTATGCAGCATTTTCAAGTTCATAATAGTCACCTTTAGACCCTCATTGCTGTTGCTTAGAACACCTTTTATCATGTTGTCGTAGTTGCTAATTTTGGCTTCTAATTTTTTACCTTGTCATTAACAATCTTTCTCACCTCGTTTGTCAAATCCTCATTTTTATTCTTGTTTTTCACCTTATCAAAAACCTTATTTTCCATCTTTCACATCTTAGTAGTCATGTTTTTCATGGTTTTTTCCATTTCCTGGACATGGAGTTTCAATTCCTGCTTTTCCTTCTTCCGTTCCAGGTTCTCATCCCGACTCTCAGCATTATTCTCCTCCTCCTGCATTGTAGCTTCCCTCAAGAGGACTAAAGTTTCCTCTTTGTTGTTGTTTTTCTCCACACTGATAGTAATGTTCGTACCTTCTTTATTCTCTTTCTAGTTGTCTTCTTCTTTTTCATTAGCAGACGAGGTCTTACCAGTCTCCTTACCTGCATACTCTTGACTAGTCGTAATCCCCACAGTAAGCCCCTCATTATCATTACCATTGTCATCCTTGTTCTTACCATCCCCAGTTTTTGGGTTAACATCAATTTGATCTTCTTCCACAGGGACATCCTGGATAGTGATCTTAGCATCTGTTGTTTACTCATGAGTGCCTTCTTCCTCTTTTTCAGCACCTCCATTATGATCAAGGGCTTCTTCCATGTCATCTTCTGTAGGGTTTTCTTAGGCTTCTTCCTCTTCCTCATCCGCTTCCTCCTCTTCATCTGCTTCTTCTTGATTGCTCACCTCCTTTTCTTCATTCTCCTCACCCATCCATTCATTCATTTCCTCTTCCTGATCTTTTTCTTGACTATTCCCTTCCTCTTTCTCATTGTTTTTCTCTTCTTCACCAGAACCCTCTTCATTATCTTCCTCAATGTTTCCCTTCCCCTGGGAGAGAGGCCTCTTCACAATATCCTCAATGCTGGCCATGTCTTTGCCACCAGTGTTGTTAGAGGCCTTAACCTTGTTTTTCTTCCTCTTCTTACCAGTCTCAGCCTTTGAATCCATCTTAGTCTTATCCTTTCTTTTACCAGTGATCCTTTTAGGGATAGGGTCCAGAATATTGTCCCTGGTGTAGTCGGCTATAAGGTTTAGACAAGTTACCCACATTCATAAATTTCATTTGAATTTTAAATTAAGGCTGGGTTATCTAGGCTGGATTACATACCATGAAATTTTATTAATAAAACATTGTTAAAGCTTTAATAAAACATTATATGGCTAGTGGCATTGTAAGCCACAAGCTAATCATAGTTTAATGTACTTTTCATTTTGTATGTCTCTTAAGGTTAGGAAAATTTCACTAAAAATATTATTTAATTTTGAAGAATCGTGTTATATATTGAATTTGGAGAGAGATAATAGTTATTTAATTAGTAATTGAATCTATATTTTTAATGCCTATGTTAATAATTTTGTAGATGATTTTTTTTTGTTTCTATGGTCAATTTTTCAATAACATGAAAAATGATAAAGATGTATGTGTAGAACAATAATAAATGCAATAACTTTGATTACAAAGGATAAGAAAAATGATTAGTAACTAAAATTCATATATCATAATTAAAGATAATATCCTAAATTTTATTAGAACTTCTATACCATGTAATCTTTGAATATGTTATCATGATAATTGATCTCAATAAGAATGTATCTTAGAGGAATGTGAAAGGACAAGTGACTCACTAATGAAACATATCACTAGCCATAATCAAGTAATAAGTTTGAGTGTTAGATTCTTGAAAAATGTATCCCAAAATATAGCAACTCAGACACTTAGTCAAGACTAATTACGAAGTTTCATTATGTCTAAAGCTTGAGATTACTTGGAAAAGAATTGTCTAGTAGCTTGAATTGTTTCTAGATACAACTATGTTTTTTTTTTGCATCAACATTTCTGATCACACTCTGTGATCTATCATCAAGATGAAAGTGGGAAACTACAAAAGAACAATGAATTTTTTTAGACCCAGAATGGATACATAGAGGTGAAGGGAGTAGGCGTCCCTGCACCTTTTTATAAAGGATAATTCTGCAAACTTCATCATTTTGATCTGCAACTGCTCGAATTGCTTGGATTTGTAACACAATTCCCTCCCATGAAGGGTTTCAATTAAACTTATTATATTTCCATAGTCCATGAATGGTAGCTTGAATTGTTTCCAGATACAGCTATGTATAAAATTATCACAAAGTGTAATACAAAATGTTGATGCAAAAAATTTGTACACAATTGTATCCAAAACCAATTCAAACTATCATTCATGGACTGTGGAAATCTAATACATTTAAAAGAATTCTCTCCTTCTCTTATAATTAAAATAGTAATGTGGATGTGTTTCCTTTATGTGATAGTGTAGAACACATGATAAGGTTGTATGAATTAAATCATTTGTGCACAATCAATCAACTTGACTTGTAAAGATTTGATAATTGTTCTTAATTTTCAGAATAATGACACTGATGTGTGTACTAATAGGCAAAATGTTGTCCCTTCACAAATTATTCTTGTCATGTTTGAAGGGAACTTAATATATTAGTGGTGTGCTTGTGTTGAGATATCCGTGATCACTCAGTGTTGAATATCATTGGTAGCATTTTAGTCTATTTTACTTTGGGTGAGGTCTAGGTGGTATGGTCCAATGCTTTGCCTTCACTTGCTCTTCTAGCTAGAAGAATCTTGAATATGGAATGAATCCAACTAATTCTTTATATTCTAAAATAATATGTTTGGTGTATAAAAAAGTAATGTTAAAAATGAGATGATTTAAGCTAAGATGCAGTGAAATTGTAATAATGATTATCTATCCTTGCAAGTAGATAATATTAATGAAATGCATTGCACATTTATAACTTGAAAATGTGATGGTAAGAGATTTAATCACATGAAAAGTTAATATGTATAAATTTATCGAAGAATAAATAAAAAAGATGGTAAATTTTGGTTAAAATATCCTCAATCAATATCATATGAGACCCACAAAATAGTTGGACGAAAATACATGGAGTGCAATTTGTCCAAATTGCAAACCTCCAAATTCATAGAAGTTGAAATTTCCTCAAAACCCTAAAATTATAAAATAATATTTACTTAGCTTTCTATAGTTGTAATTACATGATCACAATCTCACACATATAAGTACAATTAAGAACTACTAAAAACTATATAATAAAACCAATCTTGAGTGTGCATAGAATGTTTCAATCAACAAATCATCATTAATCAAAACCCATCATTTACCAATCTAAAATGTACAAAGTTTGATCCATTATTTATTAAAACTTCTCATATTTTAAAAATAGATAGAAATTTAGAAGAAATATAGACACTTCAAATAAAAGTGGTCTCTAAGAAACACTAGAAATTCAACCATCTCATTTGGTGTAAGAGCTTAATATTTATTTCATCTCTAAATGAGGAAATTTGTTAATAGGCCCTTGGTCTTCTGGTGGAGTTGAATGGTTCCAAATGAGCCCACTAGGGATCAATTCTCATTGAGTGCAAGGCTTTGAAATCATAAGGGATGAGGCCAAGATCGTGCCTCAGGCAGATTTTGGCATAATGGATACCCCTCATTCCTCGGCTCTTAGCCGAAGAGGTTATGAACCTCCAATAGGAAAAATGCGGAAATTTTTATGACAATGGATGAGAAATACATCATAATTTTATTTAAAAAAAAAAGAAAATAAAAAGAATTTAATGATTTGATGGATAATGGAAGAATAATGTTTATTTCTTTAGCTCCATCTAACCTTACCTATAATTTATAGGATTTTATCACAATCCAATTTGATGAATATTTTTAGTCTTGGAATTGGATCTCTTTATATGATTATCACAATTTGATTTGATTGTTTCTTAAATCATCAAATTTATAAGATACAAAATATTTTACGTTATGTATAAAATGTAAGGTGTAGATTCATTAGAAAGAGTTTGGGGTGCATGCTATAAAACTTATGGTGCATGTATACTTGCCTTGAGGAAGGTAAGTGGTTATTGCTAGATACAAATATTATACTAGAGCTATAACCCTTGTTATTACTTTAGTCAAACATGCAAGATATAGGCCAACAATAATGACAAAGAAGGCTTGTGGACAAATTTCTAACACTAACATTATTAGACTATCCATTTTATGGATATACATTCATTGAATACACGTCTATTTCTTTTTCTTTGTTCAATACAATTTAAAATATAATAGAATAAAAGAATAGAAGAATTGTAACTGTTATTCAATGTTAGTTTATAAGACTATCGATTGTGTCTTTTTAGTTTTCATATTTTTAAAATGAGTAGAATAGAAAGATTTTAACATCTACACTAATTTATCGAACAATTTATCTTCTCTTCTTAGCTTTCATTTGTATAAAATGACTACTTAAAATCTTGATAAAAAACTTGCCTTCAAATAGATTATATCCATTGAAATCCCACTTTATTATCCTCCTCTTAACCAACTTCTTTGAATTTGAATGTTTGTTGAGAACCCAAGAAATGTTGTTAACCATTTTGCCATGGATATTTGGTTGTCTAAGCTACTTCCCTTCATACATATTAATATTATCTATAGGCTATAGGAATGCTCATTGATCTAAACAAATAAACAAATGTACAAAGATATAGTGAGAACTTCAATCTTTCCCTACATTACACCCAAAAAAAACAAAAAAAAACAACAAAGCCATTGAAACCAGAGTCTAAGCCCAAGTGGACTTTGATCTCCTAACCTAATTAATGTTACCATAATTGTACGTGAGCACCATTTAAGCCTTGTCACATGTATAAGAGCAGGCTCTCATCAATTTTAATTTGGGAATGTTTGTTAATGTTAGCACAGAGATATTAAATATGGATTGTATGAACAAGGAACGTTTGACCAAGATGCCCACGTTCATGTTGACGAGCAGGTTCAGCCAAATTAGCCACATTGATTTTTTAAATTGGGTTAGGTTATCTAGGTTGGATTACATATTATTCAATGTCCTTAATAAGACTTTACATAGTTTTTCCCCGTGTAAAACACAAACCTATTAGTAGTATTTTAATTTTAAAGAGAGATGTTATATATTAAATTTGGAGTTGCATATAATCATTAATTACCTTGTAATTAAATTTACAGTTTTTGTGGGTACGTTAATAATTTTAAATATAAGAATATTTTTTCTATAATCGAGGAAATGGTATGAGATGTACACTTTAGTAGATGAATTATTTGTAGGATGATAATCAATGTAATAACTTTTATTACAAAATATAAGAAAAATAATTAAAAGTAAAAATATATTTATCATAGATTAAATTCTATCCTATTTTCTATTAGAAATAAATGTTCTTAATAGTTTATTAGAACTGAATTCTTTCTTGACTAAATTTTTGAATATAATACATTATCACAATTTATCTTTATAAGAATTTATCTTAGAGGGATGTGTTAGAATCACAATAGACTTCTTATACAAATTGAACTTCTATTGTGAAAGGGAAAGTGACTCATTTGTGAAAGATCTCATTAACCACAAACAAGTTCCATGTATGAATGACAAACTCTTGAAAAACTTATTCCAAAATATGGTAACTTAAGCACTTAGCCAAGAGAAATTGTGAAGTTTCTAGATAAGCCTAAAGCTTAAAAATTACTAGGCAATGAGGTGTCTCTTCTTTTCATAATAGTTTTGAAAGAAGGCTATAATCTATTTCGGATGTGTATGAACAAGACCAATTTCATCTTGAATTGCCCCAATATACTCCTTTTTATGTTTATAAGTGAAAATTTTGAATAAGTATTGTCCTCCTTTTACCATTATAATTGGACTTTGATTTTAGCTCCTTGTCCTCTATAAATTTTAGGTTCACAAAATTGGGATTTTGAAGAGATTATAGTGTACAATGGTGAAGAAGGGAAACAATGCAAATGGGTAAATCACTTCTCCTTTTCATGAATTGCACATTTTGGAAGGAAGATGCCCCATAGGTTCAAGAGGAGACTCAAACGCTAAGTGGGACAATGATCCTTCTATAAAATATGTAATGATGGAAATGAAAATGGTGTAATGATGTAACGTAAATAACAAATTAGACAAGTTATTAAAAAACTAGGAATAACAAACTAGAATATAGATTGATGGGGAGCAAAAATGTACATAAATAGAAACTAGAGCACATATATGACATATGTGTGAAATCTAAGCTAAAAATGCAAGGGAAAAGACACCAATGGCGTTCTATACCTCATGATTTTGGTTGAATTTTTCTGGGTTCCTTTGACTGTGATTGGTCTTATTGGATTTCATCTAACAGCGTTGTAACCCATTCCTACACACAAAAAAATGGGAAAAAGGTTGTCTAAATGGGTTTGCCTTGGTCAAACCCCTGTTTAGGAATGAACCTTGTGTATCGTCTTAAAATGGAAGCACTTCCATGTTAAGAACATTTAGCTCTTCGAGTAAGTGGTTGGGGGTCATGTTGAATGCCTTGAATGGGTACTCGACTTGGATCTAGTTTTTTCCCCTGTTCTGCCCCATTTTCCACTTCTTCCCGACATAATTCTGGCATCCTGAATTGCAAACCTGAGATTCTTGACCTTAGGGTCAAGGTCGACCTTGACCCTAACCTAGGTCAAGGTCTACCTCGACCTTGACCCTAGGGTCCAGGATCCTCGGGGTTAGGTTCCGGTTTCGAGGTTTCATAAAAAATTGTCTTTTCCCTCTTCGGGGCCACTATTTTTTGGGTTAAGTGTCGAATTCTCAAATTAATATTTGAGGTGGACCTTTCTCGAGCTTTGTATAAGATTCCTAATTTATTATTGGAGATTAGCCTCTCTCGAGTTTTGTGCCTAATGCTCAAATTAACTTTGGTGTTGGCCTTACCTCAAATTTTGTGACAAGGCTCTTAAATAATTATTTTTATTTCTATATTAAGGGTGGTCCCCTTCTAGAGTTTTGTGTCAAGACCTTAATTTAATTTCTTCTCCATGTGCACCTCTCTAGAGTTTTGTGCCATGGGCCCTTAATTATATTTTCTATGTGGCCTCTCTAGAAGTTTGTGCCCTTGATCACTATAAAATGGAGCCTTCCTCTCTCATTTTCTCCATCCACTTTCATGATCAAGTCTTCATGCATCAAGTTTTCATGCTCAAGCACTCTCAAGCAAGAAGATCAAGCATTCAAGTATTTAAGCTTCAAGCATTCAAGCATTCAATTCATCAAGGAGATCCATTGGTAGCCATTGAAGAATTCAAGCTCTATGGAGTTCTTTTGTTGAAGATTCCTCCATCCATTTCCATCCAAGCCTCTTCCTATTCCAAGATCCATTCAAGATTGGTGTTGAAGATCTAAGGACAATTGATTTGAGACATCCTACATCCAATTCTACATTCATTTGGAGCATCCATACTTGTGGATTTAAGGATTCAAATCCTCCACAAGGGTTTCAACATAAGCAAGGTGAATTGTTCCATTTACTTTGTTTATTACTGCAATTTCAATTCAATTTCAAGGTTAATTCCTAAATTGGGGTTTGAATAAGGCAAACCCCTCCCCCCCAACAAACAAAACCATTTTTCTTGTAGGTACAGGTGCGGGACAACGAATTAAAGTGCAAATCTGGATACCCTTTTCGCTGAACTTTCAGGATCCATGAACAAAATTTCCGTCGAAGTTATTTTGGGTTAAGGACGAACTTCAGTGGGGGGTAAGATTATGCCCCAAGGTAAGATTGTGCCCTGCTATCTGGGTCAAAGTGAACCTCCCTCAGAAAAGAAAAAGATTTCTGGGTTTTGTAGATCTCACAGTTTCGGTTCAAGATGGTAGAAATAAATAGTTTTTGAGACGGTTAGATAGGGTTTTCAGCCGATTCTTTTTCAGAGGTAAGTACCTTTATTTCTTCATTTCAACATTAGTCTTCTACATTTACTTTTCATATCAATATAATTTCATGTATGTGTAAAATATTGGTTGTGGGGTCTCTTTTATGTGCAAACCATTGTTCTAGGACCCCATCTATATTTTATCCTATACATTTTGGTGAACCCATTTTACAAAAACTCCTTTTGTGGAATTAGATGCCCTATTGTGTTTTCCTTTTTCATGCTTATAAATTTCTTTTGAATGCATTTGGATATATCTAGATCTATTTTCTATGCATTTTTTTATTCATTATTATGTTGCACAAGTTGTTTCAAGTGTTTTTCAAGTGCCTTATGGATAGGGATGATAATCCTCCTATTTGGGATGAACCTTTGGATTTGGATGTTGATTACTCTCTTCCTCATGAAACCATTGTGAATGATTCTACTTTTTGGGATGAACCCTTGGATAAAGACATTGATTTATCCCCTCCTCATGAAGAAGCTTTGATACAAGAGGGTGATTTATTAATGGATGACATATTTATACATGATGGTGACTCTTTTTATAAAATACACTCCCCTTATGCAGACATTTTAGTGAAAGAAGATGACATTATAGATGGTTTACCTCCATTTGGGATTCCTTCTAGTGATGAGACATTAGTGGAGACTGATATGATTTCCCTTAATGCTCTCCCTCTTAGTGATGATCTTATGGAGAATCAAGATCCTACCTCATCTCCTCCTAGGATGTCTTCTTTGCTTCCTTCTTGTGAATCTATTTGTAGTGTTGAGACAACTAATATGGTTTTTCTGAAACCCTTGTTGACTATCAAAGGTTGTCTTCGCATTACTATCAAAGGTAAACTTGTGGAGTCTTTAGAGTCTTTCAATGACCAAGATTCGATAGCTCATAGATATCATACAAGGCATAACCCTCAATCTAATTCAGTGGTTTCTACTTCTTTGCCACCTTCTCAACCCATTCTTCCTCCTCCACCCTGTCTTCCTAGCAAGGAGTATGATTTGATAAACCAATTGAAAAATACTCCTGCCAAGATTTCTTTATGGGAGCTTCTTCAAACTTCACCTACCTACTATGAAGCCTTGCAAATATCTCTAGCAACTCTTCCCACTCCACCTCCTTATCAAGAGAACATCAATAACTTCTTACAATGCATGCATGCTACCCTGAGTCCTCCTGACATTGTATTTACTCAAAAAGATTTACCTTCTAAAGAATTTCAAAACCAATATGATGGCCTTATGGTTGCTGTTATTATCAATAAGAGTATCATTTGTAGGACATTGATTGATAATGGATCCGAGCTTAATATTTTTAGCATGGACATGCTCAAAGCAATTAAAGCTGATCTTTCAACTATTCAACCTAACAATGTTCCTATACGTGGCTTTGATAATATTGCTAAGAACACTTTTGGAATCATTACCTTACATATCAAAGTAGGTCCGGTCATCCTGAAAACACCTATTCATGTTATGCTTGGACCTCTTAATTATAACTTCTTTTAGGTAGACCTTGGCTGCATGAGATGCATTTTGTTCCTTCCACCCTTCACCATAAAGTCAAGTTTATACATAACAACATGATGTATACACTTTATGCGGATGATGCGCCAAATCATTGCTTGAATATTCAAACCCACAATACTCCTATTCCTAATCCTTCTTCCTCTAATGCTCTTCTTGGCGATGATTGGGGAACTTTGGATTTTAATCCTACCTTTATTGGAGAGTATAAGGTTTCTGATCTTGATTTTATGAAGCAACAAAGAGAGCTTGAACAATGAGTTTTTACTTCTATTTCTAACACCCTTCATAATAACTTTGTCACTGCTTCTACCCACAATGAATCTATTAAACCTACTAATGATGACATAGTGACTACTAAAGTTCCATTGACTCCTTCTGATATGGCTTCTTGTTATGGTCCTAGTTATCATTTCCTAGTTAAACAAGGATTTAATGGTCAAGCATGTGGTAAACATAAACAGGGAATTCAAATGCCCTTACAGAATGGGGGGCATGAGCATTCTTATGGATTGGGATTTAATCCTCAACAACAAATCAATGTTAAAAATATCTCAAATAACACTACAAAACATGATGAACCTATGAAGGAATTTGACCAAGAAGTTCTTTTTCCTAAACTCCTTTGTGCTAAGATGATTACTAGACCTAAATGCAAAAAGAAACGTAGTCCACACTTGAAGATTCTTCTTTTTTGTTTATATCATAGATTTCATGATCACTCTACTAATGAATGTCAAGCTTTACATTATAAGATTAGGCATCTCATTGATAGTAAGGTTATTTATATATCATGTGGCAATGAGTTGTATTTCAATCCTATTTTCTCTAAATAGCATTTATGTTCCTATTATGGAGATCCACATTATGTAAACAATGCTAGCCTAATCCTTGGGGGCTTGTTGTCTTGTATAGTGTTGTGAGGAATATAATAGGTCCCCTTCCATCCTTGTTCCTACGCTTGGGGGGCAAGGATGTCATCTCCTTCTTTTCTGTCTTTCTAGGATTCACCTCTTTCCTTGGTTAAGTAGTATCTATCTATTATGTGATCTCCAATCATACATGAAAATTTTGGTTTGCACTGAGGATCTATGTCCTTGATCATAACCTATTTCATTGTTTGACATTGGGTTTCCACGGTCGATAAATCTCTCACCTTGGAAACTGAATAGTGTGCTATCCCTCACAAGGGTTACTTTTTCACTTCTTGCATGATATCTCTTTGCATTTGTGCCTTCCATGGCCTCATAGGAGCTGTGACATTCTTGCCTTGGACTAGGTGTTGTCTATGGATATTGTCTTGATGTTGAAGAAGGATTTATCCTTGTTCTTTTCTTTCCTTAACATGTCAAAATAGTATGTTTTTTCCATCTTAAGGAGGGGGGCATATATACGGCCTCCCTTGTTCTATATTATGTATTTTTGTTGTAACCTTTTGTTTTGTAGCATGCTAAATCCTCTAAAGATAACACACATAAGTTGCTAAATCCTGAAGGGACACGCATTTCCAATTTCAAATATGCTAAATCCTCGGAAGGTAACACATGTAAGTTGCTAAATCCTGAAGAGACACACATTTTCAATTTCAAATATGCTAAATCCTTGGAAGGTAACACATATAAGTTGCTAAATCCTGAAGAGATACACATTTTATAAATGTATTCTATGGTGATATGAGGATATGGATCCATGGGTACTTCATAAAAGTCATCAGAAGATGCACTACATACATGCACAAAGCCACCAGAAGGTGCACAACTTTATGGGGTGACTACCAAGTGTTTTCTTGGTGGGCCATCCTATCCTTTTTGTGGTTCACATTGAGATACACACATCTTACCAGGCGAGCTAGCCACTCCTCTCTCCCCTTTTTTCTTTTTTTCCAGTGATGTATCGCTTATTGTAATCTTGGAGTTGACAAAAACTTGAGTCCCTAGAGGCTTGAGGATTCCTCTGTCCCTTTGATTTCAATAAGATTGTCTTTTTCTTTGTGATATCCTTTACCAAGAGTTTGCATCGAGTCCATACTCTTGCTAAAGTGGGGGCTTAATGTATCGTCTTAAAATGGAAGCACTTCCATGTTAAGAATATTTAGCTCTTTGAGTAAGTGGTTTGGGGTCATTTTGAACTCCTTGAATGGGTACTCAGCTTGGATCTGGCTTTTTCCCCTATTCTGCCCCATTTTCCACTTCTTCCCAACATAATTCTAGCATCCTAAATTGCAAACTTGAGATTCTTGACCTCAGGGTCAAGGTTGACCTCTTAGGTCAAGGTCGACCTTGACCCTGACCTAGGTCAAGGTCAACCTCGACCTTGAACCTAGGTTCTGGGATCCTCGAGGTTAGGTTTCAGTTTTGGGATTTTATCAAAATATTTTCTTTTCCCTCTTTGGGGCCACTATTTCTTGGGTTAAGTGTCAAATTCTCAAATTAATGTTTGAGGTGGACCTTTCTCAAGCTTTGTATAGGATTACTAATTTATTATTGGAGATTAGCTTTTCTCAATTTTTGTGTCTAATGCTCAAATTAACTTTGGGGTTGGCCTTACCTCGAATTTTGTGACAAGGCCCTTAAATAATTATTTTTATTTCTATATTGAGGGTGGTCCCCTTCTAGAGTTTTGTGTCAAGACCTTAATTTAATTTCCTCTCCATGTGCACCTCTCTAGATTTTTGTGACATGGGCCCTTAATTATTATTTTCTATGTGGCCTCTCTAGAAGTTTGTGCCCTAGATCACTATAAAAGGGAGCCTTCCTCTCTCATTTTCTCCATCCACTTTCATGATCAAGTCTTCACACATCAATTTTTCATGTGCAAGCACTCTCAAGCAAGAAGATCAAGCATTCAAGTATTCAAGCCTTCAAACATTCAAGCATTCAATTCATCAAGGAGATCCATTGGTAGCCATTGAAGAATTCAAGCTCTATGGAGTTCTCTTGTTGAAGATTCCTCCATCCATTTCCATCCAAGCCTCTTCCTATTCCAAGATCCATTCAAGATTGGTGTTGAAGATCTAAGGAAAATTGATTTGAGACATCCTACATCCAATTCTACATTCATTTGGAGCATCCATACTTGTGGATTCAAGGATTCAAATCCTCCACAAGGGTTTCAACATAAGCAAGGTGAATTGTTCCATTTACTTTGTTTATTACTGCAATTTCAATTCAATTTCAAGGTTAATTCCTAAATTGGGGTTTGAATAAGGCAAACCCCTCCCCCCAACAAACAAAATCATTTTTCTTGTAGGTACAGGTGTGGGACAACGAATTAAAGTGCAGATCTGGATACCCTTTTCACCGAACTTTCAAGATCCGTGAATAGAATTTCCGTTAGAGCTATTTTGGGTCAAGGATGACCTTCAGTGGGGGGTAAGATTGTGCCCTACTATCTAGGTCAAAGTCAACCTCCCTCAGAAAAGAAAAATATTTATGGGTTTTGTAGATCTCAGAGTTTCAGTTTAGGATCCCGAAAATCAACAATTTCTGAGACTGTCTGATAGGGTTTTCATCCGATTCTTTTTCGGAGGTAAGTACCTTTATTTCTTCATTTCAACATTAGTCTTCTACATTTACTTTCCATATCAATATAATTTCATGTATGTGTAAAATTTTGGTTTTGGGGTCTCTTTTATGTGCCAACCATTGTTCCAAGACCCCATCCATATTTTATCCTATACACCTTGAAAATGGAAAGAAATTGCATAAAGAAAAGAATGTAAAATGGTAAATATTTGATTTACCTTGCATAAACCCTTATTGACAAATGTAAAAATCATTCATACCCATGAAGATGCTTGAGTGTTCTTGAAATCCAAAGAGTTGACCTTTGAATGCGATGTAGAATCAAGGATTCTCTCACAAATGCATATATCTATGAATGCCACTCCTAGATCTTGAATGTAGATATGCTTGATAATCACTTGCAATGAAGGAGAGAGAATGATAATGGAAGGAAGGATATTCTTTCTTGATTGATAATTTCTTGACATGGCATCATGGGAAAGAAAATTGATTCAATTGGAGAAGATTGTCTTTGAGTTTAATGATCTTGAAGAATTGGAGACTTGGAGATCTTGATCTTGGATGTTTTCCTTCAAATCTTTAATCCAATTGCTCAATTTCTCTTGATTACTTGAAAATATTGATAGCTTGATTGCAAACTTCTTGAGTAGAGTTATTATATACAAGAGAGAGAGAGAGAGAGAGAGAGAGAGAGAGAATTTTTATACTCAATCTATCATTTTAAGATTAAAAAATGATCTAGTCCGACCATGAAATCAAATCTTCCGCTAATACCATGATATCGGGCCCTAATCCTGAGGGACAAAATACCATTGGCATTCTGTACCCTAGAGAATGGGCTAAAATTTGAATGGTATGTCATGATAGGTGAAAAAAAGCAGGGGGAAGAAGGACATGTTGCCATGATCAAACATAATGGGCATTCATACCTCAAAATCACCAAAATGGGGTCTTATAGGCCCTAATAAAGCATTAGATTATGGGTGCTAACTTTTAAGGATGGTACATCTAACTCCCACTTTAGAGGAACTATGATACAAGCTCATGCTTGTAGTAAATTAGATCAATGCATAAGAACATTCTTATCAAGATTTAGGAGACAAAGAAACTATTACAACTAGTGATTGTTGTTGCACCAAAAGATTGACTTGTTAATGCTCGATACAACCATTGGACTTATAGAAGACACAAGAGGTTGTTAAACCATGTCATGAATCTCAAAGGGAGATATCGGCAATTAGTCCAATAATACCCTCACAGTGTCACCTAAGGAGATTCAAACCTATGACCAAGCTCTAATACCACTTGTTACAACTAGCGGTTGTCATTGCACTAAAAGATCGACATGTTAATGCTCGATAAAACCACTAGACTTATAGAATACACATGAGGTTGTTAAACCATGTCATGAATCTTGAAGGGGGACGTTGGTAGTTAGTCCAACAAAAAAATAAAGACCCAAGTGACTTAAGTCTTAGTCAAATCTAAAAGCAAGATAAAAGAGGCATTGCTTGAAAGAGAGAGAAGAGAAAAGAGAGAAAGAGAGGGGAATGATCACTAGACTAGTACAATATTGCCTTACTATGAATCACACAAAGAGAAAGCATTGAAAAATATCGCATTAAAAGTCTAGAAAGCTATGTTATGCTTGTCAAACCATCAAAGATGATCAATCCTTAAGGAAAAAATTATCTCCATTAAGGGATCCAAAAGGGTGATCAGGCCTAAGGAAATCATTGTCTCCGTAGGGATCAAAGAAAGGAAGATCAATCCTTAAGGAAAGCATTGTCTCCATTATAGCATCTAATGAAAGGATGAGCACAAGAAAATCATTGTCTCCTTAGCCATCCGCAAGAGATATTGTATTGAATTTGTGTGTATGTGTTTGAAAAATGTAAAAAATGAAGCGGAGTGTATGCCCCCATGTTAAAGCAATTGCAAATGCCTTAACGGGATCAATAGCTTTAATCGAGAATACATGCACCCACAAGAAATGTTTCTAGTAGGAGATGTCCCCGAGAAAGGACATAAGAAAGGAAATGAATATAAGAAAAAGGAAAACAATGGGATCTACTATCTCAGGCATTTGCATGATCACCAAGATGATCAATGCCATAATCTCCCATAGATATTAGAACTAGAAGGAGAGAACATAAGAGTCACAAAGAAGAGTCTTTTTGGGTTGGCATTATAGAGACCAAAAAGAATGGGTAGCTAACATTTTGCATCATCCCCAATCAAACAATACAAAGGCATATTTACGAATAGTAGCACATGCACAACATAACATGTAACAACATATAGAATAAATGAGATACAAATAGAGGAATACCACGATAGATCGATTCCTTTATCACCTTGTTCCAATGAAGGAACAAGGGTCGTCTAGAGAAATATAAATTAGAAATATACCAAGAAGCACATCATGGGGGAAGAACATTACAACAAGAAAACACAAAGATTCCACCACACAAGATGAGCTACCACATCATATCACCTACCCCTCATCTCGATCTATAGTGTTTAGGGAAGTTGGGAAACATGCAAGAGGAGAAAAACCCAACACAATAGATAGAATAATAGCTAGTTCTAAACAAGGACCATGTTGTCAACATAGGTCACTTTGTTTGGTAGTAGGACTTAGAGATAATTATTTTGAAACATAGTTGGTAAATCATGATTAACATCAATAAGATCATACATATCATCAGATTCACTAGCATTGATATCATCATTATTTGCATTAGGAACATCACAAACAACATCATAAGGAGTATCTTTCTCATCCAAATTAATTGTAATAAAATCCAAGACACAAATATAATTATCATGTTTGTTGAATTTCATCTTTTTCAAATTAACTCCCTACTTTGGGCTATGCACAGGCTAATCAAAGGGAATCAAAGCATCAGTTGGCGATCAATTTGGAATGCATTCCAGGCCTTGTGAAATTAAACACAATATTGATTTATACTCATGAAATTGTGCACAACCTCACAGACTCTCATTCTGCATACCAGGGGCTAGATGATTTACTAATGAACTCTTTCAATGTTCTCCCTAAGGCCATGCATGACCATTTAGGAAATAATAGAATCATTAGCATCAGAAGAAGATCCAGTAGCATCTACTACTTCACCTTGACCCTTGGTTTCAGTCTAATTCTTCTCCTTCCACACTTTGTCACTAACCTTGTTTCCTTCTTTTACAAACTAGAGATTAAACTCATTCACATACTTTGTAAATATTTTTCCAGTGTCACCAATATTTATATTTATTTTTGTAGGTTGTCTTTTATTTCCAATTGGTCCATTATATTTGTAGTACTTTTCTATATGTCCCTCATTGTTGCACTTGAAACAAGTATCAAGTGGTCTTCTAAGATGAGAGCTATCTTGTCTAACTTGCAATTTATAGGTCTTTGTAATATGCCCAATATTATCGCATTTGTGACAAATGATCTTATTAACATAATCTTGTTTCTTCTATCTTTCATCTAATTTTTGACATTCATTTCTTCTATGTCCATATGCCCAACAATTAAAGAAATAACCCAAAAAAGTTTTGGAAACATTCTTACCTTTACAATCCTTCTTCATGTGACCAAATTTGTTGCATCCAAAGTATCTCCCTTTGAAAGGTTTGATATGATCCTTAGTTTTCTCTTTTTGATTAGGTGTCTCATTTGTCCTACCTTCAAAATTCTTTTCCTGAGATTTTGAACATTCAACTTCATTGAAGCCAACTATTGTCTTGTCACCTTTAGGTTTTTATCTCTCTAGTTGTTCATCAATTGTTTTACTGCTCGCCTGAAGTTTTTCAATATGATTCCTTTCCTCCACAAGATCTTCTTTAATGATGATATTTTACTTATCCAGTTCTTCATAATTAGTTTTAACATAATTGATTTCTAGTTGCATTATTTTCATCTATACATTTGCACTCTCCAAGGCTTCTTTAAGTTTTCTCTTTTCTTCTTTCTCTTGTTGAATTTATTTACTCATTTGCACAGTGATGATCTCATATTCATTCTTTATTTCACTCTTTTCTTGTTCGATTCTTTTGATCAGATTGGATGAATCATTTTAAGATTCCCTCATAGCTTCTTGCCTTTTGTTTCTCGAAAATTCAATCCGCTCTTTGAGCCTTTTGATATAGTTTTCATCTTTCTTTATCTTATATTTTAATTCAACATTTTCAGCATTATCCTTATCTAGGTCTTCTAGTGTTGCCTCAAATGTTTCTTCCAAACTTCTTGAATCCATTTGGATCTCCCTTAAGTTGTTAGGATTTTTCTTCAAGGGCCTTGCACTCTGATACCAATTATTAGGATCAAGCAATATTGAGAGGGGGGGATGAATCAGTATTGTAGTACTTTTATTCCTTTTGACCAATTCAAACTTAACCATGCAATAAATGAAATAAGAAAAATATACACATAAGTAAAAAACTCATAACACCATGATTTATTCTCGAAGAAACCTTGGCTAAGGGAAAACCTCAGTGGGGATGATATCGACAAATGATGCACTAAAAGTATTGTGTCTCTATTAGGAGATCTTGCCCTATTAGGAGTAGAATATTACATTAGTACAAGTCCTTGTTAGAGGACATACCCTGTTAGGAGTCTATAACCCTATTAGGGGTGAATACAAAATGGAGCTTGCTGCTCTTACAACAGACTCACTGTCTAGTATTACCAAAGTATCTTCTAGCAACAAAATAAACTAAAAAAACATATGTTATGCCAAATTAGTTCTAATAATATCTTGCAACATCCTCTGCATTATCTTTACATACCAATGCATTACACATACCTTCATAACTTTGCATCTCAAAACATATATACTCAATCTCATAATCTTTCCAGTCGGCTCACAAATACATCACAAAACATGTCCAACACATAATTACATAGTCGGAGATTATACATCCATAAAGATAGGGTAGGACCTAAACAAAATCCAAGGTACCACTTCTGAATTCCACACGTTACTCCCTTAATCATCGTGACCACTTATTTACCCTATTTCATTGTTGTATTGTCTTTGCATACCCAGATCATGTTGTAACTTTCTACATTCAACTCCAAAATACATACGACCTTAACTGAAGGTCTATTACATCCCATAATACATTCCTATAAGCTCGCATGACTTAATTCCTCATATATTGTACTCGCAAGGAAAAATTGTACAACTATACCCTACCAACTACTTTATGGACTTAGTCATTTTTCCAATGCGAACATCCAAAACTAAATTGTACTTCACATGATCATGCCAGTAAGTAGCATTTCCATAAATGACAACATCTATGCCATACTCATCTGCCCACTTTCCAACAGGATGTCATTGATGCTTTGATTATCGTTAGTTTTGTGATATAAGACTATGAGGATTGTTATTATTTTATTGAGATATCCATTATGAGATGGATGATCTTTGGTAGTGTCTATAATGAGATGGACTATTTGATTCTTGTATAGGATGTGTTGTTCTCTTCTATGCTCCGTTATTTTACTTTGATGATTGTCATGATTTGTGATTTATGAGAAGCTTTTATGGTTTCGGTTTTGCTCTTTGTTTTTTGATTGGAGCATTAGGGTAGGTTATATAAGTGGCTTGTTTTGGAGGCATTGAAGCCTAGAAGTGGTTGTGTGGGTATCCTTTGAAAGTTACTTAATAAGGTGATAACTTAAATACATTGAGAGTTTACAATAAATTAATAAGATGTTTGTGTACCTCACCATGCCTTGAGAGGTAGTACACGCTAGGATGGTTTGTGAGAAGAGGTTGGTCATTTGTGTGGATTGGATGAGGCATAGTTGGTAGCCTTGTCTGTATGAGAGGTTACTGATACCACATAGAGTCACTAGGGGGTCGGGGTCCAACGAGACTGCCAAGGTAACTCTAGAGTTGACTCATGTGATGACACTTCCTTTTATGCATATTAGGTTTCATGTGTTGGTTGCCTCTGGTTGAGTATGTATTATCTTTGCAGTAGGTGTTGTACCTTTTTGAGATAGTGAGCTTTCAGGATCCCCCGCCTAGGTGTTGTACTGTGTTGGATTTTGGTGTTTAATATCTGAGTGGCATGGGGTCTGTACTGTTATCTCCTCAGTAGAGTGGGAGTGAACATTTGGTTCCACATGGTCAGGTGGTAGTGATTCTTTTACCATTTGATATTTTGACGTCTTTGTACCAGTGCTAGATGATCCTTGTAGCAGTTGTATCTTCTTGTTTATCATTTGAGACTTACTCTTAGCTTTCATTTATTGTATTGTACTTAGATTATATTTACATACCTTGTGACTTGTGTAGTGGATGTGGGTTATCATGTATACCTTATGGTTTAGTTGTATTTGGGTATTCTTTTGTGAGATGATATACTTTAGTTTCATTATGTGGAAGATTTGAATGGTTATTGTACTTAATAGATAAATTTATATTTACGTAATTCTACGTAAAAAAACCCTTGAGATTTGTAATTTGTAAATGAATTGTGTAAATGAGTATGCATTGTCTTTATGTTATATTGCTTCCACTTTGTTATTCATTATTATTTGTAAACTCTTAAGAAATTTTTTTTTGTAAACTTATTAACATGTTTAAGGTTAATTTCTCTTGGGTTCCCTAGCAGAGCACTAGACATATAAAAGTATCTTCTATTGGAAACTACAATTGAAACGATTGTTATATTGTCATTGATGTCAAATCTTAACTGGTAAGACAGTTGCTATCTAGGAGAGTACCATATCTATTGATTAAGAGGATGAGCAGATAGCAAGAGAACCTAAGGAAAGATTGAGTTATGTGATACTTCAATGGGTACTTGATTAGTTGGCACATTGACAAGGTAATGTGTTGTTTACATAGTGAAGAAGAAAGACTGGAAACATAGGCTTAACTGAGAAAAAGTGAAGAAATCTAGTTTAAGTCAAGTGATGTTAGTGTCGATCGAGTGCTAGTCGAGTGACAGATAATTGCTGAGAAGGAAAATGTTAGCAATGACCGAGATACACGGTAATGACCGAGGAGATGAACACAATATTGACCGATTGTCAATAATTTACATTTTGAGAAAGAATTGAGAATCCCAACTGACATAGTTGAATTCTTGGGATATGTAAAACGTGTTGACATTATTAATGAATGGTATAAAACATTTAATGCATGGTAAATTGTTTTCTTATGATTTCAAAGAGAAGTTTGAAGATGTACCTAGAAGGAAAAAAAGGAGAACATAATGATGGAAGAATTCGATGAATCTGACCTAAACCTAAGATCTATGGAAGAGATTAAGCGGCAAAAGATTAATTTACCTGGTCAAGGAAGTATAAGATTAACCTAATTATGAAGTTAGAGACAAGAGAGAAGAGGTTGATGTTATTGATTGATAAGTCTAAGTAGAAGGCTGAAGGTGAAACTGTGAAGGAGCTGAATAGAGTTGTGATTTCTTGAAGCAAATTCTGAGCAGATCAGAGATGGAGATGGAAATGAATGTCAGACAGTAAATCAACATATGTGCGAAGTGGATCTGTATTTGCAAAGTGAGTTTTATATTTTTAGATTGGAACTTACTATTACTTTCTAATCATTGTATCAGTCTAAATCCTTTAATCAAGGTTGACCTAACAGTCATTTTGTATAAATCCTTTAATTAAGGTGACATTCTGATGGAATGTTCTTAAGCCCTCTAATAAGGCCACTCTTAACATGGTGATTAAATCTTTTAACTAGGTCACATTTAACAGTGTGTATTGTAAACATTTAATAGGGTTGGCTTTTCACAGAGCTCACTTCAGAAGAGTGAAAATCAGTAGCATATTACAAGTGGTTTTTCCCAAATTGGGTTTCCACTATAAATCCTAGTGTTATACTTGTGTGAATGTTATTTTGATGTGGATGATGTTGAAAGTTTTATATTCTACAAGTTATTTACTTTAGGAAAGTGGACTACAAGTTTTATGTTATTGGTATATGCTATAAAGACCGAGTTGAAAGCTGATTAGATCTGAAATTGTTGAAGAGCTAGAAAGTTGAATTGGTACATTTGGACCTGAGAACAATTGATTCACCCCACTCTCTGTTGTTCTAAAATCATTCTAACATCTTCATTGTGTAGCTAGCTAGGTACCATCTCTAATGGTACTTTCAAACCATTCTTTAAGTTTGTTTATATATAAATGAAACAACACATGTAAAGAGGACACCCCCATTTGACTCCTACATCATTGTAAAAGAATTCATACATACCCTCTTTAGCTCTAATTTTAACTCTAGCTTCTCATAAAGATTATGGACATCCACTCTGTATACTCCTTTTGAATCCCAAGTTCTTCTATTCTACTCCAAAGCTTGTCCCTAAGAATAGTTTCAAAAGACTTTTTGAAATAACTAAAACAACAAAAAGCCTCTCCACCTTGGATGTCCTAGACCTTTTTAATGGAGTGCCTAAAAGTGATCCAATGTTCAATGGTGGAGTGCCTTGTCCTAAAACTAGGCTGCCCTTTTGTCCCTTTCCCTATTTTTTTGTCCAACTATTATTTTTGTGTTTTATCATCCTCCTAAAATTTTTTCAAGAATGGGATTGACCATAATAGTGCAATAGTTAGAAGCATTGTTGATTATTATAGTGCTATCAAGATTCAACTGTTTGGTTTTTAAAGATTATTGACATGACTAGTTTTCTAAAGAAGGATAATGACATTAGTCATCCACTCAATTAGAGATATACTTTGTGTGACATTGTTAAAGATTATTTTGGTCTCAGTAGCTCAACATCCCATTTTAAAAATTCTACTTGCAACCCATCAATGTCTTGAGCTTTACCACTTGCTAGATTCTTTATACCTTGTTTGAAATCCTCTACTGATGATAGCTCAATAGTAATATTAACTATGGGAGGGTTACTATTTTGTTGTGCCTAGTCATAGAGAAGCTTCACATAATCTAACCAATGGACATCTATGATAATATTTATTTTGTATTTTGTTGTAGTTTCCACTAAAAGCATTTGGTGTTTCCTCAAAAAACTTAATTCCTTCTTGAAATCTCATAACTTTCCTTTTTAAATTTTATCATTTTTTTTCAAATATTTTATCTTGTTTTCTATGTTTGACTTGCTCTCTTTAAATAATATTTTAGCATTCTTGCATTCTTTTCCATACCATGGATTAGCGAGAATGTATTTGAAACCTTCTTCACAAGTTGAGATCTCTTACACACCATTAACTTCTTATGGATTAAAGTGATTAACATATTGTTGCAAATATGATCACTTTCTTCATTGTTTTCATTTAAAACCTTAAAAAATAAGATCTAAGAAACCCCCAACCCCTCCGCCCCCACCTTCCCCCATCTTACAAAACAAAAAAGAATTAAAAAAATAAATCAAAAGATTGTCATCAAGCCAAGGGTATATGTTTTAATGGCAAAGTCCATGTTGTAGGCACATATATGGTGCTAAGTTCAAATATTGTACAATACAAAAAAAATTGAAAGTGGAAAAATTCTTGATGAGCCCACTAGAGTGTTGGAGTAGTTAAGACAATATCTAATTATTTAATTAATTAGGCCCTCTAACTACTTTATACACTTAAGCTAAACTTGGTATTTTTTTAATTTATTAAATTAGGCTTATAATAGCTTAAGTTGTTTCATTCATTATGATTGAGAATTGGCACATGATAATCTATTCTCTATATTATTACTTGATTTCTCTATATGGCAGGTGGGGTGTTCTTGCTGAGGATTCTTGACTTGTGATGTTTAAATTATCAACTTCTACACAAAGATCAAGTCTTACTAATGGAAGGTTCTAACATCATAAAGAATCAGATCAAGATTGTACCCCCAAAAAATGACAGAATAGATATCCCTCAATCTTAAATTTTTAACTGAAGAAGTCCAATGTAATGCTCAAACTCCTTTATCGAATAGCTAAAACAATTTTACAGATAAAAAAAAAAATCCTTAAAGAATCCTTAAAGAGAGAGATTGTCCCCAGTGCTTTAATAATGGGATGAGGGACAGCTCAAAAGGCCTACATTTTTATAAGCATCCACCAGAGGGTCTAAGATTCATTCCATATTTATAATAATAATAACAAGCACGTCACCATTAAAAGGACACCATGCCTAGGAATCCCTCGCTTCAGTACATCCCCCAAAGAGGAAAAAACTGTGGAATAACCCCCCTTCCCATTTCCAACCACAATCGAAGCTCACGCCCTGCTCACGTGACCGCAGCAGAACTGCTCCACTTCTGACACGCAGAATTTCCTGAAGCGACAGACAAAATCTTCCATTGTTATTATATTCGTTGCAGGAAAGTAAAACCCATAGAAAAATAGCAGAGCCCATATAAAAAAAGCAGAGCCCATGGAAAAGAAAAGAAACAGGGGATCTCTGAGACTTTTAGTGCCCAATTTGTGAGCGCCACAGAATGCATTGCCCATGTGATCCGACATGACCACAGATTCTGAGATGAACAGGTGCAGGAATTCAGTAATGGCGGAGCCCACTGTGAATCTGATTCTGAGTGTCATTCATGGCTTTATTCTGACAATTCATTGTTACCACAGTGATGGGACTGGGTAACAACTTGCCTTTTCCTGGATAAGCGATGTGATAGAGTCAAATCCTTGAAATTGCTGTTATAAATTATTGGGGGCGGTGATTGTAACGTTAATGGGGCGAATTTTCTTTTGAATTAGTGTTTGTCGCCGTTGGGGAATCATGAAGAACAAAGAGAAAATACTAGTTTTGCAGGTGGATGTTATCCATTGAGTATTGCTTGGAGTTTACTGGTAAAGGCAATGATGATGCCATCCGATTTGAGGACCCGAATTGGGTACCGTGTCCGACAAGAGCAACGGTCAGACGTTTGCGTCGATATGATGTTTTAGGTTGTGCACATGGTGGATTGCAACGTGGAAGTTTAGGGGGAGGGGGGGGGGGGTTCTATGGGTGTTTGGTTTTGTTGAGGTTATGTGAGTCTTGTGGTCATGTGGGTCTTATGGGTGGTTTGATTTTGTCGAGGTCGTGTGGGTTATGTGACTATGTGAGTCTCATGAGCTGTTTGATTTTGTCGCTGTTATGTGGGTTATATGGTTATGTGGGTGTCAAAGGTGCTGCATGATTTTATGGAGGGTATGTAGGTTATATGGCTATGTGAGTCTCATGGGCTGTTTGGTTTTGTCGAGATTATATGGCTCTTATAATTATGTGGGTCTTATGGGCTATTTGGTTTTAACATAGAGTTCCCTCCCATGAAGGGTATCAATCAGTGCTAAGATATTTCCACGATCCATCAATTATAGTGCATGTTGTTTTTGTATTCAATTGTGTGCAAGTTTTTGCATCAAAACTTGCACACAATTGAATCCAAAAATAACATGCACTATTTGTTTTTGTTGAGGTTATGTAGGTCTTATGGTTATGTGGGTCTCATTCGTTATTCGATTTTGTCAAGAGTATGTGGGTCTCATTTGTTATTTGATTTTGTCAAGGGTATGTAGATCTCATGGGCCATTTGGTTTTGTTGAGGTTATGTGGGTCTCATGGGCCATTTGGTTTTGTTGAGGTTATGTGGGTCTCATGGGCCCTTTGGTTTTGTCGAGGTTATGTGGGTGTCATGGGCTGCATGATTTTATCGAGGGTATGTAGGTTATATGGCTATGTGAGTCTCATGGGTTGTTTGGTTTTGTCGAGATTACGTGGCTCTTATAATTATGTGGGTCTTATGGGCTATTTGGTTTTAACATATAAATCTCTCCCATGAAGGGTATCAATCAGTGCTATTGAGATTTCCACAATCCATCAATTATAGTGCATGTTGTTTCTGGATTCAATTGTGTGCAAGTTTTTACATCAAAACTTGCACACAATTGAATCCAGAAACAACATGCACTATTTGGTTTTGTTGAGGTTATGTAGGTCTTATGGTTATGTGGGTCTCATTCGTTATTTGATTTTGTCAAGGGTATGTGGATCTCATGGGCCATTTGGTTTTGTTGAGGTTATGTGGGTGTTGTGGGCCGTTTGGTTTTGTCAAGGTTATGTGGCTCTCACGGGTTGTTTGGTTTTGTCAAGGTTATGTGGCTCTCATGGACCGTTTGGTTTTGTCAAGGTTATGTGGGTCTCATTGGTCATTTGTTTTTGTCGAGGTTATGGGGTATCATTGGCCATTTATTTTTTATGAGGTTATAGGGTTTCATGGGTTGTTTGGTTTTGTCAAGGATATGTTCATCTTATGGTTATGTGGATCTCAGGGGTTGTTTTGGTTTTGTCAAGGTTATGTGGGTCTCATGGATTGTTTGGTTTAGTCAAGGTTAATTGAGTCTAGTGGATTGTTTGGTTTTGTCAAGGTTATGTGGCTCTCATGTGTTCTTTAGTTTTGTTGAGGTTATGGGGGTCTTATGGATTGTATGGTTTTGTCGAGGTTATGTGGGTCTTATGGGTTGTTTGGTTTTGTTGAGGTTGTGTGCGTCTTATGGGTTGTTTGATATTGTTGAGGTTATAATGGATTGCAATGTGGAAGTGTCTATAGATCTCCAAGATTGTTTGGTTTCGTGGATGTTATAAAAGAAAACTTTCTATTTTAGACTTATATCAATGAAGATTGCAATGTAGAAGTTTTCATGGGTCTCAACAGTTCTTTGGTCTTCTGGACATTGTAAACAAACTTTTTATTTTAGGCTTGTACAAATGGTAGATTTCAATGTGAGCGTTTATGAGGGTTCTTATATTTCTTTGTTGACATTATTAAAAACTTCCATTTATTCATTTATGGAAATGGTAGATGTACATAAGCTAAATGACACGTTACTTATAGTGGGGTTGGTCTAATTAGTAAATTTGAATGTTTTGGGTAACATGTGTGTAAGAGTTATTATTTTTTCATTTTTGGGTGGTAGATTATGGAATCTGATGTAAAATATTGACTCAAAATATTCTTACATTATTACTAAAATCAATGCAAAACTAATAATAGACATTGTGGAAATGGTAAGTGTACATAAGTTAAATGATATGTATTTTAAAGTGGGGTTGGTTTGATTAGAAAATTTGAATGTTTTGGGTAACATTTATGTAAGAGCTTTATTTTATTTTTTATTTTTGGGTAATAAATTATGGAGTGTGATGTAAAATATTGATTCAATTTTTTTAACATTATTATTATTAAAAATATTTATATTTGTATATAGATTGTGGAATATGATGTAAAAAGGAAAGGAAAGGTCCTTTATAGTCCATGACACCATCCATATGTTTTTTGGTCTACATATGGTGACAGTGATATGGGACTACCTCATACTCAAGATTACAAGTTCTCCTTGTATATTCTAAGATTTATTAGAGATATAAATTTTTGATCCTCCTCTTGAAATGTTGTTTGAAGTTACATATGGAGACACCTACAAGCACTTCATCCCTAATTTTCCCTTGAAGCTTTAACTCAAGCGAGGGAGTGCCCTAGGTATAATGTTTGTTACTTTAAGAGTGCAAAGGAATAAACTCCACTTTATATGAATCTAGGTTGATTAAATAATTGCATACAAACAACACACAATAAAGATTAATTTAATTAAGGACATGGGGAAAGATAAGTGTCACATGAATGTTTGGAAATTAAATGAGGATTATATTCTTAGCTTTTGGAATAAAGATGAAGATTAATAGTTGATGTTGTATTGTTTATTTGTTTCTCTTTGTAATGCTTTGTCTTTTATATTGAAAGTAGCATAAACCAGGGTGGTGTCCCTTAGTACAACGTCTAAAGGGCAATAGTCAATAGATTCACATTGTTAGCACATAGACAACACAAGAACAAAAAACTAACTAGTGACCATTACTTCCACATATCAAAAACCTACCAGTCATAATACTAAGGAACACTACAACTAACATAACTATACTACCCAGATTATTACCAACATAATAATCATTAAGACTAGTTTTAAGTAAGGGCCATACTAGAAAATGTCTTTTAAAAAAATAAAAAAATATTAGTAAAGTTGACCGAAACTAAAAATAGGCCCTGCAATCCAGTATCAACAAGACAACAAAAAGAAAACATGAACCAACACACTATGCCTATTTTCACATGCATTGCTTTGACAACATCATCCACATACAGTCCTCGATTAGGAACTTAAAAAATTCCTTAAAGTTGACATCTTTAGTATCCTTCTTCCCCAACATATCCATCTACAACAGACATAGAGTGGTGGCTAAGGAGTGCATCACTTTAAGGAAAAAATGTGTAATCTCCTGGAACCTGTTATCCATGCCTATAATTTCCTTTTTAATTGTCTTAATTTCATCCCACACAACCCCACATCTACCACAATCCCCTTCAGTTGTGATTTTCTCCTTGTCCTTAATAGGATACATGGCCTTATTGTTAGTCTCCACATTATGTGTGAGGTCAATAGACTCAATTTTAAAACTTTTCAGGACATAGGAGGAGCTATTGGATATAATAGAGTGGGTCTCTTTCTTTGGCATTTTTCCTCCAATCTCTTACTTTCACTACCCCCATCATTCTCCAACTCTGAATCTTCTTTTAAATTCTTCCCCTTCTCAAGAGGATTGGTTGCGAGTCTAGTGGAGTGACGGGGGGTACTTGTCTCTTTCGTAACCTCCACATCTGAGTCAATTTGCTAAATATTAAATTTGGCTTTCTTTGGGGCTTTGGCCTTCAGATTTGGAGGGGGTTCATTTCTCTACTTCTCTTTCAGAATCTCCATAGATACCATGTTAGGATAATTATCTGGAGAGACTTGAGGGGTTTTCATATTGAGCCTCTTAATGTATTTCATTTTACTTGGGCTAGGGGAGTCCACCAAACTAGCTAGTGGGGGGGTGGGGGACCGGGGTTTTTCTGCATAGTAATGGATCATGGTGGACAGAGCGCAAGGTGAAAGTTGTATAACCTAAACATCAGACCTTGGTGTGGAATGGTATACATTTTATCCTAGTTTTTAGAATCCACAACATCTTTAATGGTACTCTTGAGTGAGTGGAGAAGGAAAAATGGAATAGAACTACCATCATGATTTTTGAAGTGATTTAAAAAGGGCATATGGTAATAGTAATAAACCCCAAACCTTCCTTCGAGGGTAAAATATTTCATGATAACCATACACACCTGGTCCAAGAGCTTTGGTAATTTCTCTTGATTGTATCCTCCCCACAATTTAATAGGTTGTTCCTTTCTGAGGAAGAATTGGTTAAGGTTGGCCATGTCAGAAACCCTACTTGTCTTCTTCCATTTCTACCATTCTGTTGAGAGGCTAGTGACTTGTCAATGACTTCCTTATTCACCTCAAATGAGATACCCCCTAGTGTAACTCTTCTCTCAACCTAGGAAAAGACAAATTGTTAGGAAAGGTTTTCATCAAAGCCTATCATGCATTCAATAAACTAGGCAATTCCTCTTTCTTTGCATATATGCCAAAAAGTGGCATTATTTTTGTAGTCATCATGTTTGTCTGGCTCAACACAAAACCAGTCCCCCCCTCCCATGATGTCATAAGCCAGAGATGAATTTATTATGGTGAAAGAAGAAACAATGTGAACTTGAGAAGAAATTTACAAAGTTGGAGAAACCCCAAATTGAATTCGGTGAAGAAAAAAGGGCCAAGAAACTTGATTAAATGATGGCACAATCAATGCATTTATTACATTTAGTTCCTATGTCCACATATGACTCTGAAAAGGCAGTACTCCCATGTGAGTAGTCTTTGTAGTTGTATTCATGCTTGAATTGTTACTTTCAAGCTACTATCTTGGAAGTGCCTCATTCAAGATTTAGTTTTCTATTGCATTTTTATTATCATTTATATATTCATTTTTCCAATAAAAAGTTGACAATTGCACTAATTATTATTATTTATATATGCATTTTTCCATTAAAAAGTTGACATTGTGTAGAATCTACTTGTCCTAATATAAGGAATAAATGCTCCTTGTTACTCATTGTTTTAAAATTGTAACAATCATATAATTATATGCAAGCCAAATTTGTGCTTCTCAATATTGCTCATATGCTCTATAAAAATGTCTTATTGTTCAAAACTATTCTAAAACTCATATGATTAATCTAACTGTGGACCACTAAGAACTATGTTGTCTCCAATTATAATATTTACTAACAAACATAAAATTGGTAGTATTTAAAAATACATTAAAGAGATTGTCAAATTGCAAGCACCATGTTCTCTTAGGTAATCAAACCATCTGTATAGTCATAGGTGAATATCAAAGACAACACTCTCAAATACCCATGTGTCTTAGATGATTTCCAATGCAAATTTTGGATCCTTTTAATGCTCCAAATAATGTTATTCTTATAAATGAATGCTTCTTAAAATGAGGATATTATTTATTGTTTCTAATTGACCATTAGATGTATTTAAATTCTCCTTGAATGGGGGCATTCTTTATTATTCCTAGATTATCCTTGGATATGTTAAAATGCACAAATAAATTACTTTAAGTACCAAGAAATTGTGACTATTTGTACAAATTTGTCTCAAATTTGCTTCTAATGACTAGTTGCACATATTTGTATTATAATAGCTTCTAATGACTTGTGAAAAAGAATGCAAGTCAATATTTTAAATTTAGGGTCAATTTTGTACCATGCCAAATTAAATTTGAGCACTATGAGAATTACCAAAGATAATGATTGTTGAATTTTAGAGCATGGATCAAATGCATAAAAATGTGTAGTGATGGTCCAAATGTAGCTAGGATAAGGTCAAATATATGGAAATACACGCAATGATATAGAATAAATATCGAGATTGGATATAGATCAAGGAGCCAAACTTAGCACAAGAGTGTGTCATTTGTTAGTAGGTGATTGTTAGAAAGAAATATGGGGAACATGAACCAAAGTTCTAAGCCCCAAGTACTTTCTAAGTGTTTTAGTTTACACCCCAAACTCACTCATATCAAGGAAATAAGAATTAGACCTAGAAAAGAGGTTAACAACTTAATGGATTATTAAAAAAACACATAATATATTATATGAAGAACTCGAAAGTATTTATGTTATAGAAATCATCTTAGTTACATCGTATACATCATATCTTCCTCTACACACTATAATACCTTCATATATCATATATTCTTATTTACAACATTGTCCACATAGCCCATATCTTCCTACATATTCTTCTTTATTTACATCTTACAATATACTTATATCTAAGTTATGGGATCTGACCTATATATAGTATTCCTATCATAGATGTTATCTTTCTAATTATTGATGAGGAGGTTTGAACTTAACCAAAACAAAATAATATACACTAAATATATCCTATTCTCTCTTGAATATGAACCTTATTTGGTTACTTGAATATGATAACCCCGAGGTTCTGTTAGTCGGGTTTTAACAATGCTTGGATATCTCAATGAATGATGTGATAATGTTTCTAATCACAAAGAGACTTAAGATTTAAATCTTCAAAATATTCTTTCCTACAATCAAAACTTTAATAAATCCTAAGATCTAAAACCTCAAATACATCATATTTGTGAATAAATTTGATGTCTGCAAGCTTGTTAAAACTTATTTCCAAGATAAGAATTTAAGGAATAAGGTCTAGAAAGCTATCTACAATATAGTATTGATTCTATATCTAAATGAAAAGTTGGTTTTGTTAATAGATGAAATCCTCAAATTCAGACTTTGTTTTCCCAAATGAATCATAGCTTAGATAAAGTCAATGCAATCTTCAATGGGGATACTTTAAATTTTTAGATTATCAACATTCATTAAAATCATAAGATATTGTAAATCAATGATAAACTAATAATTGAACTTAAATTCATAAAGTATATTTAGACTAACCATGCACTAGAGCTTACAATCAGAGAATCTCAAATCATTGAAAATACTCTAGATGTTGAGGGGGGGGGGGGGGGTTGAATCAACATAAACCAAAAATCTCACTTGAGTAATCAACTAACTTTAATATTCATCACATAAAACATTTAGAAAACAATTAACTAAAATAAAAACACATGAACACCAAGATATGTTTACATGGAAAATCCAAATTGGGAAAAACCATGGTGAGCACTTTCCCACAAAGATAATTCACTAATGTATGTAGTCTAATTAAAAATAATATAGTAGGGGCTCACTACTTCGAACTTGCAACTAGAGGCTCATTACCAATACAACATTGAATACAGATAGGATCTTACTACTCTGGACTTGCAATAGAGGCTTACTACCAAATTATCAAGATACATAAAAGAACTTGTGCACCCAAGACATATTGTTCTAGGAACAAGTTACATACAACTTCTCACAATAGATAGAGTAATTCTTTTGATAATGCAGTTGTTCTGCACAATTATCTCAAACTTAGCAGCAATCTATCTCTGCCTTTTCTTCTTCACAAAATATCAACCTCATAAACTGAACTCTGATCTTCTAAAACTTTGAACTCTTCTCTTCTAAAATTTTTCTTATAGATCTTCACTATTTCACTCACCACACACACTCACTTACATTTTTCCAAAGCACACACTTTACTTATATACAACTTAGATCATTAGAGTTTACAAAAAGGTTGATCATGCTAAAAGCATATTATAATTAGCTTACAAGTTGGTTGTGTCAACAAAAAATTATGATAAGGTCCCTTCCAGAAGCACCCAAACTAAAATATATAATACACATAACATAGACCCAACCGGATAAGGGATAAACATTAAATACATAGGTCACACTTAGAATGAGCCCATACAGATAAGAGATAAACATTAAATGCACTACCCAAACCAAAAACATGAAGTATGATCCACTCTAGGAGAGATAGAGACCATGAATACATTACAGGTATCCCAACACTAGATCTATACTTACTGGAACAACTTCCATAGCCATCTCAAATGTGTAGTAACACACTATCCAAAGAACCAAATCACTTGCCAGCAGTATCTAGACCTCCACACACCATGGTGAGATCCACATGCCATGTCAAAAACCATATCACTTGCTAATAGTCCATGTCAAAATTCATTACAACACTTTTTTGGACCAAACCACAAGCTTTAATCACAATTGTATTACTTAATGACACTATTTCTAATTCACCAAGAATAGTTTTTGGATCACTATAAAACACCACAACCAAGACCAAAAATTGAATACAATATAAATCACATCTTCATATACATCTGCACATCTTCAACCTTGATTCCCAGAGTAGAAACCTTCAAGAAAACACAACTGAATAATTGTCATCTTCAACTGCATAACTTTTTCACTAAACCACTGACATTCAGACTGAACCAATGACTTCTGGACCTAAGAATATATAACTGAATCATTGACAAACATCATTCACATAATATCCTAAATACATACAGTTCTTCCACTATTATAAAGCACTAAATACATACATGTCTTCCATTATTATTGTTGGTGTAATTAAATATTCCTAATTACACTTAACTTAATCTTACTTAGGATAATGCATTGCATAGTATTTAGTGATTGAGACACCTAGGAGTGTGCACATCTATTAAGCACATGGTGTAGAAGAAATTCCACTTTTGGTGTGATAGTTGTCATCACATACCTCTTTGTGTGTGAGATCCACCTTTCGTGCTCTTATCACATTATCATCCTAATCCATTGCACATACTTTATTGCATAATGGAGGATGATCCACATTTGGTGGACATGTGATTACACCTAGCATAGGTGATAGCTTATCATCTCCTTATCATTGTCTCTTATTACCTTTCCTATATAAGGAGGCCTATTATGTACATTTTAATCATGTCCATGATCAATAATATCATTCTTGCATCTTAATGCAATTGTCTTGCCAATCTCTTGTGGAAGTTATCTTGTCTTGCATTTGATCTTGGGGGTGTTGTAGAGTCACCTAAAACTCTAACATGGTATCAGAGCTCTCAAGGTGTGAAGACCTCTTGTCAAGAAGTGCAATCTTGGCTTGATTCAATTGTGGGTGTAGAATAAAGGTATTTGGACATCACCATTGCATAGTCTATTTGGAGAAAATTTGGGGTTTTGTATTTTGTGGCTTTCTATTGCAGGTCAATATTGGTGCTTGCTGATGCAAATCAGAGGTTGGCATCATATTAAGGAGGTCCAAAAACCCCTAAATCAAATTTTATTTCATTCAAATCGGACACCCGAGGCCAAATCTAGAGCTATTTGAATTTTGGAAGTGCGGCGGCGGCGATTCAGAAAAAATAATTTCAGAGGCGATTTTCAAACAGCGATATCTCAGTCATCTAGACTCCTTTTTTTGAACAATTTTTTTTGTTTTGGGGTATAATTTCATGATCTACACAATGGTTCAAGTGGTTTTTGATCTCTGTTCCTGAATTGTTCTAAAAAATTGCAAATCTTAGTTTTTGCAACTTCCAAGGCCTCGTTTGAGCTCATATGAACTCTTTTTTAGGTGCAATTTTTTTTGAAAGTGCATAATTTTTTCTATATTTTTCAGATCTAGAATTAGATTTTAGTGACTGTGATTAGAAATTGTACTTTCAAAAATTAGCTTAGTTTTTTCATTTGTAATGCATAAGCCTTAGCTTGGTCTTTTGCATAGTGATCTAAGTCTATTATAGCCTGATTATGGAGTGCAATAATTTTGTTGATCTCTATTTGTAATGAGAGAAGTGTATCATTAATGTAATCATGGGTTATGAAACACATCCTATAGTAGTACTTTTGACTAAGGATAATTATGAGTCATGGGCAAAAGGAATCATCACACATTGTAGATGGCTTAATCTCTTGCCTCATCTTTATGGACTCATTCCTGAGCCAAAGTCATAGGGGAAGCAATATGTTTGGGGAGAAAAGAATGCTCATATTATAAATTTGATTATTGGTAGCATCAGTTTGTATCTCTTCTATGACATCTACCCCAAATTTAGAGGTGTTCAATGTCCACACATGATTTGGACAATCATTTGGGAGATTTTTGGTGATCCATGTGTTCCTCCATTCCCAGATGATCTTGCTTCAGATTGCCTCATTCCTCTTGATGATGCAGATAATATTCCCTATGATGATTATACTTTAGACACGATTGAAGAATTTGCAACAATTGAGAGCGAGGATGATCTAGTGGTTCCTCTTGTAGCTCCTACTTCTCTAGTTGAGATCGCACAATCATCTCTTGTTGGTGGTTCTAGTGAGTCATTGCAAGAGATATCTATTTGTCTTCCTGATTGGGATTCTTATTTACCAGATATTGGTGCATTATTTTTGGAGTCTCACATTGCAGATTTGGGAGACATACTTGAGGGAGTTTCTCTTCTCTTTGATGGTAGTTTCATCACACTTGGAGATACTTCTTCACCTTCTTTGGAGATTGGTATTCATGATTCTTCTTCTTCACTTGGTTTGTCACATGATGTGATAGATTCTTTGAGCTTGGAGATTCCTATTCAGTCTTCAGAGATGCATATTTGGAGACCTTCTTCCTTATTTCATTTGGATATGGATTGGTTAATGGCATCATCATCATACTTCATTTGGATTCTACTTCCTAGTTCCTATCTAGAATGGGAACCATTCCTACATTTGTACTCGGTATATCTTCTTCCCAAGGGGAGAAATGTTGTTTGTAGTCATTGGACTATACTTTGTCTTCAAGCACTCACCATTTTTGTAGGAGATTCTTCATTATGGGGGGGATATCATGTCTCCAACTATCCTTCTTATGGGGGGATAATTCTTTGTATATACATGATGTATGTAGTTCTTGGGGGGTCTTGAGCACTCCATCCATCCACGCATCTTGTTTTCTTCTCTCTTTTTGGGGGAGGGTTTTTCCCATGAGGTTTTCCCTCTTTCTCCACTTTATGAGAGTTATGCATTTCATGTATTGCATTTTGTACATGGGTACCTAACATGGCCTAGTAGCCAAGACCCATCTTGCATTGTGAGTTTAAGTGCATTCCCCTAAGTTGCACTTAAGGGGGGGTGTTGGTGTAATTAAATATTCCTAATTACACTTAACTTAATCTTACTTAGGATAATGCATTGCATAATATTTAGTGATTGAGACATCTAGGAGTGTGCACATCTATTAAGCACATGGTGTAGGAGAAATTCCACTTTTGGTGTGATAGTTGTCATCACATACCTCTTTGTGTGTGAGATCCACCTTTCGTGCTCTTATCACATTATCATCCTAATCCATTGCACATACTTTATTGCATAATGGAGTATGATCCACATTTGGTGGACATGTGATTACACCTAGCATAGGTGATAGCTTATCATCTCCTTATCATTGTCTCTTATAACCTTTCCTATATAAGGAGGCCTATTATGTACATTTTAATCATGTCCATGATCAATAATATCATTCTTGCATCTTAATGCAATTGTCTTGCCAATCTCTTGTGGAAGTTATCTTGGTCTTGCATTCGATCCTGGGGGTGTTGTAGAGTCACCTAGAACTCTAACAATTATGTAGCACTGAATGCATACATGTCTTCTATTGTTTTATAGCACTGAATACATACTTGTCTTCCATTGTTCTATAGGTTCAATAGTACTAACATGTCCAAAACACAAACTTACATTTTTAAATATATCTGAATATGTCACCAGTAAATACTTCTAGACTACAATGTTTGAGAAACCAAAAATACCTTCAGACCATAGTTTTTGACATCAATAACAACAGACAATAACAACCAAACATATATTTCCAACACAAATGGTAAAATCGTAGAGTTCACCATTTATCAACTCCAACAAATCTTCATGCTAAACAAAACTTGAAAATAATAACTTTTGAGAAGAATGAAACCATGCCACTTTCAAACTCAAGACAAAAATCACCAAATCCATGACTTTTCTATATTAATTTTTCCAGTATGTCTACAATAATTTCTAGTCCATTCTACCTTTACAACGGGAGAGGCATATGTATTTTATAGATTTTATAGTTTGGATAAATGGCTAGGATTAAATACATTCACGAGCTCAGATCAAACCTCAAAATACCCTAAGATGCTTTACATTTAATATTTTCGTTAAGCAATAGGAAAGGACAAAAAGACACTTTTCCTAAGATAATAAGACGAAATATTTTTTTTGGAAAAATAACTTTTGTGCATTATAATATTAATTTGAACTCTAGCCATAATATTTACTCCATAGATTGTGACAAAACTATGTCTAGCTCCTATTGAGGTGGTAAGAGAAATATGTTGACTCTACACTCCATCACGTCTACCTCTTCATCAAAATCCTTAAGAATATTGTCCCATTCCAATCTAGCCTCTTTATAGTTGTGCATCATCATATAAAACATGTAAATGGAGTGTTGTTCTTTGGTGAGAAATTCTTTTTCCAAGTGGCTTGAAATATTTGGATATCCATTTTTTCCTCTCTATTTCTACCATAGCTTCTATAATGAAAAGGAAACTTCTTGAATATTCTTCACTACATTTTCAAATTTGACACAATTCTCCTTGATGTTGCTAGTAATATCCCTTTCAAGGCACAATGATTGGTACCAATTCTTAGGATCATGTAACTTTCTATAACCCAATTTTTATCATGTATCAAGATTTGCCTATCTATCCTTAATAAGGAATGTAAATGAGGCAATACATGACCACAACAATTATTGAAAGTTGCATAATAAATCATTATTCATTTGATCCTCCAAATACTTTCTTTAGTTGATTGGTGCTCTTGAACTAGCTCCTCTAACATATGGTTTCCTCTTTCCAAAATATTATTTGTTCATTTTTCAGTTGTCTATAGATTTAATCTTTTATGATTCATCTACTGATTGTTGAGAAAGAACAATTGGTGGCATAAATGAACCCTCTACTTGTTGAATATAATTCAATAGGTTTTTGATATATGCTTCCATTTGTTCTACTCATGCCTTGTATTTTTCTTTTTGCTTAGTTTCTTTCTCCAATCTCTTCAAAATTGTATTAGCAGAGTCTAAAAATTCTTGGACCTCCTATTTTTGTGTGGTTGGGATCATATCTATTTAGGTTACATTATACTCTTCTGAAGTAATGTCATTTTTAGCCTTCTCAATTACATGGGCAACATTGTGGAGGGCCATATTTTCAAAATCATCCTTGGTGATTTTGGTGTATATTTTGGATTTCTATTTATCCTTTGGCCTACTAATTATTAATTAAAAATCCTTTGAAATTGTAGAGGTTGTCTCTATGGTTGATTTCCTTTGAGTCACTCTTGTAGCCAATCTAGAGTTGTAGATTACTCGATGTAGGAATCTTCCTTTTCTTGTTATTAATTTTGATTCTTATGCTATGAATCATGCTTAGAATTTTCTTTTTTTTATGCTTATGATCCTTTAATAATTGCTCCTCTATTTTGTCAACATTCACTGTAATGTTCTTAAACACATATTTATGTTTCTCTTCATCAAATTTATGTTCAAACTCTTTTTCTTGCATGTCTCCACTAGTGGGGCATCATTATTAAATATCTCATCAATTTGCATTCCCTTTTATTTATTGATTTCTTCTTCTCCATGTATCATTTCAAAAGTTGTGTCTACAACTAAAGCCCATTCGTGTGCCTCCAATTCTTTTTCCACTCTAATAATGTTATCTAACTTAGGAAAAAGGAATAATATTCTAAGAAACTATTTTTCATTTATATATTTCTTGTTTCTTGGTCTTGAGAGGGATCTATTATTCTTTTCACTCTAATTCATTTATAATATCCACAATTTTTAACCTTTGTATTATCTTGCGGCACAAAAGTGGTGGTGGCAATGGTTATGGAAGGGCTAGATGGAGGAGTAGGAGAAATAGCTTGGGTTTGTCTAGTGGAAGGTGGAGGTCATTGTGGAAGATGGAACTTAAAAAGAAGGAATCTTTTGTGTGAATGAGGAAGGTTGGAAGAAGAATGGGGATTAATTTTCCTTGTCCTTGTTTTCTTTAGATTTATAACATTGTAAATTGTAAGAACCTTGCTAAGGTGTACAATTTATGATTTTTTAGCACCCACTTTGGTGTGAATTCATCATTAATCATGTGTATAATGTATAGGCCCTATTTTATCGCACCTCGATAAAATAGGGCCTATTACATGTGTTTTCACTTATCACACCTTGATTTTGTGCATATTTATGGAATCCACACATTGATATTAACCCCTAATACAAATTTGAGACCTAATTATCTCGTAAAGGGAATCCCAGAGTGTATGAGGTGACCCCAGTTCCACCTACATTGGGAGATTCCCCTCACATTGAAAATTGACCCTGAATTAAATCGGCGAAAGGTATTTTGATTATAGGTGGGATTCTAGCTTTGCCTAGACCTCCTTCCCTTTTTGAGTCCCAAAATGGCTAGGAGTGGTATGTAAGAAATGCTACCTCACTTATTTTTATATCTCATACAATCCTAAGAAAATCAGTCATATCTACCAATAATTCATGATCTCAAGTATTTAAGGATCAATCAAGCATTAAAGCATATCAACCACTCAAGGCATTTCATTCCCCATATCCTTAATTATGGAAATCATCAATAGTAATTGTGCATACATGTCTTTTATGATTTATTATTAGGTATTTTTAGAGTCATTATATTTCATTAACACTTGTGATCTCATTCAACCTGCATTCACATCATCAATATATAAGATAACTATCAAGCCTCTGCTACTTACAACACAGTTCTTATCCTTTCATGAAATTTTAATTTGATTTCAAGGTAATTCCTAAATAGGGGTTTGACTAAGGAAAAATCCTTTATTCCAATATTTTCCCCAATTTATGTGTGTGGGTGACAAGTGATGAAGTTTTTGATTCAACTACAGGAAGGTACAACAGTCTACTTCCAATCCACTACTTTTACATCACTTTTTGGCAGATGAAGGGTGCCTCCCACCATCATTGACAAGTCTAGTCACCCCATACACTCTAGGTCACCCTTGATAATAAATATGGATATAGAATTTTGTGTACAAGTCATTCTTTGCATTTTCTTTCCATATCTAGGCCCAAAATTGAGCTCTTAGTTTGTTAATTGTCTCTATTTTTAGAAAGCTCCTTAATTCTCTCTCTCTCTCTTCCTAACCCTATATCTCACATTCTTCATTCACATTCTCACAATCATATTCAATAATAGTGAAGGGTCATTTCATTCACTTAGCACTTGAGCCTCCTCAAGCCTAGTGAAACATCTTCCTTCCAATGCAAGAGGAGATAGGTTCAGAGTTCCTAGTTTCCTCATACAAGCTAGTGAACTCTATTTCCTTCATTAAATTTTGGTGAGCCTAGCTCATAACATTTCCAATTCTTATTTGGTATCTAGAACTTATTTGTATGCATTAAACTGTTACATTTTATGCATTGAGTTCCAATTTTTGCATAACATTAACAAATTTAGATGCATTCATTAGTAAAAAGGACATAAAAATTACACATTGTTATTGCATCGACCTATTTCATTCTTGAATTGCATTTTCATGTTGAAAAATATAAAAAAATAAAAAATATTTATTTTTATGCATTTTTATGTGTGTTTAGATTAATCTCTTTATGCTTCATTACATTAGATTGTTTCATTGCAAAAATTTTGATTTCTTTTTACAAATCTTTGTTGCCTTTGATGAGACATTTTGTAGTGATGAATTTGATTCGTTGGATGAATCCCTTGATGAATTAATCTCTATTAAGTCTTCCTATATGCCCTTAAGCCATCATTTTTCCAAAAAATTGATTCATATTATCCAAGGATTTAAGATATTTGACAATCCCCTTTATGAACTTCTCAATGATTCCCCTCCCAAAGTTTATGTCTCTCATTAGGAAATATTGGTGCAAGCATATATTTTTAACACCTTTCAATTATCTCTCTCTTTTAGATGAAACATTAAGGAATTATGTTGACTCTTCTCTTAATATATACTTCCCCCATGTAAGAGAAACATTATGAAACAAGATGATATTGTGGTTAAAGAAATTGACATGCTTAATAACTTCATGATGATATTGTGTACCTTCTTTACATTTCAATGACCTTCCCTCCAGAGATGAAGCATTAACAAGTTATTTTTGTCCCTCTTCTAATATTTTTCATGAATAAATATTAGGAAAAGAGGATGATATCCTTGACTCTCTCCCTTTTACAAATGAATATTTTTAAAACAAGGATCCTAATCAAGTCAATACCTTTCGTATGCAACCCCAATATCCTCCTTAAATTCTTTCTCTAATACAAATAAATACACCATAAAATCTTCAGGAGGATGATTGGGGAACATTACACTTTACATACACCTTCCATACTTGAATTTGACACTCAAACCCCTTACATCAACATATGTATAGATATGTTGGCATTAAGCAGAATTGCCACTAGTGACAACACTTATTTGTATTCTCAGTGCAAACCGAGCAGACAGTGCAAACTGAGCAGACAGTGCAAACCGAGCAGACAGTGCAAATCGAGCAGACAGTACAAACCGAGCAGGACAGTGTAAACCAAGTAACATCATGTCTATCGAGTCACCAGTATTTACCGAGTTCAAAACCTACCGAGTGGTCAGTATGAACCGTGCCTTCACTTCTACCGAGTGCATGACGATGCCGAGTAATGCAGTGGACACCGAGTATCAGAAAGTCACCGAGTTAGTTTGCAGGAACCGTGTAACCATACTTGGGCCGACTTAGTAGCACTTATGTTTATTTGTCAAGCCGACTTTGTAATTGTAATTGTAATTAATTATTTAAGACTTGTATATAAACAATGTTGTAAAAATGTCAAGATGTATGTAAGAAGAATATATGTGAAAAAGAAAGAAAGGCAGAGATAAGCGAATTACAAAGGGCTTCAGCAGTATAAGGAACAGCAAAGACGAATTCATCACAGAAGGTGATCAGTACATCAGCGAATCTCAATCAGCAATCCAGTTGCAAAGCAAGAGATCTACTGTTTCATCCTAATAGGTGAATCAGTACTAAATCCTTTAACCGGGTAGACTTAACAGTCTTTTGTAAAATCTCTTTACCGAGTGCATACTTCATTGTATGTTTGTAAATCCTTTAACAAGGTGGATTTAGCAATCCTTATTGCTCCTAATAGGGCAGATCATCAGAAGTGATCAAATTGTAAGCCTTAACCGGCCAACTTTATTCTGCAGTATTAAAGCTTTGTGGGTTTCATCCCCACCACAGTTTTACTTTCTTTTTGGAAGGTTTCTGGGTAACCAAATCTATGTGTCATTATTGTGAATGCTTTTAAGTTTCATGCTTTCTGTATGCAAAGGTTAAAGTAAATTACATGTTAATACATCTGTAGTTGAAAGAAAATTTGGAGTTACTGATTCACCCCTCCCCTCTCAGTAACTCGGTTAATTCCTGAATATTTCCAACAATTGGTATCAAAGCAGCATTGGTTCTCAAGACAAAGCTTAACTAGCTTGAGCAAAGATCCAGGACAATGGAGGTATTCAAACTGAACAAGGTGATTGAAAATGAAAAGCTAGATCTGGAAATGGCCATAGCTAAACTCAAAGAAGCAAAAGAACATCTTTCCCAATCCCTAAGAAGAAGGAAGGAACTTGCAAATCAGATGAATGATCAGAATTACATTGAAAAAAAGATTGAAGATCTTTTTCCCTCAAATAGCTCAGATGAAGCAAACAATGCTGTCAAAGAACTCCTAGAAAAGAATGGGTCTCTACAGGAAGAAGTGAGAAAATTAAAAAGAGAACAAGAGCTACACTCTACAAGATTTTGTGAGATCTTGGAACAAAGAAACAAGTTGAAAGATGAATTAGATGGAAGGAACATTGAAGTCCAAAATAAAACCCTTCAGCTAGAAAACCTAATTGATCAGATCTCTCATACAAATGAGGAAATTCTGAATCTAAGATCAGAAATAGAAAGCACAAGAGAAGAACTAAGATCTAAAAAGGAAATCAATCTAAGATTGGTGGATGACCTAAATGCTGAAAAACAAATCAATGAAGGAATTTTGAAAAGCCAAGAAGACTTGAATTAGCTATATGAGCGAAATCTTCATAGGCAAAAAGGAAAAGCAGGACTTGGATACAAAGGAGAAGGTGAATCTTCTAAGCAAGGTACTCAAAGGAATCAGAAACCTACTTGTAATCACTGTGGTAAAATAGGACATACTTCAAATAAATGTTGGAGCAATAAAAAGGCAGAATTCAATGGAAATTACTACAAATGCAACAAACAAGGTCACAAAGCATCCGAGTGCAGATCCAAGACATTCAATCCAGCAGAACAAATTATGAAAGCAATGTTTGGATGGGACTACAACACCTGGTGTAGATGTCATTACTGTGGAGAATATGGACACATTGGCATGAATTGCATAAAACATCATCTAAGGAAAAGAGATACTACCGTAAGATGCTTCAAATGCACTAAACTCGGTCACATAGCCAGAAACTGCATGAATGCTAGTGAAGTTGAAGATGGAAAGAAGAATGAAGCAACTAAGGTCAGGAAATAGGTAAGACAAAAATGGATTCCTAAATCTACCGAGCAAACCAGTCCAAGTAATGGAATGGATGGCTCTACCGACTCAAACTAAATTTCCAAGAAAGCACTGGAACTGTATTCTCATAGACCAATCTCAAGTAGTTCCAGAACTGAATTAAAAAGAAAGATCTAAATCAGCATACAAGATGCAGTAAGATCACAGGGAGGTCGGTATCAGTCTTTACCAAGAAAGGTCGGTATCAGTCTTTTACCGAGCAAGGTCGGTACCAGTCTTTACCGAGCGAGGTCGGAGCAATATGAATTCTCAAGTTCACCGAGTTGTGAAGTCTTTACCAAGCAATTAATTCTTAGTGGGTGATAGTCTGTCAGAATTCATACCCTAATTTGTACTGAGCATTAATGACAGAGTTGTAAACAAAAAGCAAGTAATAGAACTCATTCTTCACCGCGAACCTTTAGCACTTTGAGAGCAAAAAATTTCAAGAGCAACCCAGCGATTCAATACTTTTGCGAAAGGAATTTTCTGTGAGCTACCATGGCATCATCCAGCACCTCAGCGAAGAAAGGATCTGATATGTTAGTCCAAGGGGAATGGAAAGCACCAGATTTCAAGATCGTGCCCGCAATTGCAGCAGCCCTAGATCCAGACGGAGCTCAATCTCAGATTCCTCCTAAGGTACTACTTATTAACGATATTCGCAATCATTTCAACTGTTCAATTCATGAAATGGGGAACCTAGAGCTAGATATTGTGCGTGAAGAACTATGTATGGATGGTATTCTGAAACCCGAGCATAAACATCTGGAAGATAAAGGTTTAGTTCACATTGCACATCTACCTCGAAACTTTCGAGATAAATGGGTTAGATATATTCTCAGCCATGTACATGATGGAAAAATTTGGCTTGAGCAACCCATAGAGATCACAAAGAAGATGATTCATCAAATCATCGGTCTTCCCATGTTGAACAAAGCAAAAACTACCAAAACCCTAGGTCGGACGGAACTAGAGAAGAAAACCCTAGCCGAGTGGGACGATAGAGGCATGAAAGTTAGCAGCATTACCGATGCTGAATTGAAGTTTGGTACACACATTATTGCCCATAAGATTTATAGTTCTAGTCGACAGAATAGTGTCTCCTGTGAAGCTATTGACCTAGCATACAAAGTGGTCAAGAATAACTTAACATTTGACCTAGCAGACTTATTGTTAAAGCAGTTTAACAAAAACATGGAAAGCATTCAAACTTCCAAAAACAATCCATGTAAGTTTGGATCCTTATTGGTCTGTTTATTCTTCTATGCTCAGAAATTCTTCCCTTCTAAAGGAAAATTTATATGGAGAAAAGATGTACCAGTCCTTTATGAAATAAATGAATATATCTCAGAAATGGGTGAAAATTTTGAAAGCATCATGGATAATTATTTTGAGTCTTTCAAAGAGAAAATGAATGATAGATTTTGGATTCCACAGAAGTTGGTGGAAGATTACAAGGATGACATTTGTTTTATGGTGGATTGTGACAATGTATATATTCAAGCAGCTAAACCGAGGACTGTATATGTAAAACCTCTTCCTTATGAGGTAAATATTGATGAAACCAAGAATATCATTGAAGCTCTTCTTAATCAGCCTGTCAATCCCAAAGCTCCATATTTTGGAACATATGATGAAGCTAAGGTGAGAATTGAACTAAGCATAAAGCTTCCACAGGTGGTAAACAAGGGAAAGAAGAGGATAGCCAAAATGCAAATGATAACCGAGGACAAAGAAGAAAAAGATGAAGAAGAAGAAGAAAAGGATGAGAAAATAGAGGAACTAGAACCTGCAAAGAAGAAAGGAAAGGTATTCATCACTAAGGCACCTAAGCCTCCCACTACTGTATTTACAAGGAGAAATGCAAGAGGTAAGGCAGACAAGGCAGACAAGGCAGATAAAGACATAGTATTCAAAAGGCCTCCTCTAAACTTTCAAGAAAGGATCAAACTCTTTAGAGACGGATTAGGATCTGGAGTAAGTAACATAAAATCTTTTAAATATGAAACTAGATCGGAAATAGAATAGAAGGAAATAGAAGATGCTGTTATTGAAAAGATGGGACAGTGGAAATACTCTCCTGAAGAAATAGCCCCACAGGTTCTAGCAGTTCTATTAAATCCAATAAAAATGAGATGGAGCAATGCAAAGCAAACTGTGATAGACATATTTGATCAAAACCTGAGACAGTTAATGCCGAGCTTGAAAAATGATGAAGTAAAGAAGGCATTAAAAGAAAATGAAAGTAAGATGACATTAAAGTTCAATACTTGTTTGATTCTGATCAACAATATTGAATCGGTTGTGAAGGATGCAAATGCTACATGGAAGAACATATACCACCTTCACCAACTGAGTATTGAAACAGTCATAATAAAAGACATTGAAGATGACAGTGATGAACAAGAAGAAGCCACTGAGGTAGATGATACTGTGAGGATAGCAGCAGAAGTCATTGCATCCCTTCCTACCTCTCCAGTAAAAGTTTCTACATCCAGCCCGGAGACACCTTCAAGCATGGTTGTGACAACTTCAACATTTGTCCAACCATCTATTGCAACAACAGAAGCAACTACCATTTCTTCCACCGAGTTGCAGTCTCCCTCATCATCAAGTTTTCCAGCAGTAAGTTTTCCAGTTTTTGATTCTACAAGTGTAAATATTTTAAGCTCTCCAGTAGAAAGTATACCAGTCTCTATAGCCAGCCCTACTATATCTACTATCACTACTACTAAGGCATTAAGCACAGATAAGCCTAAAGCTCTACCGAGTATAAAATTTTTGGGTAAAAATATAGTAGAGGATATAGACCTAGATGAAGAAATAGAGATTCCAACATTAGATTTTGCAAATCTATCAGCGGACCAAATGAAAAATATAGGTGAGATCCTCCAAAGGAAAGCAAAACAAAAGAAGCTTAAAGAGGAGAGAGACAAGGAATATCAAATCATCAAAGATGCTAAGGACATTTTGTCTGATGCATTAGGTATCAAAGTAGACTCCTCCCAACATGTTTTGCTACAATTAGCAGAAGCAGTTAATAAATACAATGAGGATTCATCTGGGATAGAAAAGTTTGTTGAAAGAGCCGAGAAGAGATTCAACAATAAAGTGCTTGAGCACATTGCTCAGCACTTAGCTATTAACCAAGTAGAATTGTCTTCAGTTTTGTCAAACATTGAATCTACCTATTCGAATGCTACCTCTCTTTTGGCCAGATTGTGCAATATTGCCGAGTTCACAAAGGATGTTAAGGATAAAATGAATAAAATGGATGAGGATATGAAGATTAGCATACAGAAGCTGCAACTTGAACCAAGTTCAAGCTCTGCTCATCACATGAAAATCTCATATCTATCAAATATGCAGTCAGATCTACTGAAAAAAGACACAAGGATCCGGTCCACACTGCTAGACATCCAACACATGATCCTTCCCATCATGAATACAATGTATAAGCACATTGAACATTCCAAAACATTGATTCATGACAATCAGTTCTCTATAGCAAATCACATGATTGAACTCTCTGCAGAAGTCCAAATTGCAATCCAAACATGCAAGATTCTGCAAGAAAGTTGGGACAGAACCTTGGCACTAATAATGAAGGTACATTCTGATTTTCTATCAAATTTTGGATTCTCTCTGTAAATAACTTATATATACACCTTTGGCATTATTGTCAAAAAGGGGGAGATATGTATAGAAGAAGATTTGTATAGAAACAGTTAGCACATTGAAAGGGGGAGATAATGTATAAAGCCCTATAACAAAGACAAATTTTGAAAAATCAAAATAAAACTCAGCATGATTCATGTATATAAGTTTTGGCCAATAAGTGTTTTTGTCACTAATGCCAAAGGGGGAGATTGTTGGCATTAAGCAGAATTGCCACTAGTGACAACACTTATTTGTATTCTCAGTGCAAACCGAGCAGACAGTGCAAACCAAGCAGACAGTGCAAACCGAGCAGACAGTGCAAACCGAGCAGACAGTGCAAACTGAGCAGATAGTGCAAACCGAGCAGACAGTGCAAACCGAGCAGACAGTGCAAACCGAGCAGACAGTACAAACCGAGCAGGACAGTGTAAACCAAGTAACATCATGTCTATCGAGTCACCAGTATTTACCGAGTTCAAAACCTACCGAGTGGTCAGTATGAACCGTGCCTTCACTTCTACCGAGTACATGACAATGCCGAGTAATGCAGTGGACGCCGAGTATCAGAAAGTCACCGAGTTAGTTTGCAGGAACCGTGTAACCATACTTGGGCCGACTTAGTAGCACTTATGTTTATTTGTCAAGCCGACTTTGTAATTGTAATTGTAATTAATTGTTTAAGACTTGTATATAAACAATGTTGTAAAAATGTCAAGATGTATGTAAGAAGAATATATGTGAAAAAGAAAGAAAGGCAGAGATAAGCAAATTACAAAGGGCTTCAGCAGTATAAGGAACAGCAAAGACAAATTCATCATAGAAGGTGATCAGTACATCAGCGAATCTCAATCAGCAATCCAGTTGCAAAGCAAGAGATCTACTGTTTCATCCTAACAGGTGAATCAGTACTAAATCCTTTAACCGGGTAGACTTAACAGTCTTTTGTAAAATCTCTTTACCGAGTGCATACTTCATTGTATGTTTGTAAATCCTTTAACAGGGTGGATTTAGCAATCCTTATTGCTCCTAACAGGGCAGATCATCAGAAGTGATCAAATTGTAAGCCTTAACCGGCCAACTTTATTCTGCAGTATTAAAGCTTTGTGGGTTTCATCCCCACCCCAGTTTTACTTTCTTTTTGGAAGGTTTCTGGGTAACCAAATCTATGTGTCATTATTGTGAATGCTTTTAAGTTTCATGCTTTCTGTATGCAAAGGTTAAAGTAAATTACATGTTAATACATCTGTAGTTGAAAGAAAATTTGGAGTTACTGATTCACCCCTCCCCTCTCAGTAACTCGGTTAATTCCTGAATATTTCCAACAAGATATTGATTGGGGATCTTTAAATTTCAATCCAATCCCACCTGAGAGTAATCCTTATCTTTAGAATATTTTGAATATTGATAATGGACATCATCTAGGATGTTTACAAAAAAGCATCAAGACTCATGAGAAATATACATCACACTTTTCCAAACAAGGTATAGGTTTACAATCCCCCCCCTTTGTCCAATCAATCTATAAGTTCTCCTAATTTTTCATCATAGCAAGAGAATATTTTGTTTGAGATTTTTAAAGCCAATTAAATTACTCTTCCTTTGAAAAAAAATAAAGAAGTAGACAAAAAAAGACAATCCTTCTATTTGTATGTATCATCAAATTTGTGGCCAAAAAACTAATGAATATCATGTTTTGAAGTGTAAAATTCAATAATTCATGTATTGTGGTATAAACCAAATGGAAACTAACAATGAATGTCACATTTTTCATGATTAGTCTAAATAACATCTAAGTACCTATTATGTCTCTCCTCACTATCTAACATTGGTATCTAATTATTTGGGAGCTCATTGTCATTCATGGTGGTACAATCTCAGGTGTAATCATTTTTTGTGAGAAACATAATAGTCTTTCTTATTTTGTTTCCATGTATGGGGGACAAGTGTAACATTTCAATCTCATATATCTGCTTAGGGACCCATTTTCTCTTAGTTAATTTGTTTCTTTTATAACATGATATCCTTTCTTACATGGAATTATTTTTTCTACATGAGGATTCTTTCTCTTTTTTAGGGGGTTTACATCCTTGTTCACAATCTCTTCTTTTATTTAAAGAACATGTCTATTATAAAGGATCTTTAACTTGGGGTACATAATGTGTTGTTCTTATGCAAGTATTCCTTAACCTAGCAATAGGGAATGTGTGTATACTTGATTCTCCTTCCTCATTTTACTTGTCTTCATGCTTGGGGAGAAAGTCCAATGCTTAAATTCTCTACCTTTCCAAAATATCTATTATCCCTTTGTTGATTTGTTTCTTTTAGAACATGACAACCTTCCTTGCATGTGTTTTTTTGTTTCACATGAGGATTTTCTCCTTTTCAGGATGTTTACATCCTTGTTTACAACCTTTTCCTTGCTTGAAAGTGTATGCATATTTAGAAAATCTCTATCTCTTAGGGTGTATAATGTGCTACTTTTTCCATTTCCTTCACCCTTGGGGGAAAAGGTTTCATCTCTCAATATTTCCTTCCTTTCTAAGGATCCACTTTCTCTTGGTTGTGTGGTATTTTTTTATCACATGACATTCTTTCTTGCACGGAGTTGTTTTTTCTACATAAGGATCTTCTTTTTTTAGGAGATTTACATCCTTGTTTACAACCTCTTCCTTTATTGAAATAACATATCTATTATATAAAAATTCCCTTACTTGGAGGCTTACAGTTTGCATCCTTCATCAGGAATCCTGTTTTACATAGCAATAGGGGGAAAAGGTAAATTCTTGTTCTCCTTCACCTCTTTTTGTTAAAGATGATATTTTTTCTCAAAACTCCTACTTGGAGGTAGATATCTTCTTACACAATTATGTTTCCTTAGCTTTAAAAATAGTTATGCATCTTTCACTAGGGTTATGTACACATTGTTGCTTAAGGGATATCTCCTTGGTGTTGAAGGTGGGTATCCTTGTTCATCTTTTCATTACATTATCATCATAGCTTTATGTTTCCATCCTAAAGAGGGGGTATATATGTGGCCTCCTTGTATATTATATGATGAATTCAAAAATCCTTTTATGCCCCTGTGCATTGTTTAGAAAGATTCCTAAGGAGACAATTCTTTTCTTGGGGTAATCCTTTTGCATCCTTGCATTTAGAAATATTTGTAAGGAGATAATGATTTCCTTTGGGTAATCCTTTTATGTCCCTATGTTTTATTTAGTGGATTTCTAAGGAGACAATGCTTTCCTTGGGATAATAATTTTGCATTTATCCTTTGAAACAATGGTTTCCTTGGATATTTTTTAACTATTTAATGGATTTCCCTTATAGATAATTATTTCCTTGGGACAATCCTCTCTTGGAATATTTCCTTGTAAAGAATGCTTTACTTGGATATCCTTGGATGGGTTGACTAGCATAATGTATCTTGATATACTATCAATTCCATATTTGTATTGACCTCTCTTTTGGATGTGTGGAACAACATAACATAGCTTGCTAGTATGAGTATGCATGTGGTCTTATACTCTTGCTAAAGTGGGGGCTAAATGTAGCATCATAAATTATATGCACCTTTCTAAGGTGTACGATTTATGATATTTTAGCACCCATTTTAGTGTGTTTTCATCACTCTATATTTTATAAGACTCTTCTATGCATTTAATTAATCAATATAAGTCCTCTCTCAATCATTTTTGTATGTGGGACCTTAATTATAGGTGTACCCCTTTTAAATATCTCATTAAATCATCATTTTCATACCTAGGTCCTATTTTATCATGTGTGTCCAATTTCATATGTTTTTTCTATTATTACACCTTGATTTTACACATATTTTTGGAATCTCCATGTCTATGTTGACCCCTAATTTAAATTTGAGCCCTGATTGGCTTGTAAATGAAACCTTGGAGTGTATGGGGTAACCAAATTTTCCCCCTACATTGGGAGGTGCCTCTTATGTTGCAACTATGCCCCAAATTTAAATTGGAGAAATGTCTTTTGATTTTAGGTGGGATTTCTTCTTTGTGTGAGCCACCTTTGAATTTTCAGCCCTGAACTGTTTAGGAGAGGAATATGAGCAAGTATACCTCCCTGATTTTGGCATCTCATACAATCTTACCTCTCAAGCATTCATGATCTTAAGCATTCAAGGAGCAATCAAACATTCAAGCATATCAAACACTCAAGGCATTTCATTCCTCATATCCTTCATTGTGGCAAACATCAACAATCATCATGCAAAAATTTATTTTGTGATGTCCTACTAGGTCTTTATGGATTTGTGATATTTCATTAACACTTATTATCTCATTCCAAGTGCATTTACATCAGCAAGATGTAAGACACTTATCAAGCCCTAACTACTTACAACATGCTTCATTTACCTTCATGAAATTTTAATTCAATTTCAAGGTTAATTCCTAAATAAGAGTTTGATTGAGGAAAACCCCTTTATCCCAAAATTTCCCCATTTTGTGTGCGCAAATGATAGGTAAAGGAGTTCTAGATTCAACCACATGAAGGTTTGATAATCTACTTCTGCATCACTTTTTGATAGATCAAGGGTGCCTCCCACCATTAGGGGTGTGTTATTGGCTTAGTTTGATATTTTGTCTTTATGTGGCTATGTTTTGAAATCATGATTTGTCTTATGTTTTACTTTTTCCATGTTTGAGATTTGGAGTCTTTTGTGCAACTCATGTTTCTTATAAAATTGGTTACATTATTATCATTTTAATGATGGTATGTATTCCAATGGTGTTATTAGTGTTTTAGTCTTGGGGTTGGAGGTTTGGTTTTACTATCTTTAACTAGAGGCGATAATTTTTTAGAGTTTTTGTGATGTTGAGATTTTATGTGTTATGTTGGAATTTTGGCAATTTATTTGTGAAGATAATGTCATATGTTGGTGCATTTGGGTCATGTATACCTTTGATGACCTTTGGTATTTTTTTGTTTAAGAGGATCCACATGTTATTATGGGCATAATATTATGATGACTTTAGCTATGGGACACTTGATGTAAGTTATGGAACTATAGAAGTTCCTTCTTTTGTCATTATAACATGCATATGAGGCTTTGGTTATTGAGGCCTAATTGGTTATCTTGATGTATATGGATCCTCAAACTGATTTTGGGATTCTTTTCATTATGCTCCAAATCTTGTTTCTTGTGGTTTCATAGATTTTGATGAATCTTTGAAGCTTCTTTGGTGATAATTTGATTTATTATTCCTTTGTTTTTTATTTGGAGAATAGGGAAGGTTTTTTTAGGAGCGTTGGTAGGAAAGTGACTCATAATGGAGGTCGGGGCCCTAAGTGGTCAAACTATGATAACCTATTGTGGGGTTGTAATCAAGTGAAACTATAATAAAATATTATAGGTTGAGTTTACACATTAATCAAGATAATTGAGTTTCCTCACCCATAGCCATGAGAAATCCTGTATGGACCATGGATGTGTTTAAGAAGGCTTGGTCATCTATGGAGTATTGATTTATAAAATCAACTTCCTTGTCCTCATGAAAGGTTGTTAGTTGCACATGATTTCTCACGTGGGGTTTGGGGTCATGAGATGAATGCCAAGATAACCCTAGATAGTGGGGAACTATGTGTTAGATAACTGAGAAGGGGGGGGGGGGGGGGGTGAATCAGTTAAGTATAGTTATCCTACATTCCCAAATACTCCCAGATGTATATAACAAAACTTTCAAATTAATTAATCAACTCAGTAAAATATCAATTGTGCCTTTCTCTTTATATATTGATTACTAGTAAGTTAAATATTGTGTTTACTGATCAATCCAGTTATAGTAATGTCTAAAGTAAAATAACAATTCAACACATCCATACACATATAACACTTAATTTTTAATGTGGAAACCCTATTAGGGGAAACACCACCTGGGACTAGTAACCCAAAATAATTCACTCATCTGAAGTGAGCTCCATTAGGAGCCAACCGTGTTAAAGGTTACTAAACACACTATGAGGTGTGACCTGGTTAGAGGATTTATCACTAACAGTTCTCCCTTGACCAAACATTCACTATGGGGTTAACAAGAAAACACTCAACATTCATTGAATGCCATATTGAAATATAAAGATTGTTAAGTCCCTGTTGGTTAAGATATTTATTTGTAGCAATGGATAAACTGATACAATAATGATCTGATTCAAATACAACTTGATTTGTAGATTTTCAAATTTATGTTAAGCTCAAAACTACCTCTGATCAATAATCAATTCAATATCTTTGTTTCCTTTGACTCTATTTTGCTCAGTAATTGCTTTCTTTGTCGCTTGGTATTGTCTATAGAATTGCTTGGTTCTATCTTCAACAAGTTTGATCATCTTTGCATGAATTCAATCTTTTCATGTGAATTCTCCTACAATAGACTCAATAATGAATCTCGTCTCTTTATATAGACATCATAAACTATTTTATTTCCACCCATATATTTTGCCTCTTAATCTTCACCATTGATTTTGCCACTTTAACCATCCTCGACAATTGTGTCAATAACATGTTTCATTCTCCTTCATCCAATCATCCTTGAATTTTTTTAGTTGTTTGATCATCATAACAAACATTATCATTTACCTTAGAATCATAAGAAATTGTCCAACTCATCATCTTTAGTCGGTAGTCATAAGTTCCATTTATTTATTTCACTCGGTCAATACCATAATGCGTCGGTGATAACTAGCTCGGTTAACACTATACTCAGTATACACTACACTTTCTCAGTGTATACTGTATTCTTCATTTATTGACTATATAAACTTGTTCATTCTTGATCTTTAATCCATAATAGATTCATGTAATACAATCAAATAACTAACATAATGCCATAGACTCATCAATAATTTACCCAATGAATACCATATCCATAACTTTCTCATCCATCTCATCTTTATGTAGATATCTCATTCATTCATCATTATTTCCTTCTTAATATGTTTGAAATGATCATGATAAGTACAATCAAAACTAGTTGACATCAATGACAATACATTAACTAATTTAATGTATTACATTCACATTAATAGCTCGGTGATCATTAATCACTGTCTTTCAAATATCCAATCCATTGTCAAACTCTCCCTCAAGATATTCAATTGGTTGTAGTTTATCAATCTCTCCCTTTGGCATTGATGGCAACACAATATGAAATATGTCATAGAATACTAAACATTTGTTCTACAAATTTGTATGCAAATGTTGTAACTCAATAAGCTCTTCCTAGCTTGTAAATTTAATATGCTTAATCACTACACAACATCAACACTCTCCATGCAGTCTCTCTCCCTACATATTTGATCTCTCATTAAATCTTCTCTCCCTTTAGATATTTCTTGAATATTTCATTGTTGGAATTATGGAAAGGTGTATACTAAGAGGGGAGGGGTGAACCAGTATCCCTAAATTTTTTTAAATTAATCCTTTTAAATATCAACTTCAATAACCAACTATGTAAATTGCATTCAACATACATTCAATAGTATAACTAAAATATAAATGCATAAAATTAAATCAATAAAACATTCATGAAACTTCAATACATATTGACACATGTATTTGGTATCATAGAAACCCTTGTTAGAAGGTAAAAAATGCAGTGGGGATGGAACCCACAAAGCTTCACTTGTGCATAAATAAAGTTGTCGGTTAAGGCTTACAAGAATGATCACTTCTGGTGATCTTATCCTATTAGGAGTAACCAAAAGATTAGCTAGATCTACCCTGTTAAAGGATTTTAGCAACACAATATATGTGGGCACTCGGTTAAGAGATTTAACTAAGAATAGTTAAGTCCACTCTGTTAGGATATTTTGAATATGCTACAATTGTAAGAGAGTAATAGTGATATATGACCTGTATGTAATACAACTCAAATTTTTGATATCAGATCTGTTAAATACAATAAAGATATCACCTTGCTGTGATGAGTGTATCCTTCTAAATTGCTCAGTAGCCTTGTAACTATTCTATTAAACTGAATACTTCCTTCGAATTCGTTCTGTCAAAACCCTGTTTGAACTTCAGATGTCCTTGAGTGTGGCTACTTCATGAAGATACTTGTCAAAATGACATCCTTACATTTTTATATCAAATTGACTTGACCTAATTAGTGTTTTACAATATCTTAGAAAACCTAAGATCAACAGTTCACAAAAATAACCTATATCATCATTACATAGGAATCATCATTCGTTAAATAATTACATCTGTAATAAATATTCACCTCGATCTCAGTAAACCATTTTCTTACTTGGAAAAATATTATTCACCTTAAAGAATGTGCCATTCCAAACTTTTATGTGAACTCTGGATTACTCGATAAATATTGTCTCTCAGTCTTGGTTATTACTGGCGCTCAGTAATCCTATGTACTTGGTAACTATTACACTCAGTGATCTTTCTGCTCGGTGACTACTATGAATTCATAACCAACTGAACTATCTTCTTGTGTTTACTAACTGTACAAATAAATACTAATGACAAAATTTAGTCCATTTAGGAGTAACATTCTCCCCCTTTGGCATTAGTATCAAAAACTTATATGTATGCCGATTATAAAAGTTTGAACTCTCAAAAATTTCAGAAAACCAAAATGGTGTAAACTTAGTGACTCCCCCTATGAACATGCTCTCGGTAGATATACATATGTTTCCCCCTTTTTTGAAAATAATGACAAAGAGTATACCTACAATTTTTCAAAAAGCTTAGGATGAGATTTCTTAAGATTATCCATAAGCTTCTCCCATTCTTCCTTTAGATTTTCTAGAGCCAACTGCTCTAAGCTTACTTTAGCATGAATATAAAAAATGTTCTCGGTGATAGAAATATCAGGGGTGGAAACCAATTTTTTTTCCTATGTCACATGCTTTTGCATCACTGCCAGATGTGGTAGTAACTCAGCCTATAGCTTGATTACCTCTTCTATGATTTGGTCCTCTTCCTTTCTCAACTCAAGTCTTAACCGATGTATATGTTTCATTTTGGAATAATGTAATTGAAATGCATGATGCTCGGTTGTAAGACTAGTAGCACTATCTTTAAGATCTTCATCTAATTTTCTTATCTTTTCACTAACCTTGGCAATGAAGTGATCTAAAGTGCATAATTTTTTCAAAATTGTAAGAAAATTATCGATGATACTTTCTAAATCAATTACAATTTCTGAAAGCTTTACCTTGTTTACAACCATTTCTTGGATGATCTTTTCAGTCAACTAGTACTAAACCTTTTGTTCGACTCTCTCTTTAATCATCTGCTTAGCATCTATAGTGGGGCCATTTATTGCTTCACCGAGTAATGAAAGTTGATAAAAAATGGGGGTGGATTCATCAATATTTACCTGACTAGAGTTCTTGGTGGTTTGGTTGGCCGAATTGGTGCATTTATTGTTGGTAGCTTTTGTTGCATTCTCCTATGTAGATCTAGAGGCCAACATGGAGAATTAAATATTTGTAAGGCTATTTGAGAGCCGACTTGTATTGCATTTAATATTTTTTTGTAGGAGTTAATTATGTGATCTAGCCGACTTGTGGCTGAAGATTAGTATTTAAGGAGTTTTTGGGTAGTTGTTTAGGGAAGTCTGGGTGGCAGATGAAAAAGTGAAGTTGTGGAAAAGATAGTGTAGATCTGGATCTTGTGAGATCTAGCAGATCAGATTGATTTCTGATAGTTTGTAATAGCAGAGCTAGTGCTTTGCACGCTTCTAGATAAGGAGATTTCTTGGTGGCTTGTGAGCTCAAGTTCAGATCTACCTTAGGGTTTCCATCAGTTGCTGATTTGTCTCAAAACTAGACTAGCTGGTGTTGGATTGGATCAAGTTGATCTTGTAGAACTATTTTTGATTGTAATTGGCCCTAACTCGTAAGGCCTTACAGCTGGGCATGTTAATGAAAATATGGTATTGAGCATATCTAGTTGTGTTTTTCCACTGTGTTGGTAATTTGATGCAAGATTGGACTATCCTTCATTGGATCCACCATCCTTGACTGCGTCAAGTGGTATCAGAGTGAAGGTTGTTCTAGAGTGAAGGTTGACCTAGCAAGTCTGATCTTGCGAAGTTGATCTTTTTGGTGAAGAGATCGTATGATTTGAGTTGTAGATCCATGGTAGTGAACTTGTGGAATATTGGCCTAGTTGTTTGTGCGAGGTGGCAAGTTGTGATTTGACTTACATACAACTTGGAGGTTGTCACAAGGTGGTCAGTGTAGGGTTTTTTTTCTTTGAGTTTTCTTATCTTTAAGGATGCCTCCAAGAAGATTGGACCCTAGAGAAATTGCAGATCTTTGTGATGCTGTGCAATCAAAGATTTCTGAGAAAGTCAGATCAGATGTCAGATCTAAGATGGAGTTGATGAAGAATGACATGGTCACTGAGATCATGAGAGTTGTTGATGGTGCACCTTGTAATTTTGGTACTAAGGATGGTTATGAGGAAGCTGCTGAAAGTTTTGAAGCTGTTGGATCTAGTGGAGATGACCAAAGGGACAGATCTGGTGAAGACAAAATTGGTTGGTTGCATAGATCTAGAGCTCGGTTAAGTAATAGTTATCGAATGGAAGTTTCTACTTTCTCTGGTACTTTGAAACTCGAGAACTAGATTGACTAGATTGGTGAATTAGAAGATTTCTTTGAGATTGAAGAAATTGAAGATCCTCTTCAAGTGAGGTTGGCATAGACAAAATTGAAAGGACATGCTACTCTTTGGTGGAAAGAATTACAAAGAGATAGAGAAGATGAAGGTGAAATGAAGATCAATCGGTGGAGGTTGATGGTGACTAAATTGAAAGCTAAGTTCATACTTGTTGACTATGACCTTGACTTGTTTAAGAAGTTGCAGAATCTAAAGCAGAAGGATCTAACTATTGAAGACTATATCAAGGAGTTCTACAACCTTACTATTCATTCTAGAAAAAGAGAACTTGGTAAGGAAAATGTATCTTGGTATGTGAATGGTTTGAGATTCAATATCCAGGATGAGCTTGGTATGCTGAAGATTGATTTGGTTGAAGATGCTTATCAGTATGCTCTGAAGGCAGAAGATAAGTTGAAGAGGAAACAACATGGTAATCCCCGAGGGAAGGAAAATATTGATCACTCGGTGAAGGATAAACCGACTACAGAAGATGAAAAAAAACTCATAGAATTGAAGAAGAAGACATGTAGAGTTATCTTTAAGGGTACTTGTTATAACTGTGGTGAAGAAGGACACCGTTCTTTTGAGTGTACACAAAAGAAGCTTGGTGACTGACAAACTACTGTGGTAAATGAAAATGTTGAGAATGAGCCTAAATCTGAGAACTTGCTAGTTCGACGAACATTACTCGGTACAAAGGAGGAACCTTGTTAGAGGAGTAACTTGTTCAGGACTCAGTGCAAGTCTGGAGGTAAACTTTTTGATGTTATTTTTGATGGTGGTAGTACTGATAACCTTGTTGTTGAAGACATGGTTCAAAAAATTGGTTTGAGTAAAATGAGACATCCACATCTGTATAGGATTGGCTGGTTTCAAAATGATCATGCTTTGGAAGTAAGAGAACAATGCTTTGTTGATGTTCAGATTGGCCAGTATAAGGATCTTGTGTTATATGATATTATGGAGATAAATAGTTGTCATATATTGCTCGGTAGACCTTGGCAATATGATTGTAGAGCTATGTATGATTGTGTGAAGAATGTGTTTACTATTGAGGAGGATGACATGAAGTTTTCCCTGATGCCTTTGCTGGATACAACACTTGGTAGGAGAAGTTTGAGTATTGGTAGCTGAGTTGAGTTGGTGGATCATGAAGGTATGGATGATCAGTATGGAGAACATACCTATGTGTTATCAAGGAAAGACTTGAAGAGATAGAGGAAGCAAAAGTGGAAGAGTATGCAAAGTGAAAAGTTGGAGGACTTGTATGTGAAGAACCAGTTCGGGGTTTATGTGCTGAATCCTGGAAGATGTTCTTCTCACATATGAACATCTTTTCAAACCTGGGGTGTCTGATGTAGGGGCATTCTAGGATACTCAGTGAATCTACATGGAGGTGTGTTGTTTTGGTTATGTGGTACTCGGTTGTAGCTTTAACCGATGGTCTTGATTATTGAAGAAAGCTCGATTGTTGAAGGAAATTGGTGAAGCTTCTGTGCTCGGTGGAATTGGTGCTCGGTGATGCCTTTGTTGCTTATTGTTTCTTGGATTGGTCGATTGTTTCATTGGTGCTCAATTTTTTCTCTGGTGCTTGGTAGTTCTGGTTTACCGACTTGAGTTCTTTGTGGTTTGGTTGGCCGACCTGGTGCATTTATTGTTGGTAGCTTTTGTTGCATTCTCCTATGTAGATCTAGAGGCTGACATGGAGAATTAAATAATTGTAAGGCTATTTGAGAGCTGACTTGTATTACATTTAATATTTGTTTGTAGGAGTTAATTATGTCATCTAGCTGACTTGTGGTTGAAGATTAGTATTTAAGGAGTGTTTGGGTAGTTGTTTAGGGAAGTCTAGGTGGTAGATGAAAAAGTGAAGTTGTGGAAAAGATAGTGTAGATCTGGATCCTGTGAGATCTAGTAGATCATATTGATTTATGATAGTTTGTAATAGCAGAACTAGTGGTTTGCATGCTTGGAGACAAGGAGATTGCTTGGTGGCTTGCGAGGTCAAGTTCATATCTACCTTAGGGTTTCCATCAATTGCTGATTTGTCTCAGAACTAGACTAGCTGGTGTTGGGTTGGATCTGGATTGGATCTGCTTGGAGACAAGGAGATTGCTTGGTGGCTTGCGAGGTCAAGTTCATATCTACCTTAGGGTTTCCATCAATTGCTGATTTGTCTCAGAACTAGACTAGCTGGTGTTGGATTGGATCTGGTTGATCTTGCATAACTATTTCTGATTGTATTTGGCCCTAACCTAGAAGGCCTTACAGCTGGGCATGTTAATGAAAATCTAATATTGAGCATATCTAGTTGTGTTATTCCATTGTGTTGGTAATTGGTTGCAAGGTTGGATTGTCCTTAATTGGATCCACCATCCTTGACTGCATCATCTTCTCTTCCACACTATATTGAGGAGATGGTGTAATAGAAACTTGATCCTTGTACTCGGGATCTACCTTTGGTGACTCAATGGTTTTGATTTCCTCCTTAATTTTCCTGGTAATTGATTCTGCAGTCTGTGGTGCACGGGATTCTTTCCTTGTGTCGGTGGTAGAAGTGTCTACCATTGACTTTGTTTGTGCTTGTTCATTCTCTTCCTTTTCAATGGTCTCCTTACCTACTTCCTCACCCTTTTCTTCATTTGTATCTATTACCTGATCAGGTGGAGTGTTATCATTTGTTCTCTATTAGCTATCTCAAAAGCTTGTACCAATATAGGAAGATTACCTAGTACCATTTCTTGGGCTACCTTGGTTGCTTCTTCTTTAGCAAGACTCTCAGTAGCTATGGTAATTATTTCATCTTATTTAGCCTCATCATCGGGGTCACCATCTATTATGTCTTCTATGAGTATTTTTTCTTCCCCTAGAGTAGTCAACATTTATGGAATTCATTCCATTACAATGTTAGCAGTAGCTATAGATTCTTCTGTTGGAGATTTGCCAGCAGGACAATACTGACTGTATGTTTGTCATTGATGACAACATATGGAAAGTAGCATGTGTGGAAGTCTTATGTAGTAAGACTTCAGCATATATAGGATGGACATGATATCAACATGATATCATGGGTGCAGAGGTTAACTGTTAGTACAGATAGTTATATAGCAGCTTGTGTCAGCAATGTTCCTGATAGAGAAACATGTAGTGTTCTGTGTATGGTTGTCTATATAGTTATCTTGGAGCCTTGTGCACTTGGATATATGTTCAAGAAATATTAGTGATGTTATATTCATGGACATAGAGTCTGATGATCAATAGAAGTGAAGTTATGCAGTCGCTATTCACCAGTAGCAGTTTCCTATGTTTGTTCAGAAGATTCAACAGAGATTATATTGGTTTTGGAGTTGCACCTATCATTTGGATATGCACCCTTGGATTTAACCTTAGAGGAGAGTTAGTGATGTTCAATTAAGAGCACATTAAGTAATTCAGCTTGAGGAGAAAGATCTAGTTGTTTTGGTAGAGCCGACAGTGTGTAGCGTGTGTCTACAATTATCTTATTGAACAGGTCCCAAAATCTGTTGCGTGCTTAGTAGAGCCGATTGAATTATTATTGGAGTTTTTTATGGCTTCTCTAATATGATTTCAAGGTGGTTCTAACTGGCTAACTTGATTATATCATTTAGAGGAAAGATATTTATATTTAGTCATTTGTGATTGTTTGAGTGTGGTTCATAGTTGATCAAGTAGAGCAGAGTAGAGTGTGCGAAGTGTTGAGCCATCAGAAGAAGGTCTATGTGACCAAGTAAAGTATTTATGCTATACATTGGAATTGATCCAAATAGTAGGTCAAAGCGTAGTTCACCAAGATGTAGATATAATGTGTGTCTGTTAAATAGAAGGTTGTAGCCTTCACCCCTTTGGGAAGTGTGCTCTCAGACAGTGCGTCCTCTCCCCTAACAGGGACTATTGTAAAATACTCCTAACAGGGTCTAACCCTTGATCAGGTCTACTGTACTAAATATATTGTAAAGAAATTCCTAATAGGGTTAAGGATCTTCTAACAAGGATCATAATACACTAGTGCAGAATATTAGTGGGTGTCAATTCCCACCGGGGTTTTTACCTATTTGGGTTTCCCCGTAACCAAAATATTGTGTTGAGTTCAAGTGTTCTTTCATTGTGTTTATGCTTTATGTTTAAGTATACTTAATTGGATAAAGAATTGAAACTTGTAGATAACAGATTCACCCCCCCCCTCTCGGTTATCTCTTGGGACTATTCTTAACAATTGGTATTAGAGCCAAGTGCCTCATAGAAAAATTTTAACAGCTTGAGGTTGATCAGATGGCATACTTCAGAAAAGAAAGTTCTAAGTTTGATGGAGAGAATTATCTTGATTGGAAGAACAAGATGGTGACCCATTTACAGTGCATTGCTTTTGAAGTTTTTGATGTAACTATCAAAGCAGTCAAGATCCCTACTTTAGAAGACCTTGCAAAGGATGATGCTACTGATAAGTAAAAAGAATTATTTCATCAGAATGCAATAGATAAAAAAGCTCTTATCATCGCCCTATCTGATGGTGAGTTTTTAGAAATAAAAAAGGTAGATACAACCCACAAAATATGGAAGCACCTAGAAGACATATTTGAAGGAGACAAACAAGCAAAGGATGCTCGTAAAAAGACATGGAAGAAAAGATAAAATGCATTAGAGATGCTGCCTAAAGAAAATATCAGAGCTTACAATCAAAGGATAAATGAAGCAGTTGCTAGAATTAGAAACAATGGTGGAGAGATTTCAGAGGACATTATGGACAAGTTAATGACTACTCTCACTCCTGAATATGAAAGCAAGATAAACATCCTTGATGAGACCATACAACTTACATCAAATTTTAAGAGAGAGACCTTGATGAGAAAAATCTCAGCCTTTGAGATTTCAAGATTGAAGACATAACCTAAAAGTGAGATAGCCTTCAAAGCTACAGTTCATGGTAAGAAATCTGCAAACACTTCTGGTAATTTTGATGGTGATCATGAAGAGAAAACACTAGATGATTTCATTGCTATGATCACCAAAAGATTAAAGAAAGGAAAAGGAAAGTATAAAGGTCAATTTCCATTTAAATGCTTTTCATGTAATAAGATTGGTCACTTTGCATCTAAATGTCCCCTAAGAACTAGAAAGTTAAAAAATGACTACAAGCCTAAATTCTCTAAGGAATGTTACTATGCTAGAGATGGAGTTTGAGATGATGATTCAGCTAAAGAAGAAATAGGATTCATTGCTATCATAGAGAAAATTAACAATAAGGTAGATCATGAAGATAAGAAAGAGAATCAAGACCTAGCACTAATTTCACAAGCTGATATAAGGACAGACTAGATTATAGACAATGGTTGTTCACATCACATGATAGGTGATAAAGGCAAGTTTGTTCTCTATGTAGATGGTTTGAAACATAACCTTCTTAGTGTTGGATAGTTACTTGGAAAAGGTTATCAGTTGGAGTTCAAAGATGATAAATGCATCATTAACAACAAGGATGGTGTTATGATTGCATCAGGCTCAAAGACTAAATGTAATGTTTTCCAACTCAATTCAGAATCAAGTTGTCTTGTTGCTAAAGTTGATGACAGTTGGTTGTGGCATAAAAAACTATGTCATATCAATTTTGATAACATAGTAAAGATAAGCAATGTAAAAGAAGTAAGAGATCTACCTAGCATTGAAAAGTCAGTTGATACTATATGCAGGGAATGTGTGATGGGAAAGCATGTGAGAAAATCATTCAGGAGCAAGCAAAATCCAGCAGAGAACAAGTTGGATCTGATTCATATAGACCTATGTGGTCCAATCAAACAAGATCATACTATGGTGAAAGGTATTTAATTTTGTTTGTTGATGATTATACTTGAATGATGTGGGTTGCATTCTTAAAAGATAAGTCAGAAGCATTTGAGAAGTTCAAAATATTCAAAGCTAAGGTTGAGAATGAATCTGGACTAAAGATAAAATGTTTGAGGTCGAATAGAGGAGGAGAATTCACCTCTGATAGATTCTATGAGTACTGTGAAGAACATGGCATAAAGAGATAGTTAAGTGCATCTAGAACCCCTCAGAAGAATGGAATTGCAAAGAGAAGGAATAGGATCATCCTTGATACAACATGCACATCATGATTGAAGGAAAAGTTGCACACACCTATTGGAGAGATGCAGTCAATACAATAGTATACACCATCAATAGAATTCAATTGAGGCCAGGCACTGATAAAACACCATATGAGCTATGGTTTGGTAATATTCCCATAGTAAAATACTTCAGAATCTTTTGAAGCAAGTGCTACATCAAGAGGGATGAAGCAGTAGGCAAGTTTGATGCAAGAAGTGATGAAGGTATTTTCCTTGGTTACTCTACTAAAAGTAAAGCTTATAGCTATTTCAATTTAAGATTGAAAAAGATCATTGAAAGTGCTCATGTTAAGATTGATGAAAAGTTTATGGTTTAAGAAAGATATCATGATTACTCACCCATGATTGAATAAGAACCCAGACCCTCCACTAGTGAAACAATTATTGAAGAAATGTTTGACAGTATTGATGTGTTATTCAATGACCTTAAGACAAGTGAAGAAGATACTCCTAAGGGTGATGAGTCAGCATCACCTAAAGTTCCAAAGTTTACATCTAGAAATCATTCCAAGAAAGACATCATTGGAGATCAGAGCGACAAAGTCTTAACAAGATCACAAGAAAAGAACTCAGCTAGCAATGAAGCAATATGTTTACTATCTCAGATCGAACCTTTAAGTGTTGACGATGCATGTAATGATTTAGATTGGAATGATGCCATGAAAGAAGAACTTGATCAGATTGTTAAGAATGACACTTGGGAACTGGTCCCAAGACCTAGTGATAAGAATGTGATTGGAACAAAGTGGATATTCAGAAACAAGATAAATGAAGATGGTACAGTAGTAAGAAATAAAGCAAGGTTAGTATGTAAGGGATATGTGCAAAGAGAAGGCATTGATTATTTAGACACATTTGCACCTATGAGAAGATTAGAAGCTATTAAGATGTTTCTAGCCTATGCTACAGTCAAAAACTTCAAAGTTTATCAGATGGATGTCAAGTCAACATTCTTGAATGGAGATTTGAAAGAAGAAGTATACATTGAGCAGCTAGAAGGATTCACCTTATCAGACATACCTGATATGGTATGCAGATTGAAGAAGGCCCTCTATGGACTTAAGCAAGCCCCTAGAGCATGGTATGAGAGACTAGATGGATATCTAACAAAGATTGGATTCAAGAAAGGAGCAGCAGATTGTAATCTATTCATTAGAGAGACATCTGAAGGTCTACTACTTGTAGCTATATTTGTTGATGACATTATTTTTTGAGGTAATGACAAACTAAGTGCAAAATTTGCCAAAGAAATGCAGATTGAGTTTGAAATGAGTATGATTGGTCCTATCAAATACTTTTTGGGACTAAATGTGTAGTAGATAGAAAAAGAATTTTTATTAATCAGTCCAAATATGTGAAAGAGATACTGAAGAAATTCAAGATGGATGATTGCAAGCTAGTAGTAACACCTATGATCACTGGATGCAAACTTACAAAAGAAGATGACTCACTAGTAGTGGATACAACATTGTACAAGTCTATGATTGGTAAACTCATATATCTTACTTAGACTAGACCTGATATTTCCAATGTAGTTGGCATAGTTGAAAGATTTGTAGCAAAACCTAAGCAAAGTCACCTCATGGCAATAAAGAGAATATTCAGATACTTGTAGGGCACTATAGATTATGGTCTATGGTATCCTAATTCAGAAAATGTTGAGCTTCATGTATACACTAATGTTGATTGGGAAGGATACGTAGATGATAGAAAGAGTACATTAGGTGGAGCAGTGTTTCTTGGTGATAGACTTGTCACCTGGACAAGCAAGAAATAGAACAGTTGAAAAATCTCCCCCTTTGGCATTGATGGCAACATGTGAAAATAGCATTGATGGCAGTTTAGTTGAGGAAATGGAGAATGTTGGAAAATATTGCAGCAGATGGAGGACTCATCTTTGGGAGAGTTTTGAAGAGGAAATGGAGAATGTTATAAAAGAAAGTTCATATAGATTGGTGGTGGTTTTTCATTCCACATGTTGCCATCAATGCCAAAGGGGGAGATTTTTGGAGATTTGCCAACAGGACAGTAATGATTGTATGTTTGTCATTGATGACAACATATGGAAAGTAGCATGTGTGGAAGTCTTATGTAGTAAGATTTTAGCATATATAGCATGGACATGATATTAGCATGATATCATGGGCACAAAGGTTAACTGTTAGTACAGACAGTTATATAGCAGCTTGTGTCAGCAGTGTTCTTGATAGATTAACAGGTAGTGTTCTATGTATGGTTGTTTGTATAGTTATCTTGGAGCCTTGTGCACTTGGATATATGTTGAAGACATATTAGTGATGTTACATTCATGGACACAGGGTTTGATGATCAATATAAGTGAAGTTATGCAGTCTCTATTCACCAGTAGCAGTTTCCTGTGTTTGTTTAGAAGAGCCGACATAGATTATATTGGTTCTAGAGTTGCGCCTATCATTTGGATATGTGCCCTTAGATTCAAGCTCAAAGGAGAGTTAGTGATGTTTGATGAAGAGTGCATGAAGTAATTCAACTTGAGGAGAAAGATCTAGTTGATTTGGTAGAGTCGACAGTGTGTAGAGTGCGTCTACAATTATCTTATTGGACAGGTCCCAGAATGTGTTGTGTGCCTAGTAGAGCCGATTGAATTATTATTGGAGTTTGTTATGGATTCTCTAATATGATTTCAAGGTGGTTCTAACTAGCTGACTTGATTATATCATTTAGAGGAAAGATATTTATATTTAGTCATTTGTGATTGTTTGAGTGTGGTTCATAGTTGATCAAGTAGAGAAGAGAAGAGTGTGCGAAGTGTTGAGCCATCAAAAGAAGGTCTATGTGACCAAGTAAAGTATTTATGCTATACATTGGAATTGATCTAGAAAGTAGGTCAAAGCGTAGTTCACCAAGATCCAGATATAGTGTGTATCTGTTAAACAAAAGGTTGTAGCCTTCACCCCTTTGGGAAGTGTGCTCTCAGATAGTGCGTCCTCTCCCCTAATAGGGACTATTGTAAAAGACTCCTAATAGGGTTCGACCCTTGACCAGGTCTACTATACTAAATATATTGTAAAGCAACTCCTAATAGGGTTAAGGATCTTCTAACAAGGATCATAATACACTAGTGCAAAATATTAGTGGGTGTCAATTCCCACCGGGGTTTTTACCTATTTGGGTTTCCCCGTAACCAAAATATTGTGTTGAGTTCAAGTGTTCTTTCATTGTGTTTATGCTTTATGTTTAAGTATACTTAATTGAATAAAGAATTGAAACTTGTAGATAATTGATTCAGCCCCCCCCCCCTCTCAGTTATCTCTTGGGACTATTCCTAACATCTTATTCATTGGTTTCTTCCTTGGGCTGCTCAGTATCTAAGATATGAATAGGCTCATCATCAACATTAATAGGCTCTGCTCCTTGTGTACTCGGTTGATGATCCTCATTATTGACTTGCTCGGTTGGGCTAAGAAGTTTAGTCCAAATGTTATACTTTCATTATCTACCTCTTGCAATTTTACTTGTAGGATTTTGAATGCACGAGCCTTCATAAAGAATTTATTTGCATATTTTTTTAATGTTGCATCTATTTGATTAACAAAATAGTCATATTTTACTATAATTAATGACCTTTCTCTCATTCTTTTCTCATTTGTGAGCACATAAGTCCATCTAGCAAATTTTTTTTTGTATAGCTCTTTGGGCATGCTACTAGTAAATTCAACTGGAACTATTTTAAATGTTATCATCATACCTATTACTTCTTTTTCAAGCTTGTCGTACTCCTTGGTGCTTAGTTGAGGATACCTTTTAAGTTTTAGTGAACTAATCTTTCCAATACTCCTTATCCTTTCTACTATCTCATCAATATTTTGAGTTCCTGCGTTCACCACAACTCTTAATTTATTTGTGTCTTCCTCATCTGAATCTTTATCATCCTTTTCTCTTATCAGTTTTCTTCTTCACTTTGGTTCAGGGAGCTTGGTGGTGGCCTTTTCTTTCATTTTCTTATATGTATGAGTCGGTGTAGGCCTAGTTATTTTTGCAACACCTTTCTTCAAAGGTGGTGAACTAGTAGTTTCTGATCTAGTCCTAGACCTAAGATGTTTACCTTTCCCTTTATCAGCTTTAGGTGGCTCTTCTTTTTCATGTTCTTTTGACTCACTGGCCTCTTTATCTATGTCTTCACTGACTGGTGTTTGATCCTCGGTTTCTTTTCCAACCAGTTCCTCAATGTCTTCATCTGTGACACCAAATGTTTTCTCAATATTTTTAACCATTTTCTCCTTTTTCCTACCCATCTTCTCAACTAAAAGTCCCATCTTGATTCTAGACTTGGCTTCCTTAAATGTTCCAAACCTTGTAGCCTTCTTGTCTTTGGGCTCGGAAAGTAAATCATTTATATCTTTTGTGGCTACATCTATGTCAATCTCATAGTCTATGGGTGGCATCCAAGTTGTTCTTGGCTCTACAACTTTAATAAGGGTGGTGTTGGTATCCATTAGAAAACATATATCATCCTTGAATTTATCTACCAACTATGTTTGTATTCTTTTTCTTTTCACCATCCTCTCCTTGAATTGACTAAAATATACTTTCAAACAGGCTCACAATTATTTCCTAAGTTCTAAATAAACTCACTAATCTGAACAATAATAGGTTGGTTGATATCCCATTCTACATTACCGACTGATGGAAAAATGTTCTGCAAGTAAAAGAATGTATATACCAATAACAAGCCAAATTTATAGGTATTGGATCTTTCTACCCTAATTTTTTTCATGTTCTCCTCTAACTTCCTTAGCATCAACTTGGCTAGGTCGAGTTACAAACCCTTTTTCACAATCTTGTATGCAATGATGACTGCTTCACATGCAACACTATTTGGCCTTCTTGACTATAAAATTGTGTATGCAATGACATATGCACAAAATCTCATTTCAGGATCGCTGATGGTGTTTATTCTTAGGCCTTTATTGTCCCATTTTGTATCAGTTAACTTCTCAATCTCGGTACATGTTGGGTGCCTTAGGGCTTTGGCTTTGTCAGTCGTCAGATACCATGTCCCTGCATGTATCACATCCTTTTTTATCTTCATAAGTTTATCTAGCCATAACTTTCCTTCATATATACCCAGCTCAGTATGATGTGTATCCATTCTATTTTGAATTCCTTCAGGAAATATAGGGCATTGGTTAACCCTTTTACCTGTAAATGTTTATGATCATCTTTCATCTTGCCATCAGTGAAAAGCTCTTGATATATGGATTTAATCTCAAAGTCTCTCATTTTATTGACTTTATAGTGGATGTATGACCTAAAATCCTTTACGATAAGAACCCTAGGTGTTATGAGAGAAAACATGCCCTTGTCGTCGGGTTGAGCTACAACTTCTAGATGAAGTTTAAAAGGAGGCTTAGTGCAGGTTATGTTCTTGATCAAAATTACTTTCTTTCCCTTGTCATCCTTGGTTTGCACAGTTCATGAGGACGAATCCATCATGATTTCTAACTTAGGGATTTTTAATGAACTAGATAGAGAGAACTTCGTTAGTTCCAAACTTACATGATTTGGACTTCAACTATTCACAATGTACTTAGATCTTTGTGAAATGCTTGGATTCATTCTGCTCAAGTTTCTCTCAAATCAATCTACTTCTCTCTTGATCGTTGTGTAAAAAAATAAGTTCATTTACCACTAATTTATAGACAAAAACTTTGATTTGTACAATAAATTATTTTCCAGCTACCACTCGGTAACAATCAAATAGCCTGGTTAACACTATAGATACCACATCTCTGTGAGTAATATCAATACTCGGTTGGCTAAGCAACTTGGTTATCTTTTACATTTTCACTGACTGGAATTTCTTACTTGGTCCAGTTTAACCGACTAAACTTGTTTCAAGTTAGCAATGATATAATACTCTAGGGCATCTTAATTTATGCTGATTTAGCATTCATATAGTAGATATAAGGAACTGTTGTAACATATAACCTTTTGAAATTCAATTCCATACTTACTTGGATAGCTTAGGTGGAGGTGGTGAAATCTCCCAATCCAATGGATGAGGTGTCATAGACTGTTGTTCTTGGTCCATCAATGTCAATTGATTCTTTTCTCTACATTTGATTCCTTATCCCCATGATTTCTTCAATTGTGTTTCTACTTTCACTAGTACTTAAATCTAGTTCTCCATCTTTGCAATCTTTACTTAGGTGACCAACCTTATGATAGTGCAAACATGCTATTCCAGAATTTGACTGATTTTGACAATTTCCTTTCTAGTACCTTTTCATACAATTAGTTGCAATATGTCCATACCTACCACATGTTGTACAATTAACCCAAGTGTTGTAATCCCAAGTGTATGCATTATCTTGCCTTCTCAGTTTCCAAACTTGTTTCATTTTTGTCCTACATTCCTATGATATGTGTACATACATGGTGCGAGTGTGACAATTATTTTCTATATAAGGTCTCTTAGGTGACTCGTTGAGCTTTGATCTACATTCATGTCCTTGATGTCCATACTTACCACAATTGTAACAATAACCATTAAATTTAGGAGTGGATTTAGGAATACCTTTTTCTTTTCTTCTAAAATCATTTGATGTGTGGCCTAGTTTTCCACAATGATAACATGAGAGCTTCTTTGGCCTTGGTTTTGCATAGGCATTCTTCTGATCATTTTTTCTTGATGATTCTCCATGCTTAGTATAGCCTAAACCAGTGGTGTTGTCAAGTCCTTTTCAACTGCATAGAAACTCATCTATCCTTTTTGCACTTTCTTCAGCTTTCTTAATCATCTCATTGTGCTATTGTTGAATCTTTACTTCATTATTTAACCTTTCATTTTCTTCTCTCAATTCATCAATGTCTTCCAATCTTCTAGTAAGTTCACTATTAACTCAGTTGACTTCCTGAATCATGACAACCATCTGATTGGAGATTTCAAAATGATGCTCGGTGAGTCTCATTATCTCAGATTCCTTTTCTTCTAGCTTTTCAATCATTTTTATTCTGTCATCAATAGCTAGATTCCTTTCTTGTTCTGTCTTCCTTGCATTGTTCATTACATCAATCATTCTAACCATTTGTGATTCTTGATCAATCTGCAGTGCTTTCACTTGTTCAGTAAGATGTTGATTCTTTTTGGATAGATCTAATATGGGTCCTTCAGATCCATCAGATATGCTACCATAATTAGATCCAAATCCTTCAAATGGATCATCTATCTATTCTTCATGATAATCAATCTCTTTATATCGAAGTGCCATATCCTTCCTCTTGATCAATATCTTTCTCAGTTCTTCTTTGGCTTCCTTGAATTGTTCAATGTAGATCTGCATCTATATTCTCTGATTCTCAATAGTTTTGTCAAGCTTATACCTTTCCATCCTTAAGATCTTTTCTCTCCAATGGTTAAAGTTCCTTAACAAGAGAACTAGCTCTAATACCAATTGTTGGAATTATGGAAAGGTGTATACTGAGAGGGGGGGGGAGTGAAGTATCCCTAAAATTTTTCAAAGTAATCCTTTTAAATATCAACTTCAATAACCGACTATGTAAATTGCATTCAACATACATTCAATAGTATAACTGAAATGTAAATGCATAAAAGTAAATCAATAAAACATTCATGAAAATTAAATACACATTAACACATGTATTTGGTATCGCAGAAACCCTTGTTAGAAGGTAAAAACTATGGCGGGGATGGAACCCACAAAGCTTCACTTCTGAAGAAATAAAGTTGCTAATTAAGGCTTACAAGAATGATCACTTCTGGTGATCTTACCCTATTAGGAGTAACAAAAAGATTAGCTAGATATTATTAGGATTGAGTAATACTAAGAGGGGGGTGAATCAGTATTACAACACTTTAAATTGAACTTAAACTAATTCCAAATAAACCATAAGATTGCAAAAATGAAAAGTACATAAAAAAATAACATATAACTCATAACACCATTATTTGTTGTCAAGGAAACCTTGGCCAAGGGAAAACCCTGATGGGGATGGTATCCACAAGAATGCACTAAAGGATAATGTCCTTGTTAGAAGACCTAGACCTGTTATGAGTAGAGTATTACATAGTACATTTCCTTATTAAAGGACTATCAACCATGTTAAAGGTATACAAAACCCTGTTAGGGGTGTACTAAGCTTACAGATCTTGCAACCAATACGTCTGTTACAAAATGTTCTCAATAACATCTGTCAGCTTATGATCTCACATCTACCATCAGTTATCTCTAATATCTTTATCTCGTTATTTCTCTTTCGCTTTACAAAAATTTCTTCATATATATGTATTCTATCATTTAGTTGGGTCTCAAATACCATACAAAATAGAATAAATAATAATGCAAAGAGTAAATACTAAGTTGACGATCTTGTATTACCAAAGTGTAGGTAATCCACTATCTTAATCTATCTTATCTTACCAAAATGTAGGTAATCCACAATCTTAATCTATCTTATCTTACCAAAGTGTAGGTAATCCACAATCTTAATCTATCTTATCTTAATCCACAATCTTAATCTATCTTAGCACTTTATGATTCCATCTTATACTCCCTTAATCATTGTGATTGTTCATATGCTTTGTTTCACTGTTCCTTTGTCTTCACATGTCTTCAAATCACTGTAACTCATTGATAACAATACCAAAATACAAGAGACCTTAAATAAAGGTTATACATATCCCAAAATGTCTTCCTCTAAGCTCACAATTCATCATCTATCATATATTATCTTTGATGTCCAAAATAGTACTATTGTACTTTGTACTTCTATTTCTATACTTTGTCATTTTTAAGACTGCATCTCCAAAACTATACTTAACTCAAGGTGATCACCATATCAGATGTGTTTCCATAAATGACAACCCTCAAATGCTCCATATCACTCTAAAAACATCACTTTCCAACAATCTCTCCCTTTGGCATTGATGGCAACACTTAGCGAAAAATGACAAGTGTCCCAAAAAACACTAATTGTACTCTTCTTCTTTTCTCTTCTCTTCTCCCTATTATCTTTTTATTTTTATTTTCTATGTATACATTTTTTTTTTCTTCTTCTCTTCTTCCCCTTTGACATCAATGGCAAAGGTGTACCCAAAATTGCAAAATTTCCAAAAAGTGTAGAACTGAGTGCTTGCTCACTAGTTTTAGAACATCTTGGAAGGAATCTTCCAAGGTATTCACTTCATCATTCCATGATTTTATCAATAGTTCACTAACATGTATCAGTCCAATCAAAGCATAAGATGAGGTCTCTATTGGTTTCAACTCTGTGGGCATAGAATTGGTCATTGATTCCCCAATCTTCTCCATTTCAGAAAGATGTACCTCAAGAATTGATAGCTTAGGAGTGATTAGACTCTTTAGAAAACCAAATATTTTCATTAATCTCCCTTTCTCTATATCTAATACATTCATTTTATCAAGGATATTTGATGCTTGTTTGTCCATCTCTAGTACAGTTTGTGAGGAGGTCTCACAATTGTCCATCATGCTATCCAAAGTAGCCCTGTCCTTAGCTATACTATCTTCAATGTTTTGACTATGTCTGATAGGGTTAATATAATAGCTATATAACTTCCTTCCATGTGTGACACAACTTTTGGACTTTGATGTAGTTGACCTCAGAATAACCAAGTCCCATGAAATAGAATGGCATACTTCCTTCAAATTCTTTTCTAGATATCTTTTCTCTACCTTCACTTTTGTGATCTTCACTAGAGACTCATAGTGACTATCAAAGTTATCTAGTGCCATATTCAAGTTCTCTACATCATATTTTCCTTAAAAAGAAATAGGTATTTGGAGTAGTTTATTCACTATATCAACTGCCCTAGCAATTACCTTAGCCTTTTTGTCTCCTTTCTGTTCAGATCTTTCTTTTGCCTTTGTGAATGCCATGAAGGATAGTCTCATCAATTCATCCTCATCTATGTTGTCTACATATATTCTTAAAGGCTTATCCATACTTTCCAATAATAGAGTGGTGGAAGTATCAGTTTCTTGTTTAACTTCATCTCTTTTTTCTTCTCCTTTTGTTGTGTCTTTCTCTTCTCTTTTTTCTATTTCTTATTTTTTCTCTTCCTCTTCCTGCCTTTCTTCTTTTTCTACCACTATATTATCCAAATTTCCTTCAAATGGATCATTCTCATCAAGTGAAGTTTCAAGGGTCATAGGCACACCAACAACAAATAAATCTAGTTTCTTGTCAGTACTTACTTTGCTTCTCTCCACATTAGCCTTAGCTAACTTAGAGCTTTCTCCAATTCCTATAGGTGTGGTGTTGGTAGTCTTAGGAGGTGAATTTTTCTCAGGAATATCACTCATAAGTATCTGATCTAATTCCCTCTGAGTATCTTCAATAACTTCATCATACTTTCTACCCATAATTTTCACAAGTCTAGCTTCTTTTCTTAGTAAAGGTTTGAGTTCCTTAAGTATGTTCTCTCTCTCCTGTACAGAAACTTCATGCAATATGTCCTCAATGGCTTTATTCCTAATTGTTTCATCTTCTATTTATGCAAGTTGTTTTCTGATCTCTAGTTTATCATACAAATCCTTAGGTATACTGCTCTCAATCTCCATTAGGTTCTTCTTGTATACAAGTAGATATTCAATTACCATATCTTCTATCAACAATTGATTGTTAGAGTCATACCTCTAATAGTATTTTATTAGTGTCTTTAGGTTACCATCTCTTATAATCCTTATGTTCAATATCTCTATGTCTAGTTTCCAGGGGTATGTGTCCTTTGTTTTCTTTTGTTCTATCTTCTCTTCTATCTTCTTAGTTACCTTATCCTTTTTCTTCTGAGGTTCCTTATCATCTTTCTTCTTAGCTTCCACTTTAACCTTTTATTTCTTAGGGATATTTAGTTTGGTTGATCTGGTGGATCTTCTAGGTGTGTCATAGGTGTATCTTCTTGTGTTGTCTTCTCTAGAGTGATAGATAGGTCAATTATAGTAGAAGTGGGACTTACTATGTTTTTTGCTTCAGAAGATGGAGGGACTGCAATTCTCATGCTTTTTGATCTAGAAGCTCCCTCATTCATCTTAGCACTTACCTCTTTTAACTCTTCCTTTTTCATCCCAACCTTAGTTGCCATATCACCAACCATTTTCTCTATCTTTCTTTTTCTCATAAATTTATACTGTCCTTATTTGACTTTAGCTGATTTATCTTCATATGTGCCCCATCTTTCTTCAGATGTATCAACTGCAAATGCCAAAATATGTTCTACTTGCATAACAAGAACTTCTGAACTGACTTCATAGCCCATGGGATAACACCATTTCTTCCTTGGTTCAATTGCTTCAAAACATACACAATCAATTTCAACCATGAAATAGATTGTATCCTTGTATCTCTCAACTAACTCTTTAGGAATTTTGACTCTTTCTTTCATTTGTCTCTGTAGAATCTTAATCATGCCAAATAGTTCACCATCTACCCATGTTTTATTTTGTCTTCTATAACTTTTTGATATCTGAATACCAGTGGGTATGTTGTCCTTCCATGCTCTAGGGTGCATTCCAGGGAACTTATGCTCAATATGTATATACATGTGAATAGGAAGTGAGCCAAATCTAAAAGCCTTATATTTATCCTTCTTGATTATCTTCACATTCTCTAAAAATTGTTGTGTCAGAACCTTGCATAGGTTAAATTTTGTGTTTTCTTTTACCATCTTATAGGCCATCATAATAACTCATGTTGAGACTGAATTAGGTCTACTGTTGTAATAAAATTTATATCCAAGTAGCATTGCAACTAGTCTTACATCCTGTTGGAAAATATCATTCACTTTCATAGCTCGCTTATCCCATTTGGATTGTGTTAGGGTTTCAAATTGTTTCTTTGTATTCTTTTCTACTACAAGAATAACTCCAGTGTTGTCCAACCCAGTTATGTCATGAATTAATTGACTACAAATCTTTACATATTTCTCTCATATCCAAATGAATTCATCATGAACTCTGCTAAGTATAATTTTGAACCATTCTTCTTTGTTGAATTCATACAGGTCAACCATTTTCATAATGCTTAGATCATCTAGGTGTTTGAACTCATCCTCCATTTTACCATCTTATCCAATCATGTCCTCCATTTCTTTGAATATCTCTATCTCACATATTGTCTCATATTTGTAATGTATGTATGCCCTAATATCTTCTACATGCAAGATGTCATATGGTATTTGGGAAAAGGCTCCTTCAGGGTTGTCCTCACAAGATTTAAAGGGATGTTTCTTAAATTTACATCTAGGTCTATCCACAACATCATAAATTATTGGTGTATCCATAGCTTCTACTTGATTAAATGATCTAAATAGCTTAAACACACTGAATTCATAATTCCACTTCGATCAATCACACAATGTAGCTGCTTAGTAGTTTGATACACTCTAAACTCTTCTCTCCTTGGTCGTTGCTCATCAAATGGTGAGGAAATAAGTAGCTTCAAGGTCTTTTATTCATCGCTAAGTAAGAAAATGTACTTTACTCAATTAACTCAACTTCTCATATTGTCTAGTCAATCACAAATCTTGCGCTCATAGAATATGAATCTTCAGATGTTGCGATCATAGATATAGGTTTCATAGTGTCTGTATATATTATAACTAAGCTCGTATGAGCTCAATCCTTAGAATTAGGGGCTAGATATAATATATTTTCTTCATCCAATGCTCCACATAAGGTCATGCTCAGCCTTATAGATTGATAGCAATTTTAGCATCTAGAGAAGGCACAATAGAATCTACTGTCTCTCCCTTAACCAATACCTTATTAAATTCTTTGACTTTCCATGTCTTACCACTATTCTCATCTATTGATTTCCTAAAATGATTCTTGAATTCATTCATGTAATCATCAAGACTTTTAATTGTTACCAATATTTTTCTTTATAACCATAGGAGGTGGTCCTCTTCTGTTATCCATTCCATTATAAATGCAAAAATTTTCTATATGTCCTAGGTTGTTGCATTTGTAACATGTAGACTGTCCTCTATTTTGATTAGCTTGTAGTTTACAAAACCTTGCAATGTGCCCAAGGTTATTACATTTGTAGCATGTCATCTGAGCTGTTGATTCTTCTCTGATGTAATCTTGCCTACTTCTAGATTGATAAGGTTTCCTGCATTCTGCTTTCTTGTGTCCATATGCATAATATTTATAAAAATAACTAGTAAAGGGTCTGAAAGGTCCTTTACCTCTACAATCTCTCTTCATGTGTCTGAGTCTTTTGCATCCATCGCATCTACCACTGAAAGTTCTGATTTGATCTCTAGGTTCTTCAAAAGTAGGTCTTTCTTCAATCTTCACTTCATGCAATTCTTCATGAGTCTTAGAACATTATCTTCATTGTATCCAACTCCAGTCATATCTCCTTTACATTTCTATCTCTCTCTTTGTTCATCAATCTTATCACTGCTCATATGTAATTTCTCAATGTTTAACTTGGCTTGAATGAGTTCTCCTTTAATGATCTGATTGTATTTCTCTAATTCCAAGCATTTGTCCTTGTAGTGATCAAGTTTAGTCTTCATTTGTCCTATCTGCATGTTCTCTCCTTTTAAGGTCTCTTTAACTTTATATCTTGCATTCTTTTCATGTTGGATCTCTTTAGTCATCAAAAGATTAATTTCTTCTTTTTCTTGCTCAAGCTTCTTTAACTGGTCTGATGTGTCATTGTTTGAATCCTCCTTGATCTTTTCCATAAGGTATTGTCTCTGATATCTTGAAATTTCAAGATGTTCCTTTAGTTTCTTGATAAAACCTTCTGCTCTTATTAATTTGAATTTGAATTTTTGATTCTCAGCCTTTTCTCTGTCCAAGTCATCAAGTGTTGCTTCAAAGTTTTCTTGCAAACTTTTAGAATCCATTATGATCTCCCTTAAGCTGTTAAATTTTTTTTCGAAGGGCCAATAGCTCTGATACCAATTGTTAGGATTGAGTAATACTAAGAGGTTGGGTGAATTAGTATTATAACACTTTAAATTGAACTTAAACCAATTCCAAATAAACCATAAGATTGCAGAAATGAAAAGTACATAAGCAAATAACATATAACTCATAACACCATTATTTGTTGTCGAGGAAACCCTGGCCAAGGGAAAAACCTGGTGGGGATGGTACCCACAAGCATGCACTAAAGTATAATGTCCTTGTTAGAAGACCTAGCCCTATTAGGAGCTGAGTATTACATAGTACATTTCCTTATTAAAGGAATATCAACCCTGTTAAAGGTATACAAAACCCTGTTAGGGGTGTATTGAGCTTACAACTCTTACAACTAATACTTATGTTACAAAATATTCTCAATAACATCTGTCAGCCTCTGATCTTGCATCTACCATCAACTATCTCTAATATCTCTATCTCACTATTTCTCTTTCACTTTATAAAAATTTCTTCATATATATATGTATTCTATCATTCAGTTGACTCTCAAATACAATACAAAATGGAATAAATAATAATGCAAAGATTAAGTACTAAGTCGGTGATCTTGTATTACCAAATTGTAGGTAATCCATAATCTTAATCTATCTTAGCACATTATGATTCCATCTTATACTCCTTTAATCATCGCGATTGTTCATATGCTTTGTTTCATTGTTCCTTTGTCTTTGCATGTCTCCAAATCACTGTAACTCACTAATAACAATACCAAAACAAAAGGGACCTTAACTGAAGATTATATATATCCCAAAATGTCTTCCTCTAAGCTTGTGAGTTATCATCTACCATATACTATCTTCGATGTCCAAAATAGTATTGTTGTACTCTGTACTTCTATTTCTATACTTAATCATTTTCAAGACTGCATCTCCAAAACTATACTTAACTCCAAGCGATCACCATATCAGATGTGTTTCTATAAATGAAAACCCTCAAGTACTCCATATCACTCTAAAAAAATCACTTTCCAACAGATCTACCATGTTAAAATATTTTAGCAACACAACATATGTGTGCACTCGGTTAATAAATTTAACTAAGAATGTTTAAGTCCACTCTATTAGGAGATTTTGAATATGCTAAAATTGTTAGAGAGTAATAATGATATACGACTTGTATGTAATACAACTCAAATTTTTGATATCAGGACTGTTAAATACAATAAAGATATCACCTTTCTATGATGAGTATATCCTTCTAAACTTATCAGTTGTTTTTTAATTGTTCTATTAAACTGAATACTTCCTTCAAAATCCTTCTGTCAAAAACCCTGTCTGAACTTCAGATGTCCTTGAGTGCATCTACTTCATGAAGATACTTGTCAAAATGACATCCTTACATTTTTATATCAAACTGACTTGACCTAATTAGGGTTTTACAATATCTTAGAAAACCTAAGATCAACTATTCACAAAAATAACCTAGATAATCATTACATAGGAATCATCAATCATTAAATTATTACATTTGTAATAAATATTCACCTCAATCTTGGTAAACCATTTTCTTACTTGGAAAAAATTTGTTCACCTTGAAGAATGTGCCATTTGAAACTTTTATGTGAACTTTGGATTACTCAATAAATATTATCTCTTAGCCTCAGTTATTACTGGCACTCGGTAATCCTATGTACATGGAAACTATTACACTCGGTGATCTTTCTACTTGGTGACTACTATGTGTTGATAATTGACTGAACTATCTTCATGTGTTTACTGACTATACAACTGAATACTAATGACAACATTTAGTCTATTTAGGAGTAACATTCATGTACATTTCTCTCCCTTTGACAACAATGCCAAAAAGAAAATAAACATCTCTTTAGTAGCCAAATCAATATATATGTTGTTTGGTTTAGATCAAGTACCTTGCATGTACTGATATGCAGTTTTAGTTTTGTCTTCCATCTTTCAGTTTTCACAACCTCAAGAAACCCAAAGCGTGAACATTATGCATCAACATCATTTGATATTATGATAAAGTATAGGTTGATGGAACCTCCTAATCACCTTAGTGGCTGATAGATAGGGGATGGACCCCTAGTCTACTTCTCAAGTACTCAAATGTGTCCTTAGGTAAGGGTTTAGTAAATATATCTGCAAGTTGCTCTTGTGATTTCACATACTCAAGTCTTACTTGCTTTTCTTGTACTTGTTCCCTCAAGTAGTGATACTTTATAGATATATTCTTTGTCTTTGCATGCATCACCAATTCTTAGAAATGTTTATTGCACTAGGGTTATCGCAATATATTATCACTGGGTCAGTGATCTCTTCATTCATACCTTCCAAAAGTTATTTTATCTATGCAATATTTGAACAATTAGTAGCAACAACAAAATATTTTTCTTTTGCAGTGGACTGATAAATGAATCCTTGTTTCTTACTTATCCAAGTAACTAACCTTTCTCCCAAAAATAATTCTCCACTAGTAGTACTCTTTATATCATCAATTTTTCTAGCCCAATCCGCATCTGTATAAACTTTTAGTTCAAAATTGTCATCTTTCTTGTACCACAAACCATAGTTTTCAACGTTCTTCAAGTATCTCAAATTTATTTTCACAACAGTCATATGTGATTCTTTAGGATTAGCAAAAAATCTTGCTACAATTCCAACCACATGTGCAATATCTGGTCTACTATGCACAACATACATCAATTTACCAATTATTGATCTATACAATGTATGATTTACCTTAGTTTACTTGTCATCCTTTTTCAATTTGCATCCAATGACCCTAGGTGTACCAACTAGTTTTGAATCCTCCATACTAAATGTTTTCAATAATTGTTTAATGTACTTTGATTGAGTAATGTATATGCCTTCATTCTGTTGTAAAATTTACAAGCCAAGAAATTTTTTAATCTCTCCAAATATTGACATTTCAAATTATTTTCTTATTTCATTAGAAAATGATTTGCATAGGTTATCATGTCCTCCAAATATGATATCAACGAAAAAAAATCAGCAATAAGAATCTTGTCATCAGTTTCACCTTTCAAATACAAATTGTTGTTGTCACTTGTTCTAACAAATTCAATACTGACAAGATAGGAATGCAGTCTTTCATACCATGCTCTCAGTGCTTGTTTTAGTCTATATAGTGATTTGTGCAACTTACATACCATATTACTCTGATTATGATCAACAAAACCTTTAGGTTGTTCAATGTATAGCTCTTCTGCAAGTATTCCATTCAGAAATGTAGATTTAACATCCATATGATAAACTTTAAATCCTTTGTAAGAAACATATGCAAGAAACATTCTAACTACTTCAAGTCTAGCAATGGGTGCAAAAGTATCACCATAATCAATACCTTCTTCTTGTGTATACCCTTTGCATACTAGTCTTGCCTTATTCCTAGTGACATCTCCATTTTCATTCAATTTGTTTCTGAATATCCATTTGGTTCCAATCACATTCTTGTCTTTCGGTCTCGGTACCAATGTCCATGTTTTTTTCTTCTGTATCTTCTCAATTTCTTCATTCATGACCTTAATACATTAATCATTTTCAAGTGCATCTCTAAAAGTTTTAGGTTCAAATTCACAAACTAAGCATGTGTTGATTCTCAACGTCGTTTCATCATGCTAGCTTTCTTATCTCCAATAATATGATTTTGTGGATGATGTCTCCTTACGTATCTTGCAAGTACATGTTTAGTTCTTTGTTCTTCATTGTGTTCTCCACTCGGTGCATGATCATGGTCTTCATAGGTAACAGTTTGTTGATTCCCGGTCTATATAGTTTGATGCTCAGTAGCATTACCCTGTTGCTCAGTAAAGCCAAGCTGTTGCTCGAGTAGAGTTTTAGGTTCCTCAATATAAACAAATCTACCATAGTCTTATGGTTCCTTTTTTCTTTCTTCATCATTCTTCTCAAAAAATTCATCAACTCTCAAATTTCCACTTTCAATCATATTGTTAGTAGCCGTATTCAAACATTTGTAAGTGTTGTTCTTAGTAGAATATCCTAAGAATATTCCTTCATCACCTTTTGAATCAAATTTCTCATTTATATCATCTTTTAAAGTGTAACACATGGTTCCAAATATTTTGAAATAACTTACATTAGGTGTGTAACCATACCATAATTCATAAGGTGTCTTTCTTGAATCTTTCTTTAGTTGAACTCGGTTCAATGTGTATACAACAATACTAACAACTTCTCTCAAGTATATTTGTACCACATCTTTTTCAATCATTAGTGTTCTGGCACAATCCACAATAGATCTATTCCTCCATTCAACAATCCCATTATGCTGGTGTGTCCTCGGTGCAGAAAATTGTCTCTTAATTCCATGCTCATTACAAAAATTAGTGAAATAAAAAATAAATTCCCCACCTCTATTTGATCTCAAGCATTTTAATTCTTTACCACTTTCTTTTTCCATGTTTTCTTTATACCATTTAAACATCTTAAAAGATTCAATTTTTTATTTTAAGAACATGACAGTCATCATTCTAGAGAAGTCATCAACAAACAAGATAAAATATATGTCTCCATAATAACTCTAAGTTCTCATAGGACCACACAAGTCAATATGAACTAACTCCAAAATAGCATTAGATAAGAATTTTTTTCTCTTAAAACTAGATTTTGACATTTTTCCCATTTGACATTATTTGCACATAACATGGTCAGGTTTAGATATGCTTGGTAAACCTCTAACTCTCCTTTTCTTACTAATCTTAACCATGTTGTCAAAATTTACATGACATAACCTCTTGTGCCATAACCACACGTCTTCATTTTTAGCCAACAAACAAGAAGTTTCATCATTGTCAAGATAAAATAGATTACCTTTAGATTGTTCACTAGTACCGACCAACTTTCCAGTCTCATCATATATTTTCACCTTTCTATTCTCAAATGCAACTCGGTGACCTATGTTATTTAGCTATGATATACTCAACAGATTATAATTAGGTCCTTTCACCCAATATGCATTCTCATATTTGATTATATTGTTCAACAATATAGACCCTTTTCCTTTTACTAGACAAGTTATATCAATTCCCATTTTAATAGATCCACCATTATAATGTTCAAGGTATTCAAATTTCTCTTCATCACCAGTCATATGATGTGCACAACCAATATCAATAATCCAAGTATCATTCTTTCTAACTTTAGAAATAAGTATTTTTTGTACATACCTTTCTTGTTCTTCTAAATCTTCTTTCAAAGCTACAAATACCACCTCAATGTTTTCATCAGTGTCAGTATTGATGTCATCATCATCATCTTCAACAAGGTAACATGCCTTCTTTCCTTTGTCTTTGTAATCTTAGTTACTTCTTCTGTCATACTGTCGGTTGTCTTTGTGTTCTCGGTTATCTCTTCTATCAAACTTCCTTTCATTAGTTTTCTCATCTTCTTTCTTGTTAGGACATCTAGTTGCAATATAGCCAATCTCTTTAGATTTAAAGCATACCAAAGGCAGTTTTCCTGTATAGCTTCCTTTACCTTTTTGCAATCTTCTAGCCATGAATGCTTCAAGATCATCAAGTTCATCCTCATCACTTTCACTATCACTCACAATTCTTATCATATGTTTGCTGCTTGATTAACCAATTTTAAGAGATGACATAAATGTAGACTCAATAGAAGGAACAACACTATTGTCAAAGTTATTCAACTCAAATGAATTTAGTCTACCGATAAGACTATCAAGTGTAATATGATTACTAGGAGTTGATTGCATCTCATGAATTGCAAAGACTCTAATAGCATAAGAAGGTAACAAGGTTCTGAGAATTTTACTTACAACAATGTCTTCATCAATAATACCTCCTGCTCCTCAGATAACATTCACAACCTCCTTGACTCGGTTGTTGTATTGAGATATGTTCTCTCCTTTCATTCTCATGTCATCAAACTTTCCTCTAATACTTTCAACTTTATCCCTTAACACATTCACATCTCCTCCATGACCACTAGTACATTTGACCCACTTTTTAGACCAACATTTCCAACCAAGCATTAAAATGATTTTCCTTGGTCGGTTTATAGATGGAAAATTTTGATTTTTTTTAATCTATTCCCATGTTGGTTAGAATTATGACCATGACAAGTGGTCGTAATTTCAACCAACATGGGACTCTAACTTAAAAAAAATGCATGGTTTCATTTTATAACCCTAACCTTGCAATTACTTCACACGTAAAGGAGAGGTGAAGGAGAGAAGGAGGGAATATATCGACACCTTAATTCAATCATCAATGCTTAACCCTATGTGTGTGAATTTTGTACTTGATCTGTAGACACAACACTTCAGTAAAACATTAGAGGTTAGCAAAAATGAAATCATGCAATGATTTGAAAGCTAAACTAACCAGACAATTTACCGCCTTCTAATAGGTGCAAGATTGATGTTCTCAGATTATAATCGAGATTAGTGACCTTGATGACACCTAAATGAAGGATTTGAATGCAATTGATCTAGATATGAATTGAATGCAATTAAGCTATTTTTTTGGATTTTCTATGCAATATGAATGATAAACTGATATGAAATCTATGATATGTAAAAACTGATATGCTATCTATCTAACAATGATATGATATGAAAACTAAATGAATGTAAAAACCAAATTGATCTCACAATAGCCTTGATTCATAATAAGCTTTGATTCTCCAGATAGCAATTCTTCAGCGTGATTATGCAAAATTATGAGATTCTTGTGGATTTGAGAGATGATTTATGAAGAGCTGAGCCTTGTTTTTATAGAAATCCAAGGCTTTGGAGGTGCATGGAAAAAGCCATAAATCACTCAAATAAACTCAATTTGATTTTTGAGTTATTTTTAAATAAAGATAATTTAATTCACAAAACATGCAAATCATGCAAAAATAGCTTCTTAACTCAAATTAGAAGTTTAGATCAATTTTAAAACTAAAAAATGATGTTGAGTTCCAAAAAGTCAATAACTTGCATTGATTTTCTGATTTGGAGTTTAACTGCTCTTTGATTGTGCACATGGATAATTATGAATTAATAAATAAATAAAGTGATTTATTCTCAACTTAACTGATTTTGGAAATAAAACAATTGATTTATGGGTTAATCAATCATTTAATCAAACTTTTATTCAAAAATAATATCATCAAATATGACAACTTGCTTTAATTAATTAAATAAGAATTTAATCAATTAATGATAGGAATTTTGATTTATTGTCAAAATTAGATAATATAATTAATAATAGATAGAATTAAATTTAATTAAATAATTAAGTGGCAAATATTAAATCTAATTAATTAAATATGAAAATATTCAATTAATCAAACTTTAGGATAAATGTGATTTATCGCCAAATAATCATTAAATTAAAGGTAATTAAGATAATTAAGAATATTGCTAGGAATATTCCTTGATGCAGAATTTAAGATAATCAATTAGATTCGATGATGTGCAGATGTGCCTTAGGTTAGGACTTCTATGTCGATTTCATTCGATTTGAGGATGTAGGAGGTTAATGAACATATAGCCCATTTTTGGGGTATTACAAACCCTGGTTTCTTGGATCAATCATCTTCACTGGTTTCATCTCTTAACCCTAACGTTACAAATGCTTATTAAAACCATTGGGAAAATAATGTTTATCAATGTAAGTGCGGTTGTTTGACTGTATCTTTGAACATTCAATGGATAATGGAATTGGAAGACTTCGAGGAAGTCTAGATTATCAGTTTTGTGGGCATCAACATTAGTGCCCAAAATATTCGATTTGAGCTCTTTTAGTTTATTCTCTTGGAAAAAATTGTGATTTTTAACATTTTTTGAGTGGTGTTTGATTTCTCCTGAACCCATGCGGATTAGTATGGAAAAAATAACTTCATAGGAAGTTTTTTAGATGTCTTAGCTTCTTGTTGCAAAAAATCAGAGGTTATTTGGTTGAGAAATTGAAGATAAATCAGGTGACAGTCAATAATAGGTCATTTTTGCACATAAACTAGGGTTGTCAACTTTTATGAATCATATCTCTCGATTCAACCATGGGAAAATTCTAATTCTAGGTTTAAACTAGAGATATGAGGGTCTATTTTATTTTGCAATTAGTTTCTGACCAAATGGTGGTGATTCCAAGGAGATAGGACTAAAAACCTAGTCGGGCATCTCTATGTGACTGGCAGAGTGGGATAACCAGAAATTGTAGATCCCATAACTTTTGATGGGCTTCGAGTTAGAGGCTAATATTGGAGGTTTGGACTTGTTTCAAGTTCCTCTAAATGTTCCTATAGTTAGATTGTCCAGAGACCATGTTTAAGTTTCACCTCCTTCACTAAACCAACCATTTAGGCCTCCTACCCTCTAGAGAAGATTGGTGAATATTGGGAGTTTGGAGGAGATTCAGAACCGATCCGTTTGGGAGACTTACTGCCCAACTATTAGAACTAAGACTACCTTACTATCCCTATTGGTCCTTTGGGAAACTTGGTGAGAAAGATTAAAATAGTGGCCAGAATTAACTGGTGAATACCCTGTCTAAGAGGACAGTTCTAAATTTTGGGTGTGATAAGACCAAGTTTGTGTTTTGGTTTCCCTATGAAATGTCAATAGAGTTGAATTCCATTTAAGTGAACTTTTAAGCTATGATTCCAAATGATGAACCTTTAGGCTATTATTCACCAAACTCCAAATGATGAGTTTGGTATTGTGTATTCCATTTAAGTGAACTTTTAGGCTATGATTCTTGCATTATAATGATCTATGTCATCTATCTTTTATTAAGTTACTAATGGCCATTAAGATGGATATGTGAATGGGCCATTACCTCACTTTATAGAAATGATTTAGGATTTGGGTTGAAGTTGAAAGGGCTGACTAAGTTATTGTTCATAGTTAACCTTTGATAGATGTATGATGCTTGGATTATGATCATTTGACATGAATGATATAATGTTATCTCTACTAAAATTTATTATATCTAACGTGATTACTATGTTGCTATGGAAAATTTGTAACTGACACAAAATATTTAAGGACAAGATGATCCCTAAACACATCAAGAAACATCAATAGTTACAGTAAGGCACTGCTCACATACAACTTAGAATAGAGTAAGAGATATTAATGACTATCATGTAACATAATTCAAATCCTCAAGAATATTACACATTACTTAATACATAATTTTTTTTTTTCATGTGATATAACATAGTTGACCTACATTTCTTACAATAGTAGACTAAGTCTCACTCTCATCCCAAAATAAGATGTAGTCCTACCATTTATCATATGAACACAAACACTTGAAGCCACAACCATTGATATTCATAAGGGTGAATTAAGCTCCATGTATATGTTAGTCAAGGTAACTTTTTGTGAATCTAAGAGAACAAAAATGACACAGTAAAATTTGGACTAAATATTTTTTCAAATGCCAAGTAATCTAAAATCATACTACTCAATTTTAAACCCTTAAAATAAAAGTTTGATTATTTTTTAGCAAGGGATAGCCACTCACCAATAATCTGAGGTGAAACGCCCAATGAGAACCACACAAAATAGGACACTAGTTACATAATAGTAACCAATGTTAACATAAGCAAAAATTTACCACCACCTTGATCCAATGGCTACTCCTATAAGAAAAAATGTGTTATACAAAATTGTCAATGATAGTGAATAATCTACAAGATTCTTTCCAAAATTAAGGATTTGTATTTTCATAAGATCAAAACTACTAGAAAATAATGAGCTGACTAGTTTCAAATAAAGTGACGATACAAATGCAATCCTAAACATGAGACTTGACAACATGATAGAGTCAAAGTACTTTAATTCCCACTATAACCTCGGTCCTTGAGTACTATATCTTCTAGCTATAGGTAAATTTATAAAGGGTTAATGTCATTAGAAAACACCATTTTATCCCTACCACATGCCCAATTTGCAAGTAGATCAGATAACCTATTTCCCTCTCTATACGTATTTGAGATAATGTAAAGTTATCAAATTTATGAACGAGCATCCAGGATTGTTGCTAAACATAATGGATTCACCAATTTTGGAAAACTCTTTTCTTGCATGCTTTAATTATAATAAGAGAATATCCCTTGACATAAAGATGTGTGACACCCATGTTGTGTACAAGGACAAGTCTATGGAAGATATCTAGGACCTTAGCCATATTTTTGGTACCATGGTTTAGGGGGGTGGCTGACCTTATCCATATTGTATTAAGGAATACAATCTTAAACTATTGACTGTACCCTCTAAAAGCTAGTCACAGTCACGCCAGTCAATTTTTCTTCCTTGATATCAAACCAAATGCTAAGGTAAATACATAAACATGAAAATAAGAAATGGAGGAGTTTTTTATATTACTTAACCAAGTCTCAATTATGTTTCATCAACCATTGGAGTTATGGATTCACTGATTGTTCCTTCAGGACAGTGAGATACAAAAATGCAGAGAAATAGATTTGATTGATGATAACCTTGTTACATCTTCATGGTTTTTCACACAACCTTTCTTCACACCCTTCCTCACATGGATCCCCCCTCAAAATAGACTCCGTTCTCCCCAAATAACCTGACAACCACCAAATAACTATTTTTTTAACTGTTCCTAAACAGTCTAAACTGACTGTCAACAAAATAAACCAAATATTATTGTTAAGTAGACAACAAAAGTTATCCAATCAACAAAATAAAATCTAATTCCCATACTTAAAGACTTATAAAAGGTCTAAAGACAACCTTTTTTATTCCAATCTAACCTATAACCCCCATATGACCCATCTAACATGGAAAGTATCTACCTAGGGCATCAAATCTTGAAGCAATATATATCCTTCTATATATATATAAATAATCTACAGTCTACTGATTATTAAAATTGACCCGGTGCAACTAAATTTAACTAATCTATCATGGAACAATTTCAATGGGACTTTGTCAAGAGGTATAGGAAACCTCTCTCCCAGGCTATCTAGACTTCGCTTGGTAAGCAATAATATCACTCGCAATATACCTAAGGATATTGGAAACCTTACAGGCTTGTTCTATCTTAATCTCTGATATAACTGTTGCATTGGGGACGTTTCGAGTATATTAGGCTATCTTAAGAATCTACAATTGTTTGACTTGAGATCCAACAAGGTCCAAGGAAACATTCCACCGGACTTTAGCATGTTGGTAATGGCTTTGATAATGGTAAGGATGTAGGAAACATAGGGTTGTGTTTAAGATGGAATGCTACGTATCTTGCCATGATCCAAAAAATACAATCTCCATCCTCTTTTGATCAGTACAGGTTGATTGCTTTATGCAATTCAATATACAAAATTATGGAAAAAGAAATGGAAACCAGACTCATATTTTGTTTCAATGACATAATAAACAAAGAGAAGATCAGATTCTTAAAGGATAAACAAATCCTTGATGGTATCATCATAACCAATGGGATTTTTCGATTGAGATCATGAGAAGATTTGGCTTCAACAAATCCTGGTGCAAGTGGATTTATAGTTGAATCTCTTCCACTTATTATGTTGTTCTAATTAATGGTGTTCCTAAAAACATTTTCCCAGCTAAAAAGGGGCTACATTAGGGTGATCCACTTTCACCCTTTTTATTTCTCTTGGTCATAGAGGTTCTTGGTATAAATTTGAAGAATATTCAAGAAGACTACTTGGAAGTCATCCAGGTCTTAGGTGGAATCAACAACATTTCACATCTACAATTTGTAGATGATACCCTCCTTTTTGGCATTGCCAAAATCAAACAAGAAAGAACTTTAAGGAATCTCTTAAATAAATTTGAGGTGGCTGATGGGCATAGGGTTAATGACACCAAGTCAAAAATATATTTTCTTATGGAGGATAATTTGGATAGGCTTGAGATTCACAGGATACTTGGTTTTAATACTAATTTTCTTCCAAGTAAGTATATGGGAATGCCTCTAATTAGAAAATTGAACTCAATTGATGCTTGGTGAAATGTTACAGAATGAATCCAAAGGATGTTGGCCTCTTGGAAGGGAAAATGTCTATCACTTTCTAGAAGGATAACTTAAATTAAAGTCCCCCTCGTGCTAGTCCCAATATACACTATGCATTTTTCTCAAATACCAAGTAAGGTCGCAAAATACTTGGAGGTAGTTAAGAGAAGCTTTTTGTTGAGGGGATATCATGAAGATACATTTAGGTATTACCTCATTAAATGGAATGCCTGAGGAACCCTTGACCATAAAAAATCCTCCTAGGCTCATAGGTATGCCTGAGGAACCCTTGACCATACAAAATCCTCTATCCTTCATGCTTTGATGGATATCTATGCCTTGTTGTAGAGTGGCACCGGCTATGGTGCAACATATTTGCACCTATAGAAAATTGTGCCCCTATTTCCCATGCGATGCCATGCCTCCTCCAATGCATCTTGTTGTACAGTTCGTATGCAAAATCAATTTATTTTGACAAAATGAATATGAAAATTATATTAATATTAAAATGAAGGGACTTATCTCCTTTGCGCATGCACTGCATTAATTTTTTTCGCAAATGAAATAATGAAATTCACCTTTTTTTTTACTTAGCAAGATTATGTATAATCAAGATTATATTTTATACTTAGCAAGATCTTGCTAAGCATGTTAATATTAAAATCTTGCTAAGTATAAAATATAATATCTTTATATCATCTTTGAAAATTATGTAATAAATACTCTCTACACAGGCATGACACACGGTTTGACTACCGCAGGGTATATGACATAAACATTGGAGGAGGCATAGCATCCCATGGGACACGGGGGCATAGTTTTCTATAGGTGCAAATGTCTAAGCATTTAGATTTGCCTAAGCAATACTGTGAGCTTTCCTCCAACACATGTACTATTGTGAAAATCATCACAAGTCTATTTGTTGGAGTGCTACTCATAGTACACATGTTTGGAGGTCTGAAGGAAATAAGAGAATTTGAAGAGTCGTGAGTCTTAAGATTGTACTTAATATAGCCAAGCTTCATTCAATGGTACATTCAAACATGAAACAAACCATTCTTAAACTAGATTAAACTAGTAAACCAAAGGACATATTGATTATGAGTAAACTAGTAAACCAAAGGACATGCTTTTACTACTAAGTCTCTGTTTGTAATGGAATACAATGGAATACAATGCTTTTAATACTAAGTCTCTGTTAGTAAATTTAAATGAAATACACCAAGAAGTACCAAATGATGAATGCTCAATTGTTGTAATGGAAAAGCAATATTAGAACCATCCATTTCTAGAACTTGACTTTTCTATAGTCCTAATGATGTTTCTTATTTCTTGTCTGTGCTTGGTGATAGGATTTTCAACATTGTTGACATCCTTAAATGGAATACACAATACCAAATGATGAATGCTCAATTGTTGTAATGGAAAAGCATCAGAATTGTCCATTTCTAAAATTTGATTTTGTATAGTCTTAATTATTTTTCTATAGTCCTAATGATTTTGAAAATTATTGACAAAGAGTGTTTCTTTTTTTGATTATAGTATAAATGATTTTTCTATAGTCGTAATGATTTTTCTTATTTCTTGTCTTTTGTCCCTTTTTTATTTCCTATGTCTGTGCTTTGTGACAGGATTTTGTCACCTTCTTTTGATGGTATATTTCATTCAGTCTATGTGGAATACTATTTTGTTGACTATTTTATTTCAGCTTCATATTTCTTTCATTTTTCATATACACAGAGACTACACATGTTGATAAAAAATGAGCTATTTGATTTAGGTTTACTTTTCATTATTGTAAATGGTTAATATTTTTGATGGTACTCCTTGGTGTATTTCATATAAAAATAATCATATAAAAATAATAAATGTAGTAACGATGGTGCGGTGCATTATTGATATATAGGCTCGATGACTCTTGTTAATGTGCAAAACTGTCAATAAGGTGGTGGGCAGTGTGTGTTGAAGACTTCACGAACATTGAACAACCCTGGATGACAATTTTGGTGCTGCCCAAATATTAAAAAGGTTGCTAATGTGTATATATTTAATGTTTCTAGTGTAAATACTATTCATTATAATATAAGAACTAATGTAGACTGGACATCACAGGGAAATAATGGCTGTAGATACTTTAGTTTGGTCGATGACAACTCATTTGTATCTATTCATCCATCTCCACTTATCCATGATGAAGGATTTGAGTGCAAAATGTGTCAAGCTAGGGAAAATTCTAAAATTATATTTTTACAATGCCTTCTCTGTATTGTAATCGCATATCTTTGTTGCAACCATATGCAGAGATGAACTCAAGAATTAGTTAGTTTAGTATTTTCATATTGTAACTAATATTTTAATATGGATATGACGTAACTTCTCTTTACCTCAAGTGCACATATATATGGTTTACATCTTTTTTTAGAATAATTCTTCATGTTTATGGCTCAAGTGAGCCCCAATCTACTATCAATCACATGATTTAACATATAGTGTTTTCTTGGTTATTCCATTTGTTCCTTGACCTTGACTATGGATTGACTATCATTTTTAAGCTTGAGAAAGGCTTCGTACCATGTACCATTCACAGATTTGTATGCAATGCGAATTTACGAACGTAAATAACACATTGAACGTAATCTACGAACACTGCTTGGTATGAAGTCTCACCAAAGTTTGAGCATCCTCCCTTTATTCCAGTGAGGGATTGGAATGAGTTCATTTTGGATGCAAAGGAGAAAGGGGATACTCAAAGAGGAATTACACCAGCAAATGAGAGAAGGTATAAACATTTTAATAGATTTTTATTATTAAATAATGAAATTTGCATATACTAGTGTTCTAAGCCTCCTCATTACATGATTTATTATTGTAAGCCCCCTCTAACTTAAGCATCTAGAAAATAAAACTACAACCTATTGGGATTGAGACAAACCTTATAGAACAACAGCCGCTAGGAAGGATCGCTTGCCAACATCTATTGAATACATCCTTCCTAGTTGTTGTTGTTCTATAAGGTCAATAATTTAAGGTCTTAGTCCACAGAAAAATTAAATTAGACTTACTATCCAAAACACATAAAAAACATGCACATAAACATGATAGCTAAGAAACATAAATGTATATTTCACAATAGCTGAGAAACATAATTGTAGGCATCATAGTCACAATCTTTTGCAAACAATGTAATTGAGTTGTGTACCCAAGCGATGGAGAGAAACTTCTGCACCCTTGATTCCAAGTTGAATATATCTATTGGAGGACCTTGTATTCATGAGCAACATATGTAGTCAACTTGGAATCAGAGGTGCAGGAGTTGCTCTCCATCGTCTGGGTATACAACTCAATTACGTTGTCTCCAAAAAATTGTGACAATGATGCCTACAATTATGTTTCTTAGCTGTTGTGTCCTAGGACCCCTTATGACTCTTTAAGACCATTTATGATCCCTAAGAATACATCTTAGAGGTCTTAAAATTTTGTAAAGGGTCATAAGAGGCTCCTAGGAGGGGCCAGATGAGCTTCCACCTTCATGTGGTTGGCCCTGTTAAGTAGAGAATGTTATACTCTTCTCGAAACAAAGAGAAGCTCAATAATTGAAGGTCTCAGTCCATGGACAAATTAAATTAGACTTACTATCCAAATTGGTACATTGATGAGAATCAATGATGGGCCGAAGTTTTTAGATTGTAAGAAGACGTATATGCAGTGGAGGCCAGAAGGGATTTTTGTGGAGATTTTCTAGATGTGGAGATTTGCTAGAGTGGATATATACATACAAGGGTTTCCAAATTGAGTACCAGTGCAGAGATGATGATTTAGTAACCTACGTCTATAAAACCTTCACAAATATCTTTATCTTAGTTTCTATAGTATTGAAAAAAATGAGTGGGTTAGACATTAGTGGTGGATCTATTCTCTCTTATCATTCTTCATAGTCTCTTTAGTAGTTATTCTTTCTTGTAACTCACCTTAATCAGTGTGCATATATTTGAGAGAAATATTTTCCATGGTTTTTCCCTTTACAAGTTGTTCCACATAAATCTAGTATTTCTTGTGTTTATGTTTGCTATTATTTTTGTGTTCTTATCCTTAAAAGGTTGTAATTTGAAAGTATGTTTGGTGGAACTAAATATGTATTGCATGTAAGATTGAGGAAAGAAGATGTACAATTGGAAATGGACAAGGAGCTCTACCTTGTCATACGCGGTGAGAAGTATCCCCAAGAAATGGGAATGCTAAGGTGGAAATGGTGGGTGGTGGAGAGCGGTAGTCTAAGAAAGCCTTTCCCAAACTCTCCCACAACCCATTCAATCCTCAAAGCATCCCCCTCTTTCTCATTGCCTGACATGTTTGTGTGAAATAAGACAAAAAATGTGTGACTGTTTGTAAACAATAAACAACAGTGACATAATATTGTTGTGCTTAATTTGATAATATATATATATATATATTTAAAAAAAATTAAATTTTCAGTTTCTTTTTCAACCAACAAAGAATAGAAATATCGATGAGAAAGTTATACATTTGACGTTTATTCTGACGATTATACGTCGCACTTTCGACCAACATTGGTCACAGAGGTAAATGATATAGCAGACAATTCTTCCAGGTTGAAGCAAAGATTTTGAAATCATCTCTATCGATAATTCAACCACTGTTGATGTCATAATTTTGATGGACATTTGATGTGTCATATTATCAAATAAAAAACTCCGACGATCGTTATAGTCATTTAGCCGACCAATGGGAGTCTAATAATCGACTAAACCTCGTCGAAAAACAAGCTAAAATTTACTAGTGGACCTAGTGTAAGCTTGTCCCACATCTATTTAGTAGTTGTACATGCCTTAACATCTTCAAATTTGACATTTGATAAGGAAGAAGCAAGCTCTATCATCATAGAATTGTATTCTTTCCTTTCTCTCATATGATCAATAGTCAAAGTTCCAGAGGGTAAGATGAACTCATTTTCCAAGTAGTATGTTGCAGACTCACCTAACCCTGATAGTTACAATTTCATTCTTCTTTTCCAATGTCGAGAAGTTGTCTTTGCTCTGCTTAGGCACCTCTCTCTTATACATCTTGTGATCTTCAACTTAAGTCCTTCAAACTTTTCTTTCAAGCACTCTATGCTTTGATACCAATTGTTAGATAGCTGAGAGGGGGGGGTGAATCAGTTAATTCTAGTTATCATATAGTCCCAAATACTCCTAGATGTATGTAAAAAAACTTTCAAATCAATTAATCAACTTGGTAAAATATCAACTGTGCCTTTCTCTTGATATACCGATTACCAGTAAATTAAATATTATGTTTACCAATCAATCCAGTTATAGTAATGTGTAAAGTAAAATAACAATTCAACACGTCCATACACATATAAAACTTACATTTTTAACATGGAAACCCTGTTACAGGAAAAACCACCTAGGACCGGTAACCCAAAATAATTCACTCTTTTGAAGTGAGCTCAGTTAGGAGCCAACCCTGTTAAAGTTTACTGAACACATTGTGAGGTGTGACCTGGTTAGAGGATTTATCACTAACAGTTATCCCTTGACTAAACATTCACTATGGGGTCACAAGAAAAAAATCAACATTCAATATTGAATGTCATATTGAAATATAAAGACTGTTAAGTCCCTCTCGGTTAAGAGATTTACCTATAGCAATGGTTAAAATGATACAATAATGATCTGATTCAAATACAACTTGATTTTCATATTTTCAAATCTATGCTAAGCTTAAAACTACCTATGATCAATAATCAATTCAATATCTTTGTTTCCTCCAACTCTGTTCTTCTTGGTAATTGCTTTCTCTATCGCTCGATGTTGTCTGCAGAATTTGTCGATTCTGTCTTCAACTAATTTGATCAGCTTTGCATGAATTCAATATTTTCATGTGAATTCTCCTGCAACAAACTCAATAATGAATCTCTTGTCTCTTTATATAGACATCATAAACCATTTTATTTCTATCCATAGATTTTTCCTCTTAATCTTGACCGTTGATTTTGTCACTTTAACCTTCCTTGACAGTTGTGTCAATAACACATTTCATTATCCTTCATCCGATCAACCTTGAATTTTTTCAGTCATTTGATCATCATAACAAACATTATCATTTACCTCAGAATCATAAGAAATTGTCCAACTCATCATCTATAGTCGACAATCATAAGTTCCATTTATTTCTTTCACTCAGTCAATACCATAATGCATCGGTGATAACTAGCTTAGTTAACACTATACTCGATATACACTACACTTTCTCGGTGTATATTGTATTCTTCATTTATTGACCACATAAACTTGTTCATTCTTGATCTTCAATCCATAATAGATTCATGTAATACAATCAAATAACTAACATAATGCCATAGAATCATCAATAAGTTACCCAATGAATACCATATCCATAACTTTCACATCCATCTCATCTTTATGTAGATATCTCATTCCTTCATCATTATTTCCTTCTTAATATGTTTGTAACCATCATGATAAGTACAATCAAAACTAGTTGACATCAATGACAATACATTAACTGATTTAATGTCTTACATTCACATTAATAGGTCGGTGATCATCAATCACTTTCTTTAAAATATCTAATCCATTGTCAAACTCTCCCTCCAGATATTCAATCATTTGTAGTTTATCACTATGTGATGACTCTCTCAAACATTTGTCTTAGGACTCTCTTCAATTTTCTTTATGGTTTTCCTTTGGTATCTTCTTATTAATTGTGGTATCTTATGGTTTCCTTTTGTGTCTCATATGCATACCTTATTATATCTCTTATGTATCCTTATGTCTTTCTTGGATTATCTTTTGATGTTCCTTTTTTTTTTTCCTATTTTGTGTGGATCCTTGTGTCTATCTCCAAGCTCAGAGGGAGTGGGACTTAGGGTTTCACATGAGTGGGTGGAAAAAAAATTCCCATCGAGTTGCAGTATCTTGGTTAATGAGCTTGGAGGCTCTTCTTATTCATTATTTTCCCTGTGCTTCTTATTAACAATACAAAAGAAATAATCTATTGATGATGAGCTTTTTGGTTACTTCAAGATGTTTCAGAATCAAACACAGAAAAGGGAGAGAATTCCTAAGGATTTGGTTAAATAATATGCAAATACAATTTGTTTTGTAGTTTATACTGATACATGTCATGTGGAAGTAGTGAAGCCTAAAACCCTATGGATAATGCCAATGGTTTATGAGGTTGACACTTTAATTATGGTCAAGCATATCGATTACATACTTTTTAAAACTAGAGATTCTAATGCATAAAGATTTGGAACTTATGTAGAGAAGTATCAGAAAGTTCAAAATGAACTTAATCAAGTTGGAAGGACCAATAAGTTAAGAAAATTGGTTGACAATATTGCAGAAAAGGAAGGAATTAGAAAAGAGTAGATGGACGAGATCATACGGAAGCAAGAGGAGAATAAGAAGAGAAGTGCAACTCAAGCTGCACCTATTGATGTAGAGAAAGAAACTACACATCCACCTATTTCTATTCCATTTGGTCAGAGAATAAAAATGAGTGCATCTAAAGGTACATGTACACCTCTTGACAAGAAGACCATTTATATATTAGTTGAGAAGACATCTACACTAAAAATTTTAAGGCCTAAAGTAGAAAAACTGAATTCTGAACCAATAAAGAGAAGACCAAAGGAGGAGAGAAAAGGACCTCAGAAAAGGAAAATGAAGATAAGGAATATTCTTCTATAGATTCATATCAATCTAAGAAGAAAATCTAGACCGAAGGAGCAAAACCAACAAGAGTTGTCAAGGACATACCTATGAGTGTCTATAAAGAATGAAAAATATGTTGACAACATTTTAGACAAAGTAACTAAATATGGCATTTTGGTTCAATTGAAGAAGTACTATTATTTATTTTGTTAAAAAGAGAAAGGGAGACTTGAGAAAGAAGTAATTTTTCATTTGAACAAGTTTAGCAAGAAATTAGTTGAAATTAAGGACCAAATACCTAATTATTTATACAACAAGTGGAAGAAAGAAGACTAGTTGAACTTGAGGAAGACCAAAGTATTAGAGAGGGAGATATATTTGAAATGTTTCATGTTATCGTAAATGATGATATGAAGGATTTTATTGATGAGGCCAAGAAGAGGTTGTTAAATAAGAAGAGAATCAATATGTTGATGGATGGTAAGATAGAGGATATCATTGCATAAATAGAGGATACAGTCAGTAAGATGTTAATTGAGTTTAGACAAGATGTACCAAAGAAGAAGGAGCCAAGGACAAAAAGGAGAAAAGACAAAATCGATACTGATGAACTAGATTTTTTCATTTTATGAGTACCTATTACTCTCGATCCACTAGATTCTGATGAGAAAGAATAATAATAATAATAAGAAGATAATTATAAATTTAAGAGTGTAATGTGGGAAGAAGAAATCAGAGAAATAATGTTTAAAAAAGGCTATACTATTGATAAGCATATTGAGGTAGAGACTGAAAAGGAGATTGATAAACATATTGAAGATACTTAAGACCTAGATGTCATGGTTAATAAATTTGTATATCATGTTATGGCAGAGGAAAAATAATCAAGAAGAGAATACTGATAAAATGCACGTAGAGGTTGAGCCATTACTTGGAAAGATAGAAGTGTTGGCAATGGACTCAAGTGAATCTATTGGTGTATCTGATAAAAAACTTCAAGGACCTATAGATTTGGATATTCTAGATATAGATGAGCTAATGAAAATATCAATAACTGGACACAGAAAGGCTAAGGAAAGAGCTTTGTAGAATAGTGAGAAGGAAGGAAGATTGTTGTTTAGGGAAACAAATGTACTAAAGAAGATTATGCATGTTAAGTCTGAGACTTGTGATTCTTTTGTAGATCAATTGGAGAAACTACTTGAATCTTTTGATGCACATTTTGAGACTTTGGAAAAGTTGGCTCTTTTGAAGGTACAAATTGAATTCATGCAACACCGGTATAATCAACTATGTGCTCTTCTCACAAGGGATATGTCATCATTTGATGCTACAATTAATCAACTGAAGGAGGCTATACCAATTAAAAGTAAGATATATAGGTTGTGTGTAAACTTTCATGTACATGTTTTTAATATTGACAAATTTATTGAGGAAGGAGAAAATCAACTTGTGGAGTTATCAAAGAACTCTGATCCAATCAAAGGGTATGCATCAGAACATGTAGTTGAAGCTCTTAAAGTCAAAGATAAGATCAAGTCACTTGAAGTTGAGAGACTTAGAATGAAATTTAGATTCACATACTTAAATAATATGATTGTTTCCAAGGTTGATTTGATGTAGAGAGCTTTGATAGAGGCAGTAAAGGCCTATGAGCACTTTAGTCCATTGAACCTAATTGAGGTTGAGAATTTAGAATATGTTATATGTGGATAGATTAAGATTGTTGAAATTATTCAAAATACTTGGGATGCATATTTTGTAGCTCTTAGGATAAACTTTTTAGATATATTCAAGTTTTTGTAAGTATATTATCATATTTTATGTATACATGAATAGTACATGAGTTTTAGTAAATGAATTTTTCTTTTTGGACCTCACCTTTTCTATTGATGTAAAAGGGAGAGAGATTTGGGGGGAAATGTACAGGAGATAGATGTTAAATATACTCTAATAATCCATGGTATGTTTTCATTGATGGTAAATATACTCTTATCTCTTTTCCATCTTATAGGAATTTGGTTGATTGATTGATTAGTTGATGAAAATTGACTAAGTGTGAAGAATAGAGTAGGATACAAGAAGATACTTTGGAGTGGTACAGACAAGTGTTAGAGAGTTATGATCTATGAAGTTAGATTTAGCTAATAAACATATTAGAGTATCTTATATGATCATCACAAGTCTTGGAGTTACTGGATGCATGAGATATTCTATTTTGCATATCGGGTTAGCAGTATTCAGTCGGGAACATGAAAAAAGTTGAATGAATCCATTGATAAAGTTGGTAAATCGATGAGTTAATTTTTTTTGGTAATTTATAGTGTTAGAGCCAACTATGGAGGATATTCTATTTGTATAGATAGTTATTATTTGATGATTTTGTCGAGGTATAATTAAATCTTCTACACATTTTATTATATGTGTGTTGGGTCGACATAGTTATGTTTTTGGCACATATATAAGTTTGAGTTTTATATGTGATGGAGAGTGACATGGTATGTAGGATGAATGATATTTTTTGTTATGCAATGTGAAGATTGACATATCAGATAATTAGTTAGTGATATCCTTCAAAGCTTCATTGGAACTGTATTGGCATAATTGATTCTATTTATCATTTTGGTTTTTAGACTGTAAGTCTTGTTAGGATTTTCTTATTGGCTTTATGCCTTGGTGAATTTTGATTTTTTATTGAGTTGTAGGCTATATTATATAAGCTTGAATGCATTCTCATTCCCATCTATATGTACTATTACATTTAACAGGGTACATATTATTGCAGTAGTAAGATTTGTGGGTACCATCCCCACTGGGGTTTTTCCCTTAAAAAGGTTTTCCTCAAAAAAAAATCAAGGTGTTATGATGCTATGCATATTTATCTTTTTTTTTTTTTTTTTTTTACTTTTAGTTATAAGTTTTGGTATTGGATTAAGAAAGTAAAGAATATTGCTACACCGATTCACCCCCCCCCCCTTGATGCTTCCTAAGTCCAACACATTTTCCATTTGAAACTTCTTTAACATCTCTTTGACATATTTTATTGTGCAATTAAGATACCTTCACTTTTTTGATCAACTTGTAAGCCCAAAAAGAAATTCATTTCCACAATCATGGACATATCAATTTTTTTTTGCATTACATCAAAAAATTTATTATGCATACTATCATACCCTCCAAAGATAATGTCATCCACATACACAACTATAATCAAGTTATCTTAATTCAACCTTAAAGTAGTGATTACTATTAGGTGCACCTTTTTAAAGTACTTCCTTCAACAAATACTTGTCAAGTCTTGTATACCAATCTCTAGGAGATTTCTTCAACCGATAGAATACCTTCTTCAACATTCAAACCATGTTCAGACCTTCTGATAGATTGAAGCCTTCCAATTATTCTATGTATACTTATTCATTTAATTCTCCATTTATAAATGCAAATTTAACATCCATTTGATATACATTGAAGCCCTTGTGTGCTACAAAATCCAAAAACATTTTGATTGCCTCCATTCTTTCCAAAGGATCATAAATCTTCTCAAAGTGAATTCCTTCCACTAGTGTGTATCCTTTGCATAATAGTCTATTTTTAATCCTTACTATGTGTCTATCTTTATCCAACTTGTTTTGGAATACGCATTTTGTTCCAATTACATTTTTGTCTTCCAATCTTGGGACCAATGCCCAAGTTTGATTCTTGATAAATTGATCTTTTTCTTCTTGCATAGATTTCATCCACCTCTGATTACTACACAACTTTTATATAGTTTTCACTTCAATTTTTGAGATTAAGCATAGATTGACATGTTTAACAACTTTACTTTTTGTAATGACACCCCTATTCTTATCTCTAATAATTTAATTTTTTGAGTGATTTCTCTGAACATGTTTGGGGGTCTTAGGAGCAGTTGTCAGAGAAACCTCAACATATTTTTTTCTTTATTTTCTTCAGTCTTATCTTTCTCTTGTTTGCAAATTGATTCATTTGATTCATATCTTTCTTCTATTTCCATTTTCTTTGGAATGTCTTCGTCAACTTTCACATTTGTACTTCCAACTATTCTTCCTATAATTTTGTTGTAGCATGTTTAAGATTTTCTTTAGTGGAATACCCAAGGAATATGCCTTCATCGATTCTAGAATCAAACTTTCCAAGTTTTTCTTCATTTCATCTGATATAACATTTACTTCCAAAAACTTTTAAATACCTCATCGAATGGGTTCTTCCATATCAAACTTGCTATGATGTCTTCCCAAGATACTTCCTAATCTGACCCTTATTCAGTGTGTACACTATAGTTATTATTACTTCTTTCCAATAAATGTTTGGTATATTGGCATCCTTTATCATTCTTCTAGTATCTTGCTAAATTTTTTTGTTCATTTTTTCAATCACACCATTTAGCTATAGTATTCTAGGAGTAGACAAATGTCTCGTAATCCCACGATTCTCAAAAAAAGAGTTAAACTATTGAGAAGAAAATTATCCTCCTATTTCATATCTTAATCACTTAATTCTTCTATCTACCTCATTTTCAACCATCGCCTTGAATATCTTAAATTTATCTAAAGCTTCTAATTTTTCTCTTAGAAAAGTAACCCATGTCATTACAGAGTAATAATAAATTAAAAGAATTAAGTACCTATCACCTTTTTGAATCCTTATTCTAGTAGGACCACATAGATCTGTGTGTACCAACTCCAAAAATTTGATAATTATTTGTTCTTTACCTCTGAAATTTTTTCTTGTCTATTTCCCAACTTGACATTCTCTACAAACATTTTTGATAGGCCTTGTGAACCTTGGAAAATCTATCACAACATGTATTGCTATAATATTTATTAGGTTGTAAAAATTAATATAACACATCCTTTGATTCCATAGCCACCTCTCATTTATTTGATACATTAAGTAGTATCCATTGGCAATCTTCAACTGATAGATATTTCATTCAATTTTCTTTCCAGCAACGATCATAGCTCTTGATTTCTTTCTTATCTCGTATCCATCTTTCTTAAAAGTAAGGTTTAGATATTTTCAAAGAGTTTTCCAACACTCAAGAGATTATGATACAATCCCTTCACATAGTACATATTGTTAGTATTATGCTTGTCATCAAGACTTTCAGAACCAATTCCAACTATCCTAACTACTTGATCACCTCCAAATGTAACTACACTCCATCATACATTTCAAGTTGTAAAAACTTACTTTTAATTCTATTCTTTTGATTAGAACATCCATTATCAGTAATTCATCCATCTCTATCTCTTATAACATGTAAATCATAAGTTACAGTATCTGCAACATACATATGCCACAATGTCACTATGCCACAATATCCCTAAATGATTCATCATTTTCTTATACCAAGTTTACATTTGTAAAATGTCCCACTTTTGCTTGGCCAAACAAGGATCAAACAAGATTTTAATTAGGTTGGCACTAAACATTCTTGTGATGGGGAGAGAAGTGGACCACAACACACCTTAATCAAGACCGAAAATAGTACCATAAACATTACATATCTTCTTGCATTCACTAAGACAAGTAATTAAAGTGTAAACACTTGAGGTCGGCCAAACCTAGGGTAGAAACACCATCAAACTTTGAAACCATGTCTTTGAAGCCTAAAATATTGTGCCAACTGAAATGAATGAAGCTAATGACATTAATACTTTTTTTACAAAAACACACCATTAGATACCATTAAACTAAGAAATGTAAAGCGCACATTTCACAAATAGAATATTGTTCATCACAATCACAATCACACTCATGCAAATATCAAATTCACTATACTGTGTTCCAAACTATAAAACCTTGAATTTAATAACTCCAAACTATATTTAACAACATATCAAATTATGATCAATAAAATTGTAATATAAATATGAAGAGAAAAATCATCATCACCACTACACAAAAAGTATGTTGACATTAATGCAACAACATTTTGAAATCAATGAAAACCATGCCTAAATAACCATACTAAATCATTTCTTATCCAAACTCACTCATTCTGATCAATACTATAATAGGGACACACCTATAATTAAGGGGTCCTCATGAAGATTTGATGATATTGAATTAATAAGGGAGTCATAATTTAAATTTGTTAAATAAGTAAATGCAAATGAAGTCCTATAATGCATGCTAAAATGAAAAACACTAAAATGAGTACTAATGAAGTGTGGAATTGGACCCATTTAACAAGTGTGTATAATTCATAATGCTACATGTATCCTCCACTTTAGCAGTCATATAACACTACGTGCATATGCAAGATAAAGTAAAAAATCATAAATTGTGAAAAAGGATATTCCAAAGGGCATCATTTGATGCCCTCAACATAGTAATACCAAGAACACAACATTAGGAACTGCATTTTACAAAACTACTTTGTTAGTTGAAATCACAAATCACCTAGGCCTTACTAAGAATGATTACATTCAAGGGTAGCTACATGCCCATTGTTTCTACTTGCTTATTAGGATGGAGAAACTGGGTGTCATTTTTATCATGTTGAACTAGAAGAGAATATTTGATGATAAATTCTACCAAAGAGTTTCAAAAAGAGTTCAAAACAACTCTTTAAGCATTTGGAAAGTGTATAATATGAAATGGGGATCATGTAAAAGAGATAATTTCACCAATTCATAAGATACATTAGAGTACAAAACCACCTCAAAACTAATATGATTAATTCCTCTAGAGAGATGCCAATGTAATATTTGTGTTTGAAGGGTTTTTATTCCTTTGTTTCTTAGAATTGAGAAAGATGGAGATGGTATTTATATGAAAAACACTAAATCTAATGGAGAAAATTGGTATAAAAGGGAATAGAAAAGGATTTGAATGCACCTAGAAATGAAATAAGAGCAGTGAGTTGTCATATCTTAATTTCTGACTATCAAAATGAGCTATATTTATATATTTGGGCCAAGGAGATTGTAATCTAACTCTTTGCCAAATTTGAGCTGAAGGTGGCGTATACACTTAAAAATGGCTTCATTTATTAATTAAATATTTATTATTTAATTACTATTGACTTGATAAATTAATTAAATATTTATTATTTAATTAATATTTATTTCTTCTATTTATTAAGTAAATTATTCAATTTATTTAATAAATTCACTATAGTCTAATTCTATATCCTAAGTCTTCTAAATAGTCTATTTAAGTAATTTAATTAAATACACAATCACGTAAATATGACTAAGTCTTCTAATTCACTTCATCCACCTAGTCACCTGACATCACCTTGGCTAAAATAAATAATTATTATTAATTATTTATTCATATTTATCCTCACCCACACATGTCCTATTCTTAAGGGCTATGTGGCCTCATAGGACTTGGTCTCATGACCACATGTCCTCTCAACAACCAAGTCAAGGGACATTCCCTATTCCTAAGGAGCTTCTCAAGCCACCTCTAAGGGTCAAGGGTGACTCATAGGACACTTGTGCAAAGAGTCCTCATGAGGAAAAGGTCTCTCCCTTTTTCTCTCTTTGGTATTTGTGAGACACTTGACATGTGTCTTTCCCTTCCACCTTCTTCTCCTCCATGTCAATGTGAGAGGAACATCATCCCTATTCTTCCTCTCACATTCCAACTACATCCCCTTTTCTCTCAACTCCTTCAACCAAGTCAATCCTAGCCCTAGGATCTTCCACCTTTCATTCTCAACCATAGGATTGTGCCACCTAGGCCTAGATCCTCCAAAACTCTATAAAAGGAGCCTCATTTCTCATTTAATAAATAATAGGTATTTTTGATAACAAGCATTCAAGCATTCAAGCATCCAAGTATTCAAGCAATCAAGCATTCCATAGCAATCACCATTTCATTTGCATTTCATCCATTATTTTGCATAAGCTATTGTGCACACAATTCATTTAATCTCCACACTTTGGTAGCATCTTGGGAGAAGGCTTCATATTGGAAATCTGGGAGCTCAACATCTTCAAGAAATCAAAGCTAGGAGGACAATGGAGACAAGCTGCATGGTAGGTGAAGGTAATTAAATTAGTTTAATCATTTCATAGTTACTTTGCATTCTTCATTGTGTTTGCATTAGATAGATTCATTGGCTTTTATAGTTAATTTATCATTTCTAGTTGTTAGACATCTAATTTGCATACAGGTGGTAGGGGAAAGCCAAAAAATTTCCTGTACCCAAGGACAGGCCCCCAATGGCATCTTGTACTTGGCAATTTTGGCTAAAGTTTCTTGAGGTCTTTTGACCATGTTAGATCTATCTAATCATAATATGGTGGCTCCATAACATGTTCCTACACATTGAAAAATGGGGAAGAAGGTTGGATAAAGGGGTTTTCCTTAGTCAAACCCTTGTTTAGGAATCAACCATGAAAATGAATGGAAATTGCTTAAGGAAAGATGAAATAGAAACCAGATCTGAATTGTAAATCACCTTATTGATGTAATGCCTCTTTCGATGTGATCATGAATATTGATGCAATAGCTTGATCTAAAAGGAATCATGAAAGAAATATCTTGAATGATGGATGTCTTATTTTTCCAACAATGCTTGATCAAGAAGGAAGAATAATTTGAAGGATTGAAGATGTCGATGCTTGAAGGCCTAGAGAATGCTCTTAAAATTTTATTGATTGATTGATTAGTGATCATGTATTCTTGCACTTAGTTGATTGATTCAAAAGGAGGTGAGAATAGTGATGACCTACAACTGATTGAATATCTTGATGAACTTAAGGAACAATAATTAGAGATCACCAAGCTATTAAAGTGATATGTAAGATGATTAAATTAGTCAATATGTTGTCATTTATGTCAACTAGTTTTGACTATACTTATCATGATAGTTACAAACATCTAAACATTTGTAGAAGGAATAAATGGTGAAGAAATGAGACATCTACATAAGGAAAGGATGGATATGGAAGATAAGGATAAGGTATGCATTGAGTTACTTATTGATGAGTCTATGACATTATATTGTTGACTTGAGCATGTTACATTATTCTATTATGAAGAAGAGATCAGATTTGAACAAGTTAATGTGGTCGGTAATTGAATATTTCTGTATACACCGAGTTAGTCTTGTGTATACCGAGTGATAGTAATAACTAAGTTAGTTATCATCGATGCATTCAATATTAACCGAGTATGGATGAAAACATTAAATGTTATAATCACCGACTAATATTGATGAGCTGGAAATTGTTTATGATTCTGAGGTAACATATGAAGTTTATTATAAGTGTTAGAATTATTTATAACAATAGAGATGGGGGGTGAATTAGTCATTCTTAGGTCCAAATGTACCAATTAAACTTTCTAGAACTTCAACAATCTCATATCTAATCACCAACTCAACTCGGTCTCTAAAGTATATATTAGAAACATATAACATGTATTCCACTGTCCAAATGTAAATAAATTGTAGAATATAACAACATTCACATCAAAACATTCACACAAGTATAACACCAGAATTATAGTGGAAACCCAACTTGGGAAAAACTACTTTGTAACATGTTATTGATATTTCACTCTTCTGAAGTGAGCTCTGTGAAAAGCCAACCTTGCTAAAGGTTTACAAACACACTGCTAGGTGTGACCCTATTAAAGGATTTAAACACTTTGTCAAAAGTGACTTGGTTAAAGGATTTAAGTACATTCCATTAGAATTCCACCTTGATTAAAGGATTTATACAATGACTGTTAGGTCAACCTTGATTAAAGGATTTAGACTAATACAATGGTTAGAAAGTAATAGTAGTTTCTGATCTGAAAAACATACAACTCACTTTGCAAATACAGATCCTCTTCACACATATATGTTGATTCACTGAATGAGCTTCATTTCCATCTCCATGACTAATCTGCTCAAAATTCACTCCAAGCAATCACAACTCTTCTCAACTTCAACCTTCTGCTTAGACTTATCAGTCAATAACATCAACAACTCCAGCTCCTTCTTATAACCTCACAATTAGGTTTCCCTTTATACCTATTTGGTTAGGTAGATCCATCTTTTTCTACTTAATCTCCTCCGTAGATCTTAGGTTTAGGTTAGATTCATCGAATCCTTCCATCATTTAAGTTCTTCATCCTTCCTTCTAGATACATATTCAAACTTCTCATTGAATCCATAATAAAATGATTTACCATCCATTAAATTCTCCATACAATTCATTAATAAAGTGAACATGATTTACATATCCCAAGAATTCAACTATGTCACCTGGGAATCTCTATCCTTTCTCCAAATATAAATTATTGACCCTCAATCAATACTATTTTCGTCTCCTCAGTCATCACTGCATAACTTCGTCATCTCTACAAACTGTCTTCCTCAGCTAACACTGTCTTTTCTTAGTAATTTCCTATCACTCGTCATAAACTAATATTTGGTCAACACTAAATTTACTTAGCATATACTGGTGCTTGGTTGACACTAACATCACTTGGCTTAAACTAGATTTCTTCATTTTGCTTGGTTAAGGCTACTTCTTCAGTCTTTCTTCTTACTTATATAAACAATACATTATCTTATCAATGTACCAACTAATCAAGTACCCATTGAAGTATCAAATAACTCAACCTTTCCTTAGGTTCTCTTGTTATCTCCTTTCCCTAATCCTTTTCATCAATCAATAGATATGGTACTCTCTTAGATAGAAATTTTCTTACCAGTTAAGGTTTGACATCAATGACAATACAACAATTGTTTCAATTATAGTTTCCAACAATCTCCCTCTTTGGCATTGATGGCAACACCACATGAATAACACATGATTTACCAACCAATCCAAAAACTTTGTCTGTTCATCAGAAAGTTTTATAATATCCTTAGCTTCATTTTGATTCACAACAACTTTGCCTTGCCTAACCGTTCACACAATTACTCCCTCTAAATCTCTTCAGTCAACCAACTGTCACTGAATCTCAGATCATATCTCAGTGTTTTCATCTGAATCTCTCCCTCTTTGACAATAATGCCAAAGAAGTACCTATCACTTTAAATCTTCCACATGTAAATATCATATTGTCAGTTCAATAAATAATATTTCTCCCTCTGTCATCTTTCTTATGACTGATTATTAGCTTTTTTGTACTTCTTCACAGCTCTAGGCAACTCCTAAAGTGTGATCCTTTCTGCATCAATTTGTCAGATATTCTATGAAGCACATTTGATGCAGTGATCCTAGTTGACTAGGCAGCCTCAGTTAGGGGAATCACCCCTAGTTTACATCTAAGATATTCATGAGCATCCTTAGGTAAATCTTTTGTGAATATGTTTGCTAGTTTTTTCTTTGTGTTCACATATTCCATTCTCACTTCTTTATCTTGTACTAGTTCTCTCAAGTAATGATACTTGATAGAAATATGTTTAGTATTTGTGTGCATCACTGGATTCTTTGATATGTTGATAGCACTTATGTTATCACAGAAATTAACAAGTGGCTTAGTTATTTCCTCTTTCAATCCTTTCAACAATTGTCGTATCCATACAAAATTTGAACAATTCACTACAACTACTACATACTCAGCTTCTGTTGTAGATTGGGAAATGCAGTTCTATTTCTTGCTTGTCTAGGAGACTAATCTCTTTCCTAGAAAGAATGCTCCACCACTTGTACTTTTCCTATCATCAAAATTTCCTACCCAATTTACATCAGTGTAAAATCTTAGTTCAAATTTCTCTTTCTTCTTGTAGTACAATCCATAATCTTCTGTCCCTTTCAGATATCTCAATATTCTTTTCATTGTCATCATATGGTTTTCCTTAGGATTGGAAGACATTATTTCCACAATCCCAATTGTTAGGGCTATATCTGGTCTATTGTGGATAACATATTATAGTTTTCCAATCATGGATCTATACAGGGTTTGATTCACTTTAGCAGTATCATCATTTTTAGATAGTTTCTATCTAGTAGCTATAGGAGTACTTACTGGTTTGGAATCCTCCATACCAAAAGTTTTTAGTATCTCTTTAACATATTTAGATTAAGTAATAAAGATACCTTTCTCCATCTGATAAACGTTTAATCCAACAAAGAATTTTATCTCACCAAACATAGACATTTCAAACTTAGTTTGCATCTTCTTTGAAAATTTCTGACATAGGGCATCTCGTCCACCAAATATTATATCATCAACAAAAATTTCAGCTAACAAAATCCCTTTACCTTCTTCAGGTTTCATATATAGATTATTGTTGTCATTTGTTCTTGAAAATCCAATCTTTATCAAATAATTGTGTAGCCTCTCATACCATGCTCTGGGGGCTTGTTTCAATCCATAGAGCGCCTTGTTCAATTTGCAAACCATATTTTTCTTTCTTGGTTCAACAAATCCTTCAGGTTGTTCAATGTATACTTCTTCTTCTAAGATACCATTCAGAAATGTAGATTTGACATCCATCCAATATACTTTGAAATCTTTGTTTGCAACATATGCAAGTAGAGTTCTCACTCCTTCTAATCTTTCTACAGGGGAAATTTTTTCCCTTTAGTCTATTCCTTCTTCTTGTGCATAACCCTTTCATACCAATCTTTTCTTGTTCCTTGTAACTTTTCCATGTTCATTAAGCTTGTTTCTATATACCCATTTTGTTGCAATAACATTCTTTTCTTTTGGTCTTGGCACTAGACTCCAAGTATCATTATTTTTGTTGGAAAGTTGAGTATACTGATGTATATGACTAAGATTTAGTGTTTTCATTATGGAAACAAAGTCATATGGAGGTTTGGAGTTAGCACATAACTTAGAAGATCAGAAAAATGGCTAAGTATGGAAGACTGGATAGTCAGTGAAGCACCAGATGAAAAGAGCATCAGCGCACATGCATATTGTTAGGAATGGGAACACTGAGAGGGGGGGGGTGAATCAGTGTTCATTGTATTTTAACTTTTCACTTTAATTTGAATATTGAATTATAAATGCTTAATTACTAAATTAAACATTTACATCAACATGAAACATGAAATCAACACATGACACCAATATGGTTACGGGGAAACCCAAATAGGTAAAAACCCCAGTGGGACTTGATACCCACTAATAATCTGCACTAGTGTTTTGTGATCCTTGTTAGAAGATCCTTTACCCTGTTAGGAGTAGCTTTACAATGCTTTTAGTATAGTAGGCCTTCTTAAGAGTCAGACCCTATTAGGAGTCTTTTACAATGATCCCTGTTAAGGGAGTGGACTCACTGTCCTAGAGCTCACTGCTCAAATGATGAAGGCTACAACCTTCTGAATTAGATACACACTATATTTGTAGGTGAACTATTACTGTGACACTTCTTGTCAGATTAGTTCCTTTAGTGCGTTGATGCTTTGACCTCTTGCAAAGCTCTAATACATCATATTCTATCTTTGCATACCTCTGCTCTACTTATCTCAACTCTAATCCAACTTGCTTGACTTCCATACCAAATACAATGGGCGCACCTTATATTTATGCGCTCATACCAATTATACAATTAGGTCGGCCCTATAACTAATTACAAATAAAGCTTCCAAATGAATTGGCTTAAGTGTGCTTACAATTATACATATACATATGTCAAAAACCTAAATACAATGGGCACATAGCCTCTACAACATTAATTTACAATCGCAAACCAAAATAGTCATTGTCAGCTCTATGCTCTATTCTCTGCTGGCACACACTGGCTGTGCAGCTTCAATTGACTGTAACTTTCACATCTATACATATCTACTTATGCACTCTTAAAATAAGTAAGAATATAGTCTAAAAACCTTAACTTCTAGGGTGCATACCATAATTCATCCGTACGCATGGGTGCAAGTGCTCTGAGTTGCAGGAACTCTGTATGTTGTCTAGTCTTCAACACTTAGTTGAATTCTGATCTTTACACTTAGTGTGCTGACTCCAAATTTCTATATGGCTTTGTTTTCATAATGAAAACACTATATCTAGTCATATACTTTAGTATAGACAACTTTCCAACAATCTCCCCCTTTGTCATTGATGGAAACAAAGGAATATGGCCAAGTCTCTAACTGTTCCTTTATAGAAAAAACTTGTGTCTTCTATATATTTTATACAAACTCTTATATCTCCCTATACATATATGTACTCCATATTCTATACAACTCCCCCTTTGACATTAATGAAAAAGGTGCATCAAAAAACTTTATCTACATACACTCACTGAGGGAAAACATCTGGATATGCAATCTTGAGTTTCTGGATCTCCTTCTTCCAAAAGGTTATTAGAGAATTGACTATCTGTAGATGGGTGCATAATGCATATTGAAGCTTATCCATCTTCACCAATTTTGTGCTCGGACCTTGATCACAGGTTATCATGGTCGCATCAATCTCCTTTATGTTTTGACTGAGAATATCTAGTGAGGGCGCAAGAGTGTTCCTCAATTGAGTCTGTCTAGACCTTATCTTCTCCATTTCTTTCTCTGCCTTCTCAATTATGTCCAACTGACCTTGATAGACATTGTTGCACATGTTTACATTAGTGGTTGTGTCTAGCACTGAAATCTTCACCTTCTCAATCATTGCCTCTGCATTTTTTATCTTCTTAAGATGGGCATCAGTGAACTTATCCTGATCCATGGATTCTGCAATGACTTTCCTTCCTTGATTTGCAAACTCCTTCAATGATGCCTGACCAGACTTAAGAGAGTTCAAGTCTAGTGAAAAGTTACTCATTATTTCATTGAGTCTCTTCTTTAAGTATTTCTCATTTGCCACTATGGCTGCAGATTCTTCTAGGCTTGAAAAAATTACTTTGAACTGAGAGATGACTATGCTCACATCATCAATTGAATGTACATTTACCATCTTCTTATCCTCTGGAAGAAAACTGTTCAAAATATTTACTGATTCTACCAGGAGAGGATTCCTCATTACTTGCTTCTCCTTCACCTTCTCCATAGCTAGGATGCTGAACTTAATCAAGTCTTCTTCCTTCCAGGAGTCCAAACTACTAGTGTCAGGTGTGAAACTTGACAACAATGCTGAGGTGGGAGTGATGGGAGTGCTATCCATCACCTCTTGCTTCACCTTGACCAAATCAACAGAAGATTCATCTTTCTTTTCTACCTCTACTCCTTCTTTCTTTTCTTCTTCTTTCTCATCAGATATATTCTCTATGATTACTTCTTCTTGCTGAGTGGGAGGGGTATTGCTACATAAGATTTCTTCTTCCTCAGTGCTGACAAATGCTTCCTCAAACTTGTCCAACTCCTTATCAGTAGCTGCCATGGCTATTTCCACATTATCTATGATAATTGTGTTGTCTTTGGGTGATTCTATCATAGGTGCAGATTGATCTACTTCTGTTTGAGTTTCTACTATGGGCGCTGAGTCCTGAGGACCTATCATTGGTACATTAGTGGGCTCTACTACTTTATCTTCCTTAATGGGTGCATGAGTGATGGGCATAGTAGGTGGTTTGATCTATTGTTCCAACAACACCTTCTCAACGGCCTTCTTTGTTTCTTTTTGTTATCAACTCATAATCTTTGTTCATAATGTGAAGAATTATCATCTTTGTTCTAAGGTGTGGCTTCACCAAATTCAATATTAGTTTCTCTTCTTCTTTAGAACATATAGGCAGAGTATCTTCTAATACTTTTTCTCTTATTCTTTGATCTTCCTCATTAGCTTGTCTCTTTAGATGTTCTAAAATGTCCCATACATTATCTGGAATTTCTATTTTCAACTCAAGAACTATCTTCTTGAACTTTATCATATGTTTGCTAATCATATCATGAATTTCTGTCTTATCAATCTCATTGTATGATTCATAGAACTTCCCTACTTGATCAATTATTCCCTCATCAACAATTCTAGAGCTCAAAACTTTAAGGCTAGGTCTGAATCCTGCCTAAGGAGGTGCTTGAGTGTTTTTCTTGCTCCTTAATGCTCACGAGGATGGATGACTAGTGATTTCTTCTTTCTTTCTCAATTTTTATCTTCTTTATCTTGGGATCTTCATGTTCTTCTATTGTGCTCTTCAATTCCAGGGTAATGTAATCTCTAAGTGTGCTTTCTGTTGTTTCCTTGTTTGATATCTGAGGCATGGTAGGAATGGACTTGTCTAGATACAAGTCTAACACTTTACCAACTATATGAAGGTACATATAGATGATTAGGGACCCAAACTTGAATACCTTAGTCTTATCATGTTTTATAGCTTTGATATTGTCTATCAACTATGTGCGCAAGATCTCACACAAGTTGAACTCTCCATCTTCTTGCACAAGATGGATGGCTGCTAGAATGGTGCCCACAGACACACTATTCACCCTGTTGGTGTGATGAAACCTATAACCAAGTATCATTGACAACAACTTAATGTCTGGCTACTCTATAGGCTCAATGGTCATGTCACGCTTATAACTTCTAGATTTACACACTTGCTCCACCATTTTCCTAACATCCTTACCCATAGGAAGGATGGCACCTATCTTAGAAAGGCCTATCATCTCATGAATTAGGTCTCCTGTTATTCTTACTAGTACATCTCCAATCCAAAATAAGTCATCATGGATTTTGCTTAACAATATCTTTATCCATTCTTCCTCATAGAATTTATATGCCATGGCATATTCAACAATGGGGTGATCATTCCATTTTGTGTATCCATCCATGAAGGTTTTGTCTAGTTTTAACATTGTGTCCATGTGCACCCTTAACCTATCCAATCCAACTGGTTCCTTCTTACAATAGATGTAATCCCTTATGTCTTCTACATGCATGATGCGCATCAGCATGTGGGAGAAAGCTCCCTCTAAATCATCTAGGGTTGACTTAAATGGGTGCCTCTTAAAAATATACATCTTCTTCTTAGCAACATCAAAAACAATAGGAGTGGTCATGACTTACTTGATATTCGCTTTCCAAATGATCTCTGAGATGTTCTGACGGCTTCTGAATCGGTGCAATGAGCTAGGGTTTCTTGCAACTGATCAAATGCACTGAAATTACTGATAGCTCAATCTCAAATCTTCACAACTTCCAAGGCTCAATTTTATCTCCAATCACTCTGAATATGAATACAATGAGTGAACAAACAACTTTCTATGTACTTAAAGTGAGAAATTCCCCATTAATGCAACTCGTGTAAACCAAGCTGTCACTTCAAATTTTCAAACTTGAGTTCTGCTAACAATCAACATGTGTGCTCTTGCACAATGGTTCCAATACACTCCAATATTTTAAGTCCAAAGGCACATACTCTGAGGATGAGTATACCAGCCACGCAGGGGAGTAGAGCTAAATTAGCTCCCCCTATGACCCTGAGGGCCATTTAAGCAGATGTAGAGGGTGCATCCACTTGGGATGCATCCAATACAATCTCAATAGCATTGTCCTTCTTTCCTTCTGACCAAATCAAGCTTGCATCTTCTGAGGCCTTCAAAAACTTGACTTCTGCTTCAGGATCCAAAACTAGTTCTTCGATCTTTTTATGGCTTTCCTGACATTGCGTCCTTGATCTACAAAACTTTGAGATATGTCCAGCCTTGTTACAGGTGTGACAAATCACTGGAGGTCTATTATTCCTTAGCGCATTGACATGAGTCACCATTCTACATGTTCTAGCTGAGTGACCATTATAGTTACATATCTGACATGTAACATTCTAAGAACTAACATTTGTCTGATTCTGATTTCTTTGATCATGCTGAATCTTGCTCTTCTTACTAGTCTTGCAATTTATTGCTCTATGACCAAATCTATTACATGTATAAAAGTAACCATTAAAAGGATTTACCTCTTTACAGTTTCTTGCAATGTGTCCATGCTTGTTACATGCAAAACAAGTGCATTCAATAGGCTTGCACTCATTCCTAGGAGGACCACCATTGTCTTTGGTTTGATCTTCAGTCTTCTCATTATTAGTGGAGTTCTTTTGTGAATCCTTTCTTGCTCGCACACTGTCAATCTGATTTTGTGTTTCATTGTATCTGATATAGCTAGTGTCTCCTTTGATTCTTCTTGCATACAACTATGATTCTACCAATTCAACATTGGTGTGTAATTTGGCTATATGATCCTTTGAATTTTTCAATTCAGACTCCAAGATTTCTAAGTTAGCTTCCCTTAGTTCTTCATTCAGTTGAAGGTTCTCTTCGACTTGTTCATTGTAGACATCTTGATTGTTCATTAGTTTGTCATCTAGTTCTTCAAGATGACTCAATAGAGATGCATTTTCTTCACTCAATTTTTTGACTTTTTCTTCAAGATCACTGTTAGAGCATCCCTTCAAATCTTTTCTTAGTCTCTTGATAACTAATTGAGCATCATTGACTTTTTCTTTTAGTTTTTCAATTTCTCTTTCTGAGTTGTCCAGGTCTTCAAGAGTTGCTTCAAGATTCTTCTTCAAATCTTCTTTGTCCATGATCTCCTCAAGTGGTTAAACTTATGCGTTGAGGACCAGAGCTCTAATACCAATTGTTAGGAATGGGAACACTGAGAGGGGGGGGGGGGGTGAATCAGTTTTCACTATATTTTAACTTTTCACTTTAATCTAAATATTGAATTATAAATGCTTAAGTACTGGATTAAACATTCACATAAACATGAAACATGAAATCAACACATGACACCAATATGGTTATGGGGAAACCCAAATAGGTAAAAACCCTAGTGGGACTTGATACCCACTAATAATCTACACTAGTGTTTTGTGATCCTTGTTAGAAGATCCTTTACCCTATTAGGAGTAGCTTTACAATGCTTTTAGTACAGTAGACCTTGTTAAGGGTTGGACCCTGTTAGGAGTCTTTTACAATGATCCCTATTACTGGAGTGGACTCACTATCCTAGAGCTCACTGCTCAAATGATGAAGGCTACAACCTTCATAATCAGATACACACTATATCTGCAGGTGAACTGTTACTGTGACACTACTTGTTAGAACAGTTCCTTTGGTGCGTTGATGCTTTGACCTCTTGCAAAGCTCTAATACATCATATGCTCTCTTTGCATACCTCTGCTCTATTTATCTCAACTCTAATCCAACTTGCTTGACTTCCATACCAAATACAATGGGCACACCTTATATTTATGCACTCATACCAATTATACAATTAGGTTGGCCCTATAACTAATTACAAATAATGCTTCCAAATGAATTGGCTTAAGTGTGCTTACAATTATACATATACATATGTCAGCAACCCAAATACAGTGGGTGTATAGCCTCTACAACATTAATTTACAATCGCAAACCAAAATAGTCACTGTCGGCTCTATGCTCTATTCTCTGCTGGCACACACTGGCTGTGCAAATTCAATTGACTGTAACTTTCACATCTATGTATATCTACTTATGCACTCTTAAACTAATTAAGAATATAGTCTAATGACCTTAAATTCTATGGTGGATACCATAATTCATCCATACGCATGGGTGCAGGTGCTCTGAGCTGCAGGAACTCTTTATGTTGTCCAATCTTCAACACTTAGCTGAATTCTTATCTTTACACTTAGTGCGCTGACTCCAAACTACTATATGACTTTATTGCCATAATGAAAACACTATATCTAGTCAAATTCTTCAGTATAGACAAATTTCCAACACATATGACCAAGTTTTGGTATGTGCCATGAAAGATAAGCTTGTGGTTGTGTTATTAAGCTATGGTTAAGAGCACATGAACAGATGAGTTAGTATGATGAAGATACAACAAGTTGAAGTGACACAGATAGTGAGCGGCAGAGAAGAACAGAGTATGCAGCTGATTGTTAGTATTTTGGTTAGCGATTATATTATTATTTTGTAAAGGCTATGTGCCTATTGTATTTTTTTTGTAAACATGTAAATCTAATTGTATGTAAACATGCTTGAGCCAATTCATTTGGAAGCGTTGTATTCAATTAGTAATAGGCCAACTTAATGAGTAGTTTTGTATGTGCATATAAATAAGACATGCGCCTTTGTATTTGAGGATGGTATGAGATATAGAGTTTATAGAAGCAAAGAAGAAGTATGTGAAGATCAGTGAGAATATTGTAGATCTTTACAAGAGGCTAAAGCATCAGTGCACAAAAGGAACTTATCAGACAAGTAGTGTCACAATAGCAGTTCACCTTGCAGATATAGTATGTATCTGATACTCAAGAGGTTTTAGCCTTCACCACTTGAGCAGTGAGCTCTAGGACAGTGTGTCCTCACCCCTAACAGGTTAATTGTAAAAGACTCCTAACAGGGTTTGACCCTTGACAAGTTCATTGTACTTAAGCATTGTAATGACAGCTCCTAACAGGGCTAAGGAACATTAATAGGTTCATAATACACAAGTACAATTATTAGTGGGTATTAATTCCCACTGGGGTTTTTCCTTTGGCGAAGGTTTCCCTGTAATCATATTTGATGTTATGTGTTGATTGCTTTACATGCTTTAATATTCAATTCAGCAATTAATTTATTAAGTTAAGTTTCAAGAATTAGAAAGTAATTATATAGAATACTGATTCACCCCCCCTCCCCCCTCTTAGTGTTCCCAATCCTAACACTTTTCTATCTGATCTTTTTCTTCATTCATATCTTGTATCTAGTCATCATTCTCTAGAGCATCTTTTATAGTTTTAGGCTCAAAATCACAATGTAGGGTCTTTCAACCTACTTCTTGTCAAGACTCTAGATTCCTTATATCCAATTATTTTTTTAGGCTTATGATGTCTTCTTCCATATTGTGCCAATGTAGGTTCAGATTTCTTTTCTCCTTGATCTTTATGTTCATCATGAAAATTATCATTTTTAGCTTTTGATTGCTTGACGACATCCTCCTAATGCTCAACAACATCCTTCTAATGCTTGACATTGCTTACCCGTGACTCTACATCTAGTGTAAGTGTGTTACTTGCCTCTCCTTCTTCCATGTACACAAAAGATCTATAATCTTCAGGTTCTTGTTTTCCTTCTAGTTTTTTGTTCTCTGCATATTCATCAACTCTCACATTTTCACATTCCACAACTTTTTTAGTGTTAGAATTCAAACACTTATAAGCTAATCTCTAAGTGGAATAACCTAGGAATATGCCTTCATCACTTTTTGTATCAAATTTTCCATTCCTATTATCTTTTATTATATAGCATTACTCCCAAAGATTCTAAAATATTTCACATTAGGTGCATATCCATGCCATAACTCACAAGGTGTAGCATTTGTACCTTTCTTGATTTCTACTTGGTTTAAGGTATAAATAGTTGTACTTATACCTTCTCTCTAGTATTTTTGTTCAACATTTTTCTCAATCATCAGTGTTCTTGCACAATCCATAATTGACCTATTTGTTCTCTCTACTATGCCATTATGTGGAGGTGTTCTTGGTCCAAACATATATCTTTTGATTCCTCTATCATTGAAAAATAGATTAAACTCATTTGATATAAACTCTCCACCTCGGTCAGATCTTAGACATTTCAGGCTTCTACTTGTTTCTTTTTCAACTTTTGCCAAATACCACTTAAACAACTGAAATGCATCAGATTTTTCTTTCAAAAATATTACAGTCATCATCCTAGTGTAATCATCAATAAATAGAATAAAGTACTTATCACCACAATAACTTTGTACACCCATAGGTCCACAAAGGTCAGTATGAACCAATTCCAAAATATTTTCAGAAGTAAATGTCTTTCTCTTGAAACTAGACTTTGTCATTTTCCCAACTAACACTATTTACATATCACATTATCAGGTTTCTTCAATCTCGAAAAACCTCTAACTCTCTTCTTTTTACTAATATTCATCAGATTATCAAAATTTACATGACACATCCTCTTATGCCATAACCATACAGCATCAAATTCTGTAAACAAACATGTCTCTTCAGATAGATCTAGATAGAACAAGTTACCTCTAGTATGTTCTCCACTTCCAATTAGTTCACCAGCGGCATCAAATATTTTAGCCTTTCTATGATGAAACTCCACTCGGTAACTAGTATTGTTCAGCTATGCAACACTCATAAAATTATAGTTAATACTTTAAACCCAATAGGCATTTTCACATGTGATATTTTCAGTCAGCTTAATTGATCCTTTACCTTTCATAGGACATGGTGCATCGTTACCAAACTTAATACTTCTACCTTTTTAATGATCAAGGGTTTCAAATTTACTTTTATCACCAGTCATGTGATGTGAGCAACCACTAGCAATAATCCATTTATCACCTTTACTCACATAAGAAATAAGTGTAGTTTTCTCATCTTCATCAGAATCATTTTTCATAGCAACATAAACTACTTCAATATCAAAATTATCAGTGTCAGTATCAGTTTCCTCTTGAACAATATAATAGGATTTCTTACCTTTGTCCTTGTAGTTTATGTACCTTTAGTGATCTTTGTTATCTCTCTTATCCTTGTACTTGCTTTCCCTTTCCTCATCCTTGTCAGTCTTGTCAGGACATCTTGCTACAATATGGCCAACTTTGTTACATGAAAAATAGATTATAGGAAGTTTACCTTTATATTTTCCTTTTCCTCTTTTTAATCTTCTAGTCACGAGTGCCTCAAGATCATCTAGTTCCTCATCAGAAGTGTCACTATCACTGTCACTATCACTATCACTTTTCACACATTTTTATTTTTCTCTCTTAGACTTATGAAAAACCATTTGTGACTTGAATGCAGATTCAACATTAGGAATAGTATAGTTATCATAGTTAGATAGCTCAAAAGTAGTAAGCTTACCAACAAGACTTTCTAGAGTTAGAACATTACCAGGGCTACATCTTGATTCTTGAATTATAGAAATTTTGATTGCATAGATAGGAATAAAAGTTATCAATACCTTACCAATAATAGTCTCATCATCAATGATTCGATTAGCTCCTCTAATAGAATTCACTATCTCCTTAATTCTACCACAGTACTAAGCAATATTTTCACCTTCTTGCATTTTCATTTCATCAAACTTACCTCTCAAGCTTTTAGCTTTTGTTCTCAGTACTTTTGTATGACCACCATAGATAGTTACAAGAGTATCCCACATTTTCTTTGCAGTAGTGGTCTTTGATATCTTCAAATTTAGGATAGCTTAAGGCAAATACAATTTCCAACATTTCTTGGTTGTGTTCCTATTTTTCCTTCATCTCCTTGACAGTCAAAGGTGCAACAGGTATAGAATTGTCATGTTCCACATAGTGCTTCACCAAATCACCAATACTAGCTAGATGTAATTTCATCAGACTCTACCATGTAGGAAAGTTCTCTTTGTTCAACTTCGGTACCTCCATTTATACATCTTGATCATTAGCTTCAAGGACCTTTAAAATTTTTCTCTGTAAGCACCAACAACTCTGATACCAATTGTTAGAATTATTTAGAACAACAAAGAGGGGGGGTGAATCAGTTGTTCTCAGGTCCAGATGTACCAATTAAACTTTCTAGCACTTCAACAATCTTAGATCTAATCACCAACTAAACTCGGTCTCTAAAGTATATATCAAAAACATATAACATGTAATCCACTGTCCACATGTAAATAAATTGTAGAATATAACTGTTGGAATGGAAAGATAAGGGACTGAGAGGGGAGGGGTGAATTAGTACCCTCAAAAACTTTTAACTGAATACTCAATCTGCAAATAGTAGTAACTAACTAACCAACTGAATCCATTGTATGCAACATTCATTCAAATGACTTTGTAAATGTAAAGTATATGAAATGAAACAATAAATCAATCATGAAATGTAACACATAACACCAATATTTTGGTTACACAAAAACCCTTGTTAGAAGGTAAAAACTATGGTGGGGATGACAACCACAAATTATTCACTACTGCAGATAATAAAGTTTGTTGGTTAAGGCTAAAAGTTGTGATCATTTCTGGTGATCTTACCCTATTCGAAGTAACAATCAAATCGACTAGATCTACCTTGTGAAAGGATTTAAACAACACTACTTGAGTGTGTACTTGGTTAAGAAATTTATAAATAGACTATTATGTCTACTCTGTTAAGAGATTTTACAAATTTTGTTACAATGATTAGAGAATAACAAAAAGTATCTGTAAATGACAACTATGCTTTGTTTGAAATAGATCTATGATATACTGAATAAATATCACCTCTATGTGTAGTATTATGTCCTTCATTTTGCTTGGTAGCCTTGACTATTTCTGAATAAACTGATCACTGCTCATTCATGCAAACCTTGTCTAAATTATGATGTCTTGAAGATGGCTACTACTTCAAGATATCCTTCTTAGTATATACTCGGTTCACTTTCTTGCCTTTTGTCAAAATGACATCAATTACAAATTTATAGTAAACTATTATGATTTCCATGACCTAATTAGGTTTACAATAACTTAGAAAAACCTAAGATCAACGGTGTACAAAATTAACCTAGATCTAACTATTACATAGGAATCATCATTACATTTAATGATTACATCTACAATAAATAATTCCCAATCTTGTTAAAATGTTTTATGAATCTGTGTAATCGTTTGCATAGATAAATGTGCCTTTCTTGATTACTATGTCATTTCCTGAATAACTTGGTAAACACAGCCTTCCTGATCAGTGAATACACCGGTGCTTGATGTGTATGGTGGTCAATGTTTACTGATGCTTGATGATCAGTTTAATCTAATGCTTGGTAAATATGCTCTGGTGCCCGGTTAAAATTATTTCCTTTTAGCTCTCGGTATTGCCTTTTGAATACTCAGTATGAAGGCTTGTTTGTTTAATCGACTAGCATAATGTAGCTTGTTGTATCACCTTTTACCAACTGATCAGCTTAGATAACTGACTGATCTAATTTGATACTAATGACAACATCTAATGCTCAAATAGAGATAACAATATCCTCCTTTGGCATTAGTATCAAAACTTTTAATGTATACAAACTAATATATCTCAAACTATTCTTACACTTCGTATATACATAACAAAATTGACTCTTTACAAGATTGCATTACTCCCCCTTGGTGCATTCTCTTGGTATACATGTAGTACATTTGGCATATATTTATACAATTGGCATATACATTATATCTCCCCCTTTTTGAGATTAATGCCAAAACCAAATTTGTACTGACAATTTGTCAAAAATGTGCTGATGGGTTTTCTTGAGAGAGTCTAAGAGGTTTTCCCATTCCTCTTTCAAGTTTGTGAGAGTGATGTGCTCAAGACCGACTTGTGCATGCATGTCAAAGATGTTCTCCAACACTAAAATCTTAGGTGTTATAACTAAGGCTTGTGCCTTGATAATGTGTCGCTCAATTATTTTGAGGTGAGGAAGCAACTCTATTTGAAGCTCGGTGACTTGGTCACATATATTATCCTCCCGCTTCCTCAAGTCTAGTCTTAACCGCTTGAGTTCTTGTACTTTTAGAATATGCTTATGAAAAACATCTGGCTTGGTTAAGGATTCATTTTCACTAGCTAGGATTTCAATATCTAGCTTTTTAATCTTGTCACTGACCTTTGCAGTGAAACTCTCCACAGAGCATAACTTAAATAATATTTGAATTATTTTCTAAGTAATGGTTTGAAGATCGGTGATTACCTCAGAAAGCTTGACTTTAATTACTGCCAATTCTTGGCTGATCTTTTCTGCTAACTTATTATGAATCTTAGCTTCTGCCCTTTCTTCAAGTCTCTTTTTAGCATCAATGTCTGGAGAATTAATTTCATGTGCAAGAGTTGCAAGTTGGTCCAAAATGGGGGTATCTTCATTAATTTGGACATTAGGTATAACTTGCTACAAGATGTCTCTCACATCTTCAAGTATACGCTTTCTCTTTCTCTCTTTCCTCAGGCTCTCCTTTGTTGCTTTCCTTGTGCATAACTCCCCATATTTTCTCAATTCCTCGAGGTCCAAAGTCCTCACGTGATAGTTAGGAATTTCAGTCACTTCATCAAGTGTGATTGGCCCTTTTACTTGTTTCTTCTTCTTCTTTTTAGACTCTTGGGATGATGATTTAACAAAAGGAACTATATCCTTTACCTCAACACTTGGCTTATCCTGCTCGGTAGATGTTGTGTCTTCCTTCTTGGGCTCCTCAGTGACCTGTGTCTCAGTCGACTAAGATGTAGTGTCTATTTGGGTGGTCTCAGTAGGCTTGGGGTCTACTTGTTCATGTGTGTCTGCAACTTTTTCCTTAGGCATTTTTATCTCTGCAATATGTGTTGTGCTTGTTCCCTGTTCCCCTGATGTATCCTTACGTTTCTCAGGGATCAAGCCGTTGGGTGCATTTTGTGTAAGTATATCAATAGCTTGAACTAAAATTGGAAGATCACTTAGAATGGAACTTATAGCTGGCTCGGTAGAGGATTTCTCTTCTGGTTGAGCTCTAGCATTTGTGACATCCTCATCAATGTTGATGTCTACAGGATCACTATTTTTTATGTCCTTAATGAGTACACCATATGAATCATTATTGATTCCTTGTAGTTCTTCCTACTCTAGTGCATCCTATATTACACTTACTTCCTCGATGGTATTAGTAGTATCGGGTGCCTTAGTATTTCATAACTCAATGGTTTTCTATGGTGCCAGGTCTGCATCATCAGAATGTATTCCTTTTCCTTTCCTTTTGATTCTCTTCTCAGGTGTAATGGCCAAAGCCAACTTTTTAGACTCAACTCGGACTTGAAGTATGGAAGTCCATATCAACTGACTATTCTCATCAATGTCTGCAATATTTTCATCAAGTATCTGTAGTGTCCGGCTCTTTACTAGAAACCTCTTTGAATATGTTTTCATCAATTCCTCAAATTCAAGAATTGTCAATGTTGGCATTGCCTGAACTAAAGATTGTTCTCTCATTCTATTTTCATTTCTCAATGCATATGTCCATCTTTGTGAAATTCTATCATAAAGTGTCTTAGGTACACACTTAGAGAATTCAATTGGTACCTTCCTAAATTTGACCATCATCTGAATTAAAGCTTCTTCAATTTTAATCTAGTGTTTGGTTGACAGATGTTCAAACCGACCGATTTCAAGATCAATTAATTCTCCATTCTCTATTATGTCTTCAGCTACTTCATCAATTGACCTATTTTTATTGCTAACTACCTTGAATTGATCATTATTATCTTCATCATCATCTAAATCATATTTTCCTCTAATTAAGTTCCTTATTTTCTTAGGGGCCTCGGTAGTAATTTTTGTACCTCTCTTCTTGTAGGTCTTTGTCGGTGATGCTGCAATAGGCCTTGAAATTTTCACAGCTACTTTCTTCAGTGGGGGTGAAGCTATAGTAGATGAACTTGTGTGTGCCCTTGTTTTCACTTTTGATTGCATCTTATTTGGAGTGGGGGTAGGTGAAACCGGTGTAGAATCTGCATCTTTATTAGATTCAATTTCTTCACTATCATTTGGCTTGTCAGAAATAAGTAACTAACCTTCAGTTGCTACCTCAACTATTATGCTCTTAGATGATCCAACATCATCACCCAATTGCTTAACCAAATTTGTCATCATTTTTCTAGATTTCTTAGTTAATTTACCAATGACTAGGCCTATTTTTATCCTTATTTTGGCCTCTTCATAGGTACCAAACCTTTCACCTTTAGGGTCCTTGGCCTCAGACAATAAATCCTTTATTGATTTAGAAGAAAAATCAATATCTAATTCATAACCTATAGGGGCTAGCCATTTTGTCCTTGGCTCTATAGCCTTAATCAAAGTAAAATTAGTGTCAACTAGAAAAAAAAATTCATGATCATAGTCTTCAACTAGTTACCTTGGAATCCTGCTCCGTGAATTCATTTTCACCTTGAATTGTTCAAAATAACTATCTACTAAACTGTTAAAATTATTTCCCAAATTGTTTATCAAATCTGTAATCTAGAGTATAACTGGCTTTTAGGTTGACCAATCTACATTACTAACTGAAGGGAACTAATTTTGCACATAAAAGAATATGCAAAGTAATAGGGTTCCAAACTTACAGGTGTTGTACTTGGCCAACTGGATAGTCTTCATGTTTTCTTCTACTTGCTTTAGTAGTATCTCGGCAAGGTCCAACTGAAATCCCTTCTTAAAAATCTTGTACGTAATGTCAATAGCTCCACATGGTACACTATTCGGTCTACTAGACTAGAATATTTTGTATCCGATGACATAAGCTCTAAATCTTGTCTTAGGATCTGGGATTGTGTTTACTTTCAATATTTCTTGGTCATCCCATTCGGCTCTAGTGTTCTTTTCTATCTCATCTCGGGGTGCATTCCTTATTGCCTTGACTTTGTCAGTGGTAGGGTATCCATTTACCACTTTTATGATGTTCCTTGTAATTTTTATGGGCTCATCCAACCAAAATTTTCCACCATGATACTAACTCAATATGATCCTTATCCAGTCATTCTTGAAGTTATTCATAAAATTTAGGGCATTTACCAGACCTTTCACTTTCATGTGCTCATGTTCAGGTTGCAGTTTTCCATCTTCACCACACAAATTTTGATAAGTTGCAAACATATCAAAATCTCTGATTTCCCCAATTTTGCAATGTATGAATGAATGGACATCTTCCACCAGTAGAACCCTAGGTGGTATGCTTGAGAAAGCTCCCATTTTATTAGTTTGTGACACCACTTCAAGATGAAGTTTGTATTTGGGCTCATTGCAAGTAGCAGAAATGATTAGATTAACTTCTTCCTCCTCTGCATACTTGGACTTGTTCACATTTGATGTGGATGCCATAATTTCTCATTTAGGGTTTTGGTAAGTAACAAATGAATAGCTAGACAATGATAGTACTTACTCAAAATGACAATGAGATCACTCAGAATACTTCGAATCTGTGCTCAAATGCTCTGGAAAATCCTTTGCTCAAAATCACTCTAAAAACTCTTTGCTCTTCATAATCGCTGTGTGAAAAATGAACTAAGTTCACCACGTATTTATAGCTTTTTTCAAATTCCCGCTCAAACCTTTTTTCAATAAATGCTCAACCTAATTACAACTCGACAACAACTGTCAAACTCAGTGTATACTGCAAAAGTATCATCATTTTGGTTAACATGTAATACTACTTGGTTAATATTGGCACTCGGTTAACCTTGCGTAATAGTTACCAACTGGGAAGTTCTCACTCAGTCTAACATATACCAACTATAAACACTTTAAAGCTCAAAACTTGTAAAACCTTAATGCATCTCAATTCATGCAGATTTGGTATGTGCACATCTAATATGAGGAACTGTATGATAAATATGATCATTTTGGATTGTCAGTTCCATACATACCTTTTTCATCTTAGATGAAGGTACCGATGTCACCCAATCCAATGGATGAGGTTTCACCGACTGCATTACTTAACTCAGTATTATCATTTGATGCCTTTCACCACATAGTATTTCTTATCCTCATGATATCTTCAATTGTGTTTCTGGTTCTTGGTCTCTACAATCTTTACTTAGGTGATCGACTTTGTGACAATGTAAGAATGCCATACCAGTACTTGTCTGACTATGAGATCTAACTATCCATCTCTTCCTCATACAATTAGCTACAATATGTCCATATCTTCCACATGTTGTGCAATTAACCCATGTGTTATAATCCCAAGTATAGGTATTACCTTGTCTTCTCAGTTGATAGGTCTTGTTCTATCCTTTCGGTGTCCATACTTGCTTCATCTTTGTTCTACATTCTTGTGAGGTGTGTCCATGCATGTTGCAAGTATGACAGTGTTTCTCCATGTAGGGTTTGTTAGGACTCCTATTAAACTTATATCTACATTCATATGATTGATGTCCATACTTGTTACAACTATAACAATGACCATTGAACTTAGGAGTGGTTTTAGGTTTACCTTGTGCTTTACTCCTGCAAATATTTGAAGTGTGGCCCGGTTTACCATAGTGATAGCATAATAGTATCTTGGGTCTTTGAATCTTGTAGTTATTCATCTTTTTAACTTTCTTAGATGATTCTCCTTTCTTGGTGTAGCCTAATCTAGTAGTGCTTCCAAGTCCTCTTTGACTAATCAGAAAATCATCAATTTTATTGGAGCTATCTTCAATCTTTTTCATCATCTCATTATGTTGTTTTTGCATCTTCACTTCATTTCTCAATTTTTTATTTTCTTCCTTGAGTACTCCAATGTCTTCAAGTTTCCTTGAGAACTCATTATTTACTCAGTTGATCTCTTGGCTTACAACAATTATCTAATTGGATATCTTGAAGTGATGCTCGGTAAGTGTCAGTATCTCAAATTCCTTCACTTGTAACTATTCAATCATTTGTCTTATGTCTTCAACAACCAAATTTCTCTCTTGTTTAGCTTGTCTAGCATTATTCATCACTTCAATCATTCTTACCATTTATGTTTCTTGACCGATCTATAGGGCTTTCACATGTTCAGTCAAATGAATATTTTTATCAGATAAATCAGAAATTGCACTTTCAGATATGTCAAATATACTGCCTGAACTAGATTTGATATTCTCAAATAGATCATTAATTTCTTGTTCATGATAATCAGTCTCACATTTTCGAATAGCCATGCCCTTTCTCTGAACTAGTAAATTTTTCAACTCATCCTTAGCTTGCTTGTATTTCTCAACAAAGATCTATATATGAATCTTTTGATTCTCAATAGTCTTGTCCAACTTGTATCTCTCCATCTTGAGCTCTTTCCTCTTCAGTGGTTAAACTTCTAAATAAGAGATCTATCTCTGATACCAATTTTTGGAATGGAAAGATAAGGGACTGAGAGGGGAGGGGTGAATTAGTACCCTCAAAAAAATTTAACTGAATACTCAATCTGCAAATAGTAGTAACTAACTAACCAATTGAATCCATTGTATGCAACATTCATTCAAATGACTTTGTAAATGAAAAGTATATGAAATGAAATAATAGATCAATCATGAAATGTAACATGTAACACCAATATTTTGGTTACGTAGAAACCCTTGTTAGAAGGTAAAAACTACCGTAGGGATGACACCCACAAATTCTTCACTACTGTAGATAATAAAGTTTTTTGGTTAAGGATATAAGTTGTGATCACTTCTGGTGATCTTACCCTATTAGGAGTAACAATTAGATTGACTAGATCTACCTTGTGAAAGGATTTAAACAACACTACTTGAGTGTGTACTTGGTTAAGAGATTTATAAATAGACTGTTAAGTCTACTCTGTTAAGAGATTTTACAAACTTTGTTACAATGATTAGAGAATAACATAAAGTATCTGTAAATGACAACTATGCTTTTTCTGAAATAGATCTATGATATAATGAATAAATGTCACCTCTATGTGTAGTATTCCATCCTTTGTTCTGCTCGGTAGCCTTGACTATTTATGAATAAAATGATCAATGTGCATTCATGCAAACCTTGTCTGAATTATGATTTCTTGAAGATGGCTACTCCTTCAAGACCTCCTTCTTCATATATACTCAATTCACTTTCTTGCCTTTTTTCCAAATGACATCAATTACAAATATATAGTAAACTGTTATGATTGCCATGGCCTAATTAGGTTTACAATATCTTAGAAAAACCTAAGATCTATGGTGTACAAAATTAACCTAGATCTTACTATTACATAGGAATCATCATTACATTTAATGATTACATCTACAATAAATAATCCTCGATCTTGGTAAAACATTTTATGAATCTGTGTAACCGTTTGCATAGATAAATGTGACTTTCTTGATTACTATGTCATTTCTTGAACAACTCGGTAAACATAGCCTTCCTAATTGGTAAATGCACTAGTGCTCTTTGTGTATGTTGCTCGGTGTTTATTGATGCTCTGTGCTTGATTTACTCTAATGCTCGGTAAATATACTCTGGTGCCCGGTTAAAACTATTTCCTTTTAGCTCTCGGTACGGCCTTGTGAATACTCATTATGAAGGCTTGTTTGTTTAACTAACTAGCATAATGTAGCTTGTTGTATCACCTTTTTCTGACTGATCAACTTAGATAATGGACTGATCCAATTTGATACTAATGACAACATCTAATGCTCAAATAGAGATAAAAATAGCAACATTCACATCAAAACATTCACACAAGTATAACACCAGAATTATAGTGGAAACTCAACTTGGGAAAAACCACTTTGTAACATGTTACTGATATTTCACTCTTTTGAAGTGAGCTCTATGAAAAGCCAACCTTGTTAAAGGTTTACAAACACACTGCTAGGTGTGACCCAATTAAAGGATTTAAACACTTTGTCAAAAGTGACCTTGTTAAATGATTTAAGTACATTCCATTAGAATGCCACCTTGATTAAAGGATTTATACAATGATTGTTAGGTCAACCTTGATTAAAGGATTTAGAATGATACAATGGTTAGAAAGTAACAGTAGTTTCTGATTTGAAAAACATACAACTCACTTTGCAAATATAGATCCTCTTTGCACATATATGTTGATTCATTGACTGAGCTTCATTTCCATCTCCATCACTGATCTGCTCAGAATTCACTTCAAGCAATCACAACTCTTCTCAACTTCAGCCTTCTACTTAGACTTATCAGTCAATGACATCAACAACTCCAGCTCCTTCCTATAACCTCACAATTAGGTTTCCCTTTATACCTCTTCGATTAGGTAGATCCATCTTTTTCCACTTAATCTCCTCTGTACATCTTAGTTTTAGGTTAGATTCATCGAATCCTTCCATCATTTAAGTTCTTCATCCTTCCTTCTAGATACATCTTCAAACTTCTCATTGAATCCATAATAAAATGATTTACCATGCATTAAATTCTCCATTCAATTCATTAATGAAGTCAACACGATTTATATATCCCAAGAATTCAACTATGTCAACTGGGAATCTCAGTTCTTTCTCCAAATGTAAATTACTGATAGACGGTCAATAATGTGTTCATCTCCTTAGTCATCACTACGTAACTCGGTCACCTCTACAAATTTTCTTCCTCGGATAACATTGTCTTTGTTCGGTAATTTCTTGTCGCTTGACATAAACTGATGTTTGGTCAACACTAAATTTACTCAGCATATAATGGCGCTCGGTCGACACTAACTTCACTTGGCTTAAACTATATTTCTTCATTTTTCTCGGTAAAGCCTACTTCTTTAGTCTTTCTTCTTACTCAGATAAATAATATATTATCTTATCAATGTACCATCTAATCAAGGACCCATTGAAGTATCAAATAACTCAACCTTTCCTTAGGCTCTCTTGTTATCTCCTTTCCCTAATCTTTTTCATCAATCAATAGATATGGTACTCTCTTAGATAGAAACTGTCTTACCAGTTAAGGTTTGACATCAATGACAATACAACAATTGTTTTAATTGTAGTTTCCAACAATAAGATCCACGACTGACAAAATTCATTGATGATCTAAGGGAAGAAATTGAAACATGTTATTGACACATCTGCCGAGGAAGGTTGAAGCAGAAAAATGGATGAAGAAGATTAAGAGGCAAAATCTAATGGCTGATATGAAAATGGTTTACACATCTATTTAAGAAACATGAGTTTCATTTTTGAACTATGCCGGATAAAAATAGAGACTGCAGAAGATTTCGCACGAAGACATTTTTTATGCATTCCTGATCAAACTGGTTATAGATAGAACCGAGCTATAGGCATAACAGAGCTTTAGAGATATATATACACCAAGTGAAGTAAGTTGAAGGATATGAGGAAGTGAATTGGTTATTGATCAGAAGATTTTTTATGAGCTTAACATAGATCTGAATATTTGCAAATTAAGTTGTGTTTGAATCATATCAGTACTGTATCAGTTTAACCATTGTTACAGCAAAATCTCTTAACTGAGTGGACTTAACAGTATTTTTGTATTTCCATATGACATTCAGGGAATGTTAATTGTTATCTTGTTGACCCCATAGTGAATTTTGGTCAAAATTTAACTATTAGTGATAAATCCTTTAACCAGGTTACACTTGACAGTGTGCATTGTAACCTTTAACAGGGTTTTCTCCTAACCAAGCTAACTTCATAAGAGTGAAATATTTTTGGGTTATTGGTCCGAGGTGGTTTTTCCCTTAGCAGGGTTTCCATGTTAAATCATTGTGCTATGTGTTATTTTTTATGATTGTTTTGCTATCATACTTTACATGTTGCATATTTGATTAATCGGTAAAGACAATTTTGGATAATTACTGGTATTTGGTAAATGATCAGATAGATAGTTATTTTATCTTACCGAGTTGTTTGAATTATTGATTAAGTTTGAAAAAGTACATCTAAGAGTTTGGGACTGTAGGATAATTGATTTAATTGATTCACCCCCGCCCTCCCCTCTCAGTTATCTAACAAATAGGTCCTTTTATAGTCTACTCCCTCATTTTGAGATTCAAGTTTGATCAAGGCCAACCACAAATCTTGAAATCATGCTAATACCCCAACATCGAGCCTTGGAAAACTTTTGGGCCCCAAATGCTTAGGACATGCCACCAATGGCAGTCTGTACTTAGGAAAATGAGCTAAAATTTGAATTGTGGGCCCCAGATAGTCAATAGGTGCCATATTTTTTAGTACAACTCAATTTGATCTTGAGAGAGGATGTAAAAGCCATAAATGGAAAGGTAGGTCCTAGGAGATGAAATGAATTATTTTATTAGAGGCAAAATTGAGAAATACACTTATAAATAAGGGCCAACCTTGATTTTTGAAGAAATTTAATCAATATAGGACTTGTAATGTTAATTTGAAGGTCCAATAAGTGTTAGGAGAACATGAAATCAGTGTGGGAGCACATAAATACTAAAATGGGCCTAAAATGAATACCTAATTAAGGGTACTTACTTTTTAGGATGATAGATTTACCCCTCACTTTAGTGGGAGGATGAGTCCACCTCATGCTTACAATAAAGTAGAAGAACAAGAGAGAAAGATGAAGATCATGGGAAAATTGTAAAGAGATAAGATATTTCTAATTTTAAGGACACAAGCCCCCAAACCAAGGATCCTAACTTGTACATCCATATAAAAGGACATATAAAACATAAGAAAAATCCTAAAGCTTACTAATATTTCAAGTCAACTAGTTGAAGAGACATCTATAAAGAGAATGTCTCAATTTCTAGCATCATGCTCAAAAAGCTATTGCAAAATCAAATATAAGACAAGAGAAAGAGAACACATAAAATATAATACAAGACTCCCTGCTAACTTGTTGTCATAGCTATGAGAGCATGGAGAGAAGAGAGAGGGCCATGAATCCAATACTCTATCAAGTTGTGTTATGCTAGGTGATTCATGGAAGAAGAAGAGAAGGAGAAGGGAAGTCTAGAAAGTTGTGTTATGCTAGTGTAAATTATCCCAAAGAGAAAGGGGAAGGATAATTGATGGTCTAGCAAGCTATGTTATTCTAGTCATTTATATCTTGTAAGATTTTGCACTCAAGAGCAGCTTAAAATTTTTTGCACTCAAGGCCGACTTATGCGATCAATTCTACAAAAATTGTTATCTCCATAGGAATCCAAAAAGGATGAGTAGTCCTAAGGAAAATATTATCTTCTTAGGGATCAATAAAATGGTATCAGTCTGAAGAAAAACATTATCTTCTTAGGGATCCAAAAGTGATAAGTCCTAAAGAAATCATTGTCTCCTTAGGGATCAATAAAAACAATTTGTATAATATACAAAGAAGGCTATATACATGCCCCCTCCTTATGATGGAGACATATGCCTATGGTGGCATCATGATGCAGGGTAGGGATGCAAAAGGGGCCAAAGGATGGTGCACCCGAATGATCTAAGCCTTCAACACACATGTCGAAGCAACAAACAACAAGAGTGAGAGAGAGAATGCCAGATCTAACATAGATTATCATCAATTTGAATCTTACATGCCGGGCTATAAGGCCTTCCCGATTATGGCCTGATATTACAATGAATTATAGAAGTCCTCAAACATGTGAGGATCTAGTACAAATCACAATTCTAATGCCTCCTATCTTCTATCAAAACTGACTCCCTAAACTACCACCAAACATCTACATTTATACAAGAAGCTACCAAGCTGAGTCAGCCTTTAGATCCATAATTAACAGAAGTAATGGTCAAATCTAGGACCACACGCTCCCAATGATGGATTCCAGCATTAATTCCATGATCTAATATAAACGCACAAGTCAGAAACAATAGGAAATAAAACTAAACCCGTCGGTAAGCAAGATAATCAAGCAGCAGACAGACAACATCGAGCGCTAGTGAATTAACTGACCGCCCAAGAGATAACCGATGATACTCGATAACCAAAGGAAATCAACCAACTACCGCCCGACTCGGTCAAAGCAGAAACTAAGCAACACTAACAAAACTCAAAATTCTTTTTGGTGAGATAGGATTGCCAAGGACTCGAGATGCTCCTATGTCAAACACCTAGGGTTGTTTAGAAATGATTCTTAGAATCATTTGGTAGGTCTGGTCTGAGCTACATCTAACTCAGATTGCGAAATTCATGAATTTTCTTCCATCAGTCTATTCTTCCACTTAACCAGATATTCCATGTACTATTTTCCACTTGTACTTTTGCCAACTCTTTCTTTCAAAATCTGTTCAACTTCATCATTCTGCTTCTTAGGATATTCTATCGGTACTATCACTTCTTCATCAGGTTCATGATACTCATACAAATTAGAAATGTTGAAGATCAATGATATGTCCATGTCATCAGGTAACTCAATCTCATATGCATTTCCACTGTCAAATTTCCTTAGAATCTTGCAAGGTCCAAACTTCTTCATCTTCAACTTTCCATATGTTCCAACAAGAAACTGGCCTTTCTTCAAATGAACCATCACTTCATCACCAACATCAAAAGTCTTATGTCTTCTTGATCTATCAGCTCTATCTTTGTATTTCTGATTACTGTCTTCCAGCTTCAGCTTCACATCTTCATGCATTGTCTTCATGTACTTAGCAAATTTTACTCCTTCAGCACTTCTCTTCTTCTCATCAGCAATGTCTCTCAAATCAGATATTCCTCTCAGTTGTGTGCCATTCACAATCTCAAATGGTGTCTTTCTAGTACTCCTATTCATTAAATTTTTATATGAAAACTTTGCTTGTGCCAACATAGAATCCCAATTACTCGGTGTGTCTCCAACAAAACATCTCAAAAGATTTCTCAAACTTCTGTTCACAACCTCAGTCTGTCCATCGGTTTGTGGGTGAAATGTAGAACTATATTTCAATTCAGTGCCAAATTTCTTCCAAAGTGTTTTCCAAAAATAACCAACAAATTTACCATCTCGGTCAGAGATAATACTCCTCGATAATCCATGCAATCTGACAATTTCCTTAAAGAAAAAATCTGCTACATGTACTACATCTAATGTCTTTCTACAAGGTATAAAATGTGCCATATTCTAAAATCTATCCACAACAACAAATATAGAATCATTACCTGTTACTGTCTTCAGCAAGCCAAGAACAAAATCCATACTGATATCAATACAAGGTTTCTCAGGAACAACAATCGGTGTATACAATCCAATATTCTGACTTACTCCTTTTGCATGTTGGTGAATTCCACAACTTTTCATAAATTTCTAAACATCTTTATACAATTGCGGCCAATAGTACTTTTCCTTTAGCAAATTCCATGTTTTATCAATACCAAAATGTCCAGCCAAACCACTACTATGTTTCTCTTTTATTAGATTAGTTCTCATTACTCATCTTGGTATACACAATTAAATACCTTTGAACAACATACCTTTCTGAATAAAATACTCATCCCATTTAGTGTCTTGTTGATCTTGAATAGGTGCTTTGCACTTTCTCCACGGCTCAGAAAAATCAGGGTCATTTTCATACAAACCTCTCATCTAATCAAAACCAAGAACTTCAATTTTCATCTCGATCATCAAAGATCTTCTTCTACTCAATGCATCAACAACTCGATTAGTGACTCCACTCTTATGCGTTATCACAAATGTATAACTCTGTAAATACTCAACCCATTTCATATGTCTCTGATTCAACTTATTCTGACTACCCAAATATTGTAAAGCCTTATGATTAGTATACAACACAAATTCACTCGGTATCAAATAATGTCTCCCTTTCTTCAGTGCTTGAATAATAGTATAGAATTCTTGATCATACAAAAAATATTTCCTTCTAGCATCATTCAACTTTTCACTAAAGAAAGCAACAAGTTTACCTTCTTGATTCAACACAGCTCCAATTGCACTTCCACTTGCATCACATTCTACTTGGAATAACTTAGTGAAATTAGGTAATGCCAATACAGGTAATTCAACAACCTTCTGCTTCAGGGTCTCAAAGCTTCTGTCAGCTCCATGTGTCCACTTGAATTCTCTTTTGTCTCCTCTCATAGTCTCAGTCATAGCATTACAAATTGAACTGAAATTCCTTATGAACTTTCGGTAAAAACTTGCCAAACCGTGAAATGATCTTACCTCACTAGCATTCACAAGTGTAGGCCAATTCAAAATAGCTTCAACCTTTTTAGGATCCATCTTCAAACCATCAGCTGAAATAAAAAATCCCAAATACACAATCTCTTCTTTCATGAATGAACATTTTTTCAGATTTATCAATAACTTTTCCTCTTTCAATCTTTGCAAAACTTGTCTAACATGCAACAAATGTTCCTCTTTGGTCTTACTGAATATCAAAATATCATCAAGATATACAATCACAAACTTACCCAAGAATTTCTTCAAAACCTCATTCATCAACCTCATAAAAGTACTTGGTGCATTAGTTAAACCAAAGGGCATAACCAACCACTCATACAAACCTTCTTTTGTCTTGAAAGCAGTCTTCGATTCATCACCTTCTCTAATTTTGATATGATGATACCCACTTTTTAAATCAATCTTTGTGAAATACTTTTCTCCAATCAAACTATCCATTATGTCATCCATTCTCAGTATGGGAAACCTATACTTCACTGTTATCTTATTGATTGATCTGGAATCAGTACACATTCTCCATTCTCCATTCTCCATTCTTCTTCAGTTCCAATATAGTAGGTACTGCACAAGGACTCAAACTTTCTCTAATAGAACCTTTCTCTAGCAACTCTTAAATCTGTCAGTTCAATTCCTAATTCTCAATAGGTGTCAATCGATGGGGTGCCTTATTCAGTAAACTAGCTCCAGGGATTAGATCCATACAATGATCAATGCTTCTTTTCGGTGACAAACCATCAAGTACATTATCTGAAATGATATCACTATACTCAGTGAGTAACTTATCAATCTCCTCAGAGACATTATCCTCTATTTTCTTACTCAGCTTATTAGGAATCACAGAAAAACATACATCATTGCTCTTCAAAGAATTAACAAACTTCCTTCCTTCCATCAAGAAAACTTTCATAGATGTGCAAACATTATTAATAGGTTCTTCCATTAATGGTAACAAGATTTGTTTCTTTCCATCAGCCACAATAGTACACTTCTTCAATCTCCCATCATATATAGCATGTTTATCATATTGCCAAGGTCTACCCAAAAAAATATGACAACAATCCATAGGCATGATATCACACAACACGTTATCATAATATTTTCCAATCTTCAAATTCACATAACATTGTTCACTTACCAGGAGTGTATGCTCATCTTTGATCCATGAAATCTGATAGGGCTTCGGATGTACCAACTTTTCCAATTGCAATTTTGCGACCATCTCTTGAGATGCCAGGTTCTCTGAGCTACCACTATCAATGATTACCTTCCAAAATTTATCAGAAACTCTACATCTGGTCTTGAACAAACTTTTCCTTACTGGATCTTCCTTCTTGCTTTCATTCCACAGTGCTCTCCTTACCATCAAGTTAGTTTCTTTCTTAGGTTCATTCGGTGACTCTTCTTGCACCAAAGCATTTCTACTGCTACCAGCCTTCTTACTAGCTTGTGTACATTCAAAAGATCTATGTCCTTCCTCTCCATAGTTATAACAAGTTCCTTGGAAACTTCCTCTACCATAACCACCTCAGTAGTTACTGCCTCTGCCTCTAGAACTTTCACCTTTCCTCTTGGTATTGCCTTTGTCTAGATTTGTCTTTTCTGGTTCAGACCTACCAATTTCACCATTAGATCTACCTCTTCCTCTAGGGAATCTACCACCTCAACCTCTCTATCTCTATTCATGTCTCCTGTTCAATTTCTCCTCAGCTTTCAAAGAAAATTGATAAGCCTCTTCAATGTTCTCCAATTTGACCATACTAATTTCCTCTTGGATGGAAACCCTCAAACCATTCAGGTATCTATCGATTCTTTCCACATCATCTTCATAATGTCCAAATTTAATATCCAATCTATATAATTCCTTAGTATACTCTTTTACCGAGCTATCTTTCTATCTCAAACTTTGCATTCACCGAACTAGGTTAATTTGATAATCACAAATAAGAACTTTCCTTTCAATTTATTAACCATTTTCCTTCATACCTTGATTTTGTCTTTGCCTTTCCTTTTTCTATCCATCTACTCTACAGATGTTCCCACCATAAGGATGCATGACTTTTCAACTTTGTGCTTGCAATTTTCACCTTCTTGTCCTCAGGGATGTTTTCATACTCAAAGTACTTTTCCATCTCGGTGATCCAATCCACCAATTCATAAAAGTCTAGTTTTCCACTATACTCAGGAGGATTGAAATGTGGTGTTGACTTTAGACTTGTCAAAGCCTTCAAAAATATTTCTTCACCTTGATCCATAATAGGAGAAGGTTCTACATTCACCTATTCTTCCTCAACTTCATCATCACTAACATCTTCAAGATGTCTGCCTTTTCTTTGGGATGTTTCCACTGCTTCCAATCTAGCAACAATATGTCTTAGAATATCTACCAATCTTGGATTTGCATCTCATCTCCCATGAACCATCTTGACAATCCTGTGCAATTATAGGTCAGACCATAATCTGTTACCCCACAACAATTAGCTAGGGCTTCAAAAGGAAGCTACAAACCTAGATCTGCAGACCTAGATCAAGATCTCACCTCGCTTTGATACCACCTAACACAAGATAGTGATGCAAGAGGGGCCAAAGGATGGTGCACCCTAATGATCCAGGACTGCAACACACATGTGGAAACAACAAACAACAAGAGTGAGAGAGAGAATGCCAGATCTGACATAGATTATCATCAATTTTGAATCTTACATGCCAGGCTGTAAGGCCTTCCCGGTTACAGCCTGATATTATAATGAATTACAAAAGTCCTCAAACATGAAAGGATCTACTACAAATCACAATTCTAATGCCTCCTATCTTCTATCAAAACTGACTCCCTAAACTACCACCAAACATCTACATTGATACAAGAAGCTACTGAGCTGAGTCGGCCTTGAAATCCATAATTAACAGAAGTAACAGTCAAATCTGGGACTAGACGCTTCCCAATGATGGATTCTAGCATTAATTCCATGATCCAATATAAATTCACAAGTCGGCCACAACAGGAAATAAAACTAAACCCATCGGTAAGAAAGATAATCGAGCAACAAACAGACAATGCCGAGCGCCAGTGAATTAACCAACCACCCAGGAGATAACTGACGATACTTAGTAACCAAAGGAAACCAACCAACTACCGACTGACTCGGTCAAAGTAGAAACTAAGCAACACACACAAAACTCAAAATTCTTTTTGGTGACATAGGATTGCCAAGGACCCAAGATGCTCCTGCATCACATCATAAGGAGAAGAGAACAAGGATACCTACTTCCAACAACAAGGAGATATCCTTAACTCAATAATATATTCTTATACCCTTAGCAAAGAGTGAAAATTCTTGTTGACCAAGGAAATAAAAAATCATGAAAGCATGTTCACAAGTGAGAAGAGAACCTTGAAAGGAAAATATCTTGGTTACAAGATGACTACCTTCAAGAGAAGTTCTTGAACAAAGATAAAATCTTCAACACAAAGAGGTAAGGAAAACAAGAATGTACCCTTTTATCCCCCCTATTACTAGGTGAAAAAGAGATTCTTGATGAAAGATGACATGCTTTAATCCTTCAATTAATGGTATTTTTTTAGGATAGACATGCACTTTGAAAGAAAGGAATAGATTGTCACTCGGGATGTAAATATCTTGAAAAAGAGAAGATCCTTACATAAACAAACAACACCATGTTAGAAAAGATATCATGTGATAAATAAAGACCACATAATTTAGAGAAAGTGGATCCTTAGATAGGAATAAGAGATTGAGAAATTAAACCTTTCTCCCCAAGGGTGGAGGCAAGGGAAAAGATAACCCATTATATACCCTATGTGATAGATCTTTTATAATTGACATGCACTTTCAAACAAGCATAAGGTTGCAACCAGGGATGTAAATCTCCTAAAAAAGAGAAGATCCTTACATAAAAATAAATTCATGCAAGAAATGAATTCATATTATAAAAGAAGAAAGTCCTCAAGTGATAATGGATCTATTGGAAAAGAAGAGAAAAAGAGGGAGGAGAATCAACTATACACACCTTCCCTATTGCTAGTTAAGGGAATACTTGACAAAAGAAGACACATTATGCTTCCTAAGTGAAAGTTTATTTATAATAGACATGCACTTTCAAGAAAGAATAATGTTTCAACTTGGGATGCAAATCTCCTAAAAAAGAGAAGATCATTATGCAAAATAACAAATCCATTTAAGAAAGGATGTCATGTTATAAAAGAAACTAGTCAACAAAGGGAGAAAATGGGTCCTATTATTTGTGGATACAAGGAATTAGGACTATTATGTTTCCTATAGAGTATGATTTCACCTTAAATTGCACCATCATAAATCCTTAAAAGAACAACTTGAAGAATTTGATGATAAGCTGACTAACAATCAGTAAGTTTATGATGAATAAGTCAAACAGAACCTTCAACTGAATGAAGAATTGAGGCAAGCAAACATGGAAATCTTAGAGCTAAGAAACAACAAGGAAAGCTTGGAATATGAATTAAAAGAGGCTAAGAATCACATTGATAAATTACACACCAGTTTTGATTTGATATAATCTCAGTTGTATGCAAGAAGAGCTAAAGGAGATACTAGCTGCATTAGATACAATGAAGCACAAAATTAGATTGACAACATGCAAGCAAGAATGAATGCACAAAAAGACTCTACTGATACTAAGAAGATTGAAGATCAAACTAAAGATAATGGTGAACCACCTAAGAATGAGCGCAAGCCTGTAGACCACACTTGTTATGCATGTAACAAGCATGGACACATAGCAAGAAACTATACAAAGGTAAGACCTTTCAATGGTTACTATTATTCATGCAATAAATTTTTTCATAAAGCTATGAATTGCAAGACAAGCCAAAAGAACAGGACTCATAATCAAAGAAATCAGAATCAATCAAATGTAAGAAGTTCTCAGAATGTTACATGTTAGATATGTAACTATAATGGTCACTTAGCTAAATAATGCAAGATGGTGACTCATGTCAATGCACCGAGGAATATAAGGCCTCCAGTCATTTGTCACTCTTGTAACAAGGCTGGACACATCTCAAAGTTCTGTAGATCAAGGATGCAAGGTCAGGAAAGCCCTAAAAAGACCAAAGAACCAGTATTGGATCCCAAAGGAGAAGTCAAGTTTGTGAAAGCCTCAGAGAATGCGAGCATGATTTGGTCAGAAGAAAAGAAGGATAAGGTTGATGAGTATGTATTGGATGCATCCCCAGTGGATGCACCCTCTACATCTGGATGAATGGCCCTTAGGGTCATAGGGGGAGCTAATTTAGCTCTAGACCCCTGCATGGTAGGTATACTCACTCTCTAAGTATGCACCTTTGGACTTAAGCTTTTGAAGACTAAGGGAACCTTCATGCAAGAGAGCACTAGCTAATTGTTTGTAGAATGAAAGATAGAAATTTCCAAGTGACAGCCCGGTTTATGTGACAAGCATTAATGGAAGAATTTCTACTTTAAAGTACACAGAAGTTAGAAGATCTCTCATTGCATTCGAATTAAGAGCGATTGAAGAGTAGAAGAGCCTTAGCAGTTGATTGAGTAGGATTGTAGTTTGATTCATCAAGTGATTTTTTGTGCATTTGATCAATTGCAGAAACCCTAGTTCATCACGCCGATTTAGAATCTCTTGGAAACCTTTGTGAAAGTGATATACAAGTAACTGATGGCTATTCCTATAGTATTTGATGTTGTAGAGAAGAAAATATATGTGTTTAAGAGGCATCCATTTAAATCTACACTAGATCACCTAGAAGGGGCATTCTCTTGCATGCCTATGGGCATTATGCATGTCAAGGCCATTAGGGCTTACATCTACTGTAAGAAAGAACCAGTAGGATTGGATTGATTAAGGGAGCACATGGAAACTATGTTAAAACTAGACAAAACTTTCATGGATGAGTATGCATGGTGGGATAATCACCCTATAGTGGAGTATGCTACAACATATGAGTTCTATGAATCAGAATGCATTAAGATTCTTTTGAGTAGGATTCATGATGACCTATTTTCAATAGGTGAAGTGCCAGTCAGAATCACTAGTGACCTAATTCATGAGATGACAAGCCTCCCAAGGACAGGTGCTATCCTTCTAGTCATCTTGCTCAATAGGCTCTATGTAATGACCATATAGCCTATTGAGCAAGATGACATCAAATTGATGTCTATGATACTTGGATACAGGTTTCAACACACTAGCAGGGTAAATAGTGTGTTTATAGCCACAATTCTTGCAGCCATAAGAATTGTAAATGAGAATGGAGAGTTCAACCTATGTGAAATCTTGCATGTATTTCTAATTGACAACATCAAGGAAATCAAGCATGATAAGACCAAGATATTCAGATTTGGATCTCTTATCATTTATATGTACTTCCATATTATTGGAAAGGTGTCAGACTTATACCTTGATAGGACAATTCCTACCATGCCATAGATATCCTTCAAGGCATCTACTAAGAGCACTCTAAGAGACTGCATGACTCTAGAATTGAAGAAATTCAGAGTGAAGATGCAGATGAGGCATAGGATACCAGAGAAGATAGTTGAGAAATATAAGGATACTATTTATTTTATGGTTGAAACAGACACAACATGCATGGAGGCAGTTGAACCTAGAACAAAGTGGATTCATCAACTTGGATATGAAGTAGATGAACAAGTCTTGGAAGCCTATGCTCAAGTGTTGCTTTCAGCCCCTAAAGACCCTAATGAGCCAAGATGGGGAACCTATGAGGTGAAAACAAGAGAAATTGATGTAGTCTTGAATAGCGCAGCAACAAAAAGGAAGGTTGCTAAGGTTACCTCAGAAATATTAAGAATACATGGAGTGTCTCAAGAAGACCTAGACAAAGCAAGGAAACAAAATATTGCTTTGGAATTAGAAAGCGCAGATACAACAAAGGTAGAATTAGATGATCCTAAGATGAAGAAAGTGAAGATTGAAAAATACGATGAGTAGAAGGGTAAAACTGATTATACCCCTTCTGCACCCAAAGAAACCATTAACCTTACTACTCCTCCTAAGTATAAGGCAATGTCGAAGAGGAAGAAAGAGATCAGCATTGGTCATCCATCCTCAAGAGTAACAAGGAACATAAAGAACTCCCAAGCACCTCTTGAAGTAAGTTTCAAAACTAGTCTCAGTGTGCTAAGTGGAAGAATAATTAATGAGGGAAGAATTGATCAAGTAGGAAAGTTTTATGAAAAATATAGTGAGATAGACAAATCTAAGATACATGTAATGATAGTCAAACACATGCTAAAGTTTAGGAAGATAGTCTTGGAATTTAAGACTATGATCCCTGACAATGTATGAAACATCCTAGAATTCTAAAAGAGACAAGCCATTGAAGAGGATTTAAGGATAAGGGAAAATATTCTAGATGACACTCTTCCAGTATGTTCTTTAGAAGAGAAATCTCTATTGTTAGATTTGGTGAAGCCACATCTTAGAAGAAAGTCAAGGACTTTGCACATAATGGATAAAAACTATGATCTGGTGGCTAAGGAAATAGATAAAACCTTTGAAAAGGTCTTTATGAATAGGCACATGTATCTAGCTACTGGGCCCACAACACAAGTACCCTTAAAGGAATCCAAGGTGGCAGAGCCCACTAATGCATCAGTGACAGGTCCTCAGGATTCAGCACCTACACTGGAAACACAAACAAAGGCAGACAAGTCTACGCCCATAACAGAGTCACTAAAGGATACCACCATTATCATTGATAATGTAGAGATAGCCATGGCAGCCACTAACACCGAGTTAGTCAAGTTTGAAGAGGTTTTTGTGAGCACACAAGAAGCTAAAATCTTATGCAGTAACACTCCTACTCATCAAGAAGAAATTTTAATTGAGGATATAACCAATGAGAAAGAAGAGGTAAAAGGAAGTGAACAAAAAGATGAAACATTAACTGAACAAATCAAGGTAAAACAAGAAGTGATGGATAGCACTCCCATCACTCCCTTAGTAGCATTGTTGTCAAGTTTGACACCTGACACAACCAATTTGGACTCATGGGGAGAGGAAGACCTAATCAAGTTCAACGTCTTAGCTATGGAGAAGGCCAAGGAGAAACAAGTGATGAGGAATCCTCTTCTTGTAGAGTCAGTGAACATATTGAACAATTTGTTACCTACAGACAAGGAAATGTCCAAGGTACACTCGATTGATGATGTAAGTGCAGTCATTTCACAATTTAAAAGCAATTTCTCTAGCCTAGAAGAATCTACATCCTTATTTGTAGAGAAGAATTACTTGAAGAAGAGATTAAGTGAATTGGTTAGCAACTATACACTTGACCTGAGCTCACTAAAGGCTGGTCAAGCATCCCTGAAGGAGTTTGTAGCAAAGGGAAGAAAGATCATTGCTGATTGTATGAACCAAGACAAGTTAACTGGTGATCTATACAAAATGGTACAAGAGGTAGAAGTCATGATAGACAGCATAAGGAAATTAGTAGAAGATCCATCTTTTGATGTGAATAGGTGCAACAATGTCTACCAAGGATAGTTCGATAAGATTGAGAAGGTAGAAAAAGAGATGATCAAGATAAGGGCTGGGTAGACTCAACTAAAGAATGCTCTTGCATCCTCATTAGACATACTAAATTAGAATATCAAGGAGATCGATGCCACCATGGTGACATATGATCAAGGTCCTAGCATTGATCTAGAGAAGATGGAGAAGCTACAGTATGCTTTATGCATCCATCTACAGGTTGTAAATTCGTTGATCACATTTTGGAAGAAAGAGATCCAAAATCTGCAGATTGCATATCCACATGTTCTATCACAGTAAGTTTTTGTAGATTCAATTTTGACAAACCTTTGTCATTAATGTCAAAGGGGGATTATGTGAAGAATATGGATTATAGATATGTATAAGGAGATATAAGATAGTAAGATATGTATAGGGAGATATAAGACAATTTTTTTTTTTATTAAGGACAGTTAGCAACTTGGCCATATTCCTTTGTTGCCATTAATGAAAAAGGGGGAGATTGTTGGAAATTTGACTATACTAATGTATATGACTTAGTATAGTGTTTTCATTATAGAAATAAAGTCATATAGTAGTTTGGAGTCAGCACACTTTATGGGAAGATAAAAAATCAGCTAAGTGTTGAAGACTGGACAGTGTACAGAGTTCCTAAAGCTCAGAGCATCAACACATGTGCATATGACTGAGTTATGGTATGCACCCTAGAAGATAAGTTGGTTAGACTATATTCATGCTTAGTCTATGAGCGCATGATCAGATATGCAAGTAGGAGAAAGATACAGACAGTTGAAGTTACATAGCCAGTGTGTGCCAGAGAAGAACAGAGTAAGAAGCCAACTGTTAGCATTTTGAGTTGCAGTTATATTCTAATGATGTAAAGGCTATGTGCCTATTTTAATTAGGTTTCCAACATGTATATATAATTTTTTATTAACATGCTTGAGCTAATTGAATTGGAAGCATTGTATGTAATAAGTTTAAGGGCTGACCTAGTTGTTTATTTTGTATGCGCATATAAATATGAGATGCGCCCATTGTAATAGGTATGAGAGTTGATAGAGAGTTGTGATAAGTAGAGTAGAAGTGTGCAAAGAGTCTACAAGATGTATTAGAGCTTTGAAAGAGGTCAAAACATCAGCACATCAAAGGAACTGATCAAACAAACAATGTCACAGTGACAGTTCATCCAGTAGATATAGTGTGTATCTGAGATCAAAAGGTTGTAGCCTTCACCACTTGAGCAGTGAGCTCTAGGATAGTGCATCCACTCTCCTAATAGGGAATATTTTAAAAGATTCCTAATAGGGTGTGACCCTTGACAAGGTCTACTATACTTAATGCATTGTAAAGAAACTCCAAACAGGGTTAAGGATCTTCTAACAAGGATCATAAAACACTAGTACAGAATATTAGTGGGTGTCAATTCCCATCAGGGTTTTTACCTATTTGGGTTTCCTTGTAACCATATTGGTGTTATGTCTTTATTTCATGTTTCATGTTTATGTGGATGTTATTTTCAGTACTTAAGCATTTAAGTTCAGTTTAAAGTATAAGTAAAAAGATAAAATACAATGAACATTGATCACCCCCCCCTCTTAGTGTTCCCATTCCTAATAGGTAGTCAATGCTATCAGAGGATTTTCTGGTGTCATTGATGAAGATACAATGGTAAGTAAAATTCTAAGAACCTTGTTTCCTGTTTATGCAATCAGAATATCTGCTATACATAAAATGAGGTATGCACCTAGCAATACTCTTACTCTTAATAGTCTGATTGATAAGCTAACAACTTTTGAGTTGAACAATTTTGATAATAGTGTTGTACTATCTGTTGAGTCTTCTTTCATGTCTTCTCTGAAGATCGGTAAGTCTAGTAGTAGACATAATATAAGGAATTACAGTGACAATAATACTAATGATGAGCTTGATGAACTTGAAGCTCTTATGGCCCGGAGATTACCTAAAGGTAAAGGTAGATATAAGGGTAAATTACCTTTAGCATGTTTTAACTGCAAAGAAGTTGGCCATATTGTTGCTAGATGCCCAAAAAGGAAAGAAGAAGATAGAAACACAGATCGATCTAGTGAAGGAAGATATAGAAGGAGAAACAACAAAAGTTACTAACACTATAATAGAGACAACCAAGATCACATAGATAAGGGCAAAAAGGTATGTTACTTTGCTGAAGAGAATGATATTGATACCGACACAGATGATGATGTTGAAGTAGTATTTGTTGTGATGAAGGATGATTCTAATGAAGAAGAAACGTATGTAGAGACAACACTCATTTCTAAAGTTAGTGAAAATGATACTTGGATCATTAATAGTGGCTGTACACATCGCATGACTGGTGATGAAGAAAAGTTTGATCATCTTGAGCATTATAATGGAGGATCTGTAAGAATGGGTAATGATACACCATGTATGGTTAAAAGAAGGGATCTTTATTGATAAATGATAAAATAAAATGTGATAATGCTTATTGGGTAAAAGGAGTGAATTAAAATTTGCTAAGTGTGGCACAACTTAACAACTCAGGTCACCGAGTAGCTTTTGGAAGCAAGAACGTAAAGATATTTGATGAAAGTGGAAAGCTTGTCAGAATAGGAGGACAATCAAAAGGTAACTTATTTTATCTTGACAATGATGAGACTTCTTGTTTACTGGTGAAAAATGAAGATGCATGGTTATGGCATAAAAGGTTATGTCGTGTAAATTTTGATAACATGATTAAGATCAGTAGAAAGAAAAAGGTTAGATGTTTGCCTAGCCTAACAAAGCCTGATCATGTTATGTGTCATGAATGTCAAAAGGGGAAAATTACAAAATCTAGTTTTAAGAGTAAAGACTATTCAATAAAATGAATCTTCGAGTTAGTTCACATTGACCTATGTGGTCCCATGAGAACTCAGAGCTACTATGGAGATAGATACTTTATTTTGTTTGTTGATGATTACACTAGATTGATGATTGTTATGTTTTTAAAAGAGAAATCTAAGGCATTTAAAATGTTTAAATGGTACAAAGAAAAAGTAGAAAAAGAAACCAGGAAAGAACTAAAATGCTTGAGGTCTGATAGAGGTGGTGAGTTTATTTCTGATGAATTCACTAACTATTGTAATGAGCATGGCATAAAAAGATAGTTTTCTACATCGAGAACACCACAGCGGAATGGGATTGCTGAAAGGAGAAACAAATCAATTTTTTATTATGCAAGGAAGCTGATGATAGAAAAGAATGCTGCACAAGTATACTAGAGAGAGGCAATTAGCAGAGTTGTATATATTTTGAATCGAGGACAATTGAAGAAAGACACAAACAACACACCCTACAAGTTATGGTTTTGTTACACACCAAGTGTAAGTTACTTCAGAATTTTTGGTAGCAAATATTTTATTCTAAAATATGATAGGAATGGGAAATTTGACTCTAAAGGGGATGAGGGAATATTTCTTGGATATTCTACTAAAATAAAAGCTTACAAGTGTCTGAATAAGGTTACTAATAAGATGATTGAAAGTGCTAATGTCAGAGTTGATGAATTTAATGATAAAATTGATGAAGAAAGCACTAAGGAGCTAGAAGACTATGGTAGACTCACTTATATTGAGCATCCAGAGTACCTACCAAAGCCACAAGCTGAGTCGACTGAGCATCAGAAAAATAACACCAAGGAACAACAATGGGAAACTGAGGATTAGGAAGAAGCTACTGAGAAAGAAAATGAACCTGAACAAAATGAAGAACAAAGGAGAGATCAAGTACTAGCAATATTTATTAGAAGGCATCATCCTAAGAACCAAATCATTAGAGATAAGGAAGTTGGCATGCTGACAAGAAGTAAGTTAAGATAGAATGTATGCTTAGTTTGTGAGTTTGAATCGAAGAATGTTAAGGTTGCACTTGAGAATGATGAATGGATAAATGCTATGAATGAAGAGATAGAACAAATTGAGAAAAACAAGACATGGACTTTAGTACCTAGACTGAACAATAAGAATGTTATCAGTACTAAATGGATTTTCAAAAATAAGCTGAATGAAAATGGAGAGGTTACAAGGAACAAAGCTAGACTTGTTTGCAAGGGATATGCACAGGAAGAAGGTATTGATTATGGTGAAAATTTTGCACCTGTTGCTAGACTAGAAGGATTTCGCATGTTACTTCCATATGCTGCACATAAGAAATTTAAAGTCTATCAAATGGATGTTAAGTCTACTTTTTTGAATGGAATACTAGAAGAGGAGGTCTACATAGAACAACCAGAAGTGTTTGTTGATCCAAATCAGAAAGACATGGTATGTAGACTACAAAAATCTTTATATGGTTTACAGAAAGAACCAAGAGCCTAGTATGAAAGGTTTCATACTTATCTTTTAAGTATTGGTTTTGTAAGAACTAGTGAAAACAACAATTTGTACATTAAAGGAGGATCTGATGATACTATCTTGATTGCTGAAATATTTGTGGATGATATAATCTTTGGAGGACAAGATCATATCTGTAAATCATTTGCTGAAGAGATGAGAAAAGAATTTAAAATGTCTATGTTTGGAGAGATTAAATTCTTTCTAGGCTTGCAGGTTATTCAACAGAATAATGGAATTTTAATCACACAATCAAAGTACATAAAGGAAGTATTGAGAACATTTGGCATGGAAGATGCTAAACTAGTTGGAACACCGATAATCATAGGCTGCAAATTAACAAAAGATGATAAATCTATAGAGGTAAACCATACATTGTACTGATCTATGATTGGTAAAATGATGTATGTAGTACACAGCAGGCCAGATATTGCACATGCAGTGGGGATTATTGCTAGATTTCCTGTCAATCCAAAGGATTCACATATGGTTGCAATAAAAAGAATCTTGAGATACTTGAAGAAAATAGAGGAATATGGTTTATGGTATCCCAAGGAAGGAAAATTTGAACTAAGAGTCTACACCAACTCAGATTGGGCTGGAAATATAGATGACAGAAAGAGCACAATTGGAGGAGCATTTTTCTTTGGTGAAAGAATTGTTACTTGGACAAGTAAGAAATAACCTTGTATTTCTTAGTCTACTACTGAAGCAGAGTATGTTGTTGCTGCTACAAACTATTCAAACATTGGTTATATCAAACAAGTGTTGGAAGGGATGAATGAGGTAATCACTGAGCTGGTGATTATATATTGTGACAACACTAGTGCAATAAATATTTCTAAGAATCTTGTAATGCATTCAAAGACAAAGCATATTTATATTAAGTATCACTACTTAAGAAAACACGTACAGGAGAAGCAAGTCAAACTGGAATATGTTACATCAAAGGAGAAACTTGCTGATATTTTTACTAAGCCTCTATCAAAGGACACTTTGAATACTTGAGGACTAGACTTGGGGTCTGTCCCTTGTCTACTGATCACAAATGTGATCTGAAGGTTGCATCAGCCTAATCTTGTTTGAAGATGATTCATGTTGATGCAACATAGCTCACACTTTTTCTAATATCTAAGGTTTTGAAAGATTTGAGGAACTAGAACAGAGAATTGGTATATCAGTATACCGCGATCCATTATTAGCACTGAACAACAAAGAGTTACTTGGCTATTGCAGAGCTGTATGTTTTATGTTTTTCTTTGGCATTGTTGTCAAAGGGAGAAATAAACAATATGATAAACAAAGAGATCAATGGAATATCTATCTAAGGGAGAGATAATCTGAGAAGGTCAGGGAGAGTTTTGAAGATTTGTTACTGAAGAACAAAAGGAATCTAAGAGCTGAAAAGATTAAATCCATAGAGAAAAGTCTGCACTTGTAATGTTGTTATGTAATGTAGTGATTAAACATATTAAATATCAAGCTAGGGAGATCTTACCGAGCTACAACATTTACTTACATAGTTGTAGAAAACATGTTTGGTATATGTATGGCATATTTCATATTGCTTGTGTTTCCATCAATGCCAAAGGGAGAGATTGATGAACTACAATTGAATTGAATACCTGAATGAATTGAAGATCAATGATTAGAGATCACTGAGTACTGAAATGATATGTAGGATAGTTAAATCAATCATTATGTTTTCATTAATGTCAACTAGTTTTGATAGTACTTATCATGTTGGTTGCAAACATCTCAACATCTGTAAAGAGGAGAGAAAAGATGAAGAACTGAGATATCTACATGAAGAAAGATGGATATGAGAGATGAGGATAAGGAATACTTTGGGAAACTTATTGATGAGTCTATGACTTCATATTGTTGACTTTATTATGTTGCATTAATCTATTATGAAGGAGGAAGAAAAATTGTACAAAGCAGTGTGGTCAGTAAATGAAGCACTTCAGTATACACCGAGCTAGTGTAGTGTATAACAAGTGATAGTATTAACCGATCTTGTGTTCATTGATGCATTTCTTTGTTAACCGAGTATGGATGAAAGTATTAAATGCTTAGTTTAGCCGATAGAAATTGATGAGTTGGAAATTGTTATGATTTTGAGATTGAGGATAAAGTTTGTTATAAGATCCACGGATGACAAAATTCAAAGAAGATCTAAAGGATGGAATTGAAATGTGTTACTAACACAACCGTTGAGGAAGGTTTAAGAGGTAAAATCAATGAAGGAGAATAAATGGCAAAATCTCATGGTTGATATGAAAATGGTTTATCTGTCTATATAAGAGATATGAGTTTCTTTGTTGAAACATGTCAGAAGAAAGAAGACTGGAGAAATTTTGTATGAATACAATTTCATGCATGCCTAATCAGATTGGTTGAAGGAGAACTAAACTACAGAATAGTACCGAGCGTTAGAGAGCTATTATCGAGTGAAAGTAAGTTGAGGAAGTGAATTGATATATTGATCATAGGATTTGTATGGGCTTAGAATAGATCTAAACATCTGCAAATTGAGTTGTATTGTAATCATATCAACTACTATTTCAATTTAACCATTGATATAGAAAAATCTCTTAACCGAGTGGACTTAACCATCTTATGTTATGCACCTATGTCATTCAATGAATGTACATTGTTATCCTGTCAACCCCATGGTGAATGCTGGTTGAATGATAACTGTTAGTCTTAAATCATCTAACAAGATCACACCTAACAATGTGTTTGTAACCTTTAACAGGGTTGGCTCTTCATTGAGCTCACTTCAGAAGAGTGAAAATTATTTTGGGTTATCGGTCCCAGGTGGTTTTTCCCTTAACAGGGTTTCCATGTTAAATCATTGTGTTATGTGTTTATGTGATGATTTTTTTATTGTCATACATTACATGCTGCATATTTGATTTGGCCGGTAATCACTATGATTTAATTAACTGGTAATTGGTAAAGGCATAGACAGTTTAGTAGTTTATGTTACCGAGCTGTAGAATTTGTTGAAATTGTTTAAAGTGTTACATCTTTGTATTTGGGACTGTAGGATAACTAATCTAACTGATTCACCCCCCCTCTTAGTTATTCTAACAGACTTAGTAGACATGAAATCATTAAGGACTTCATTCATCATATAAAAATCTTCACTACTAAATGAATCATAAAAAGTAGTACAACTTTGGACAAGGAAATCAAACATTTTGTAATGAAACAAGCTAATGTTATGAAAAAAGGCATAAAAGGAACTACTCTAAAGACAAATAAAAATGCATGAAAATAAAATATTTCTGGATTTTATTATTTTTAACATGTAAATACAATAATGAATCTATGAACAATATGAAAATCTTATGTCTTTTTTATTAATGAATGCAAAAATAACACTAAAGATCAAAACTAAATGCATAAAAAGTAACAATTTTGTATTTTTTTTATTGTTTTGAAACATGCAAGATTGTAATAGATCTAATTTTGATTAGGTTAAATACATTCACTATAATGAATATTAATCAAGTCTAGACACTAAATACAAAGTATGTAAGAAGAGTTGCGTTCACCAAAATGTATAATAGGTGAACTTATACAACTAAATGCATACAACGTAGAAAAGATGTAATGCAAATAGTGATTAAAGAAATGCATACAATGTAGATCTAGAAGAAAAACATGCATACAAAGGATATCTAACCGCCAAAACCAAAAGAGGAAATATCATACTTTTGGTTCACTCAAATGTATAATATGAAATGAGGATCATGTAAAAGGGTTGATTTCCCCAATTCATATGATAAATTAGAATATAAAACCACCTCAAAACCAATATGATTAATACCTCTCTAAATATGCCAGTGCAATATATGTGTTTGAAGGGTTTTTATTCCTTTTTTTCTTAGAATTGAGAAAGAGGGAGATGTTATTGATATGAAAAGAATAAATAAGAACATATCTTATCTAAACAAACTGAGAAAACTAATGAAAAAGGGAATGGAGAAGGATTTGAATGCACCTGGAAATGAAATAAGAGAAGTGTGTCTTTAGGTCCAAATTTCCAACTGTCAGAATTTCAGAATCAGTTGTAAATGTAGATTTGGGTTCAGGAGATTGTAATTTGACTCTCTACCAAATTTGGGCTGAAGGTGATAGGGACAAGCCACCAATAGCATCTTGTACCTGGTAATTTTGGTTGATTTATTTTTGGTCTTCCAACTATGTCTGATATGTCTGATCCCAATCCAGTGACTTTGTAACATGTTCTTGCACATAGAAAAATGGGGAAGAAGGTTGGATAAATGGGTTTGCCTTAGTGAAACCCCTATTCAGAAATCAACCTTGAAAATGAATGGAAAATGCATAAGGAAAGATGAAATAGAAACTAGATCTGAATTGTAAATCACCTGATACATTGATGATGTAATGCATCTTTAGATGTGATCACAAATGTTGATGCAATATCTTGATATAAAAAGAAATCATTAAATAAATGCCTTAAATGATGGATGTTGTAGTTTTCCAAAAATGATTGATGAAGAAGGAAGGATTGAAGACTTGGATGCTTGAAGACCTTGAGATTCTCTTAAAATCTGATTTCTTGGTTGATTCTTGATCACAAATGCTTGCGCTTATTTTATTTATTTAAAATGAAATAGAAGAGGTCCTTTTATACTTTACTCCCTCATTTTGAGATTTAAATATGATCCAGACTGACCACAAATCTAGAAATCTCATTAATACCTTGAGATCAAGCTCTAGACAAATTTTTGGCCCCAAATACTTGGGGCAGGATGCCAATGGCAACTTGTACTTGGAAAAATGAGCCAAAATTTGAATTGTGGGCCCTAGATAGTCAGTAAGTGCCATATTTTTTGGTACAACTCAATTTGAGGTCAAGAGAGGATGTAAAGGCCATAAATGGAATGATAGGTCCTAGGAGATGAAATAAATTATTTGATTTGAGGAAAAACATAGGAGTGCACTTAGAAATATGGGTTGTAGACACCTAAAATCCCTTTGCTAAATAAAAATATTTTATTTTGTAAAAATCCCTGATGACATCATCATTTATGAATTAATTAATTAATTAATTTTATTGTCATTATCCCTTCTCCTATTTTAATTAAAGATATTTAATTAAACAACCTTAGCCAAAAGCATTTAAATTCAATTTAAATGATAATCCCTCCTATTTATTAAATTCATTTAATAAATAAAGTTCCAACCCAAACCCTCTTTAAATAAATCAAATATTTATTTAATATTCCTCCAAACCTCTAGACTCTTCTAGAAAGTCCTAAGTCAAAAGCACTTTGACTCAAAACCCCTAACCACTCTCTTAACCTAAGAGCATTTATTTCTCTTACACCCTTGTCCCCTAAGCATTTATGGCACTCATAAATGCCATTTATGAGCCCCTTACCTCAACCTTACCCCTAGCTCTAACCCTTCTTCCTAACCCCATCTCCTTCCTCCAAATCCTATAAATAGGAGGCCTTCCATGAGAAAATCAATTAGAAGTCTTTATGCATTGTTATCATGTTAAAATAGCTCTAGATCTTACTAGTATTTATCATATTTAGCCTCCATTTCTTGTTATTTATATCACAATAGCATGTTAATGGATAAATGAACCTCATTTTTACATCATAGCTTAAATCATCTTCATCTTCAATCTTCATCATTTGGAATCCATTGTTGCAAGCTAGTTCTTCGTACTAGTCTTGTACCTTTTTGGGATCTCCTCTTGGCTTAGTTTAAATCATTTTAAGGATGCATTGGGGATCTTATCATTGTGTTAAGGAGAAAACAGCCACATATCTCCACAAATGAACAAATCAAATGGGGCTTGGGTTCTCCCATTTTGGTTCAATTAGAGGCGGAGCTTTGAATATTTGATTGTGTATGCACATGCTTGTTTTGAAAAAATATTTGAGCATCTACACATGTCCCTAATAGATCGGATTCATAGCATCTACAAGGTTCAACCTCAACTTTTAAAGAAATTGAATCAATAGACTTGTAATGTTAATTTGAAGGTCCAATAAGTTTTAGGAGAGTGTGAAATCAATTAGGGATCCCATACATACTAAAATGAGGCTAAAATGGGAACCTAATTAAGGGTGCTTACTTTTTAGGATGATACATATAGATAAGGAGATGAACCACAATCTTGTTAGGAATAAAAATCCACCAACACAACTGAGAGGGGGGTGAATTAGGTGTGAGACAAAATATTAAGCTTTAAACTTTATGACCCAAAATACTTAATCATAATATCAACACAATGAATGCAACACCATAACACAACATTTTGTTGTTAAGGAAACCTTCTTAAAGGTTAAACCCCAATGGGAATTAGCACCCACAAATGATGTACTGAAATTATAATATCCCCGCTAAAAGATTTATCCCTATAATGAGCTTATTAATGCATACAGTAGATAGTCCATGTTAAAGGGAAGACCCTATTAGGAGTCAAGGGAAAGAACAGCTGAGGCACATTGCCTAAAGAAGGTTAAATCCACCTTCAGGACTCATTATCTGAAATACAATTGTATAGAAGATATAAAATCCAATGAACTATATGCTAGAAACTATCTTTTCTTGATCAATTCCAATGAATCTCCTCAATAATAAACTTTTCTCTACATCCATTAGACTTCACAAATACAATCTCACATATTTTTCTATTAGAATAATAGTGTGCCAATTGACTGAGAGGGGGGGGGGTGAATCAGTTGATACCAATATAGAGTACTTTGAACTTGAACTCTAATATTATTGCTTATAACAAAATACTAAACTGGGAAATGAATGCAGCAATAAGATACACATAGACACCAAGACTAGTTCTCAAGGAAAACCCTATCAAGGGAAAAACCCTAGTGGGATGGTACTGATGCAAGAGCATCTTGGGTCCTTGGCAATCCTGTGTCACCAAAATATTTTGAAGTTTGTCTCTATTTCTCGGTTCCTTCTTTGATCGAGTTGGCTTGGTAGTTGTTTAGTTTCCTTTGGTTACTGGGTGTGGTCAGTTATCTCTTGGGCGGTCAGTTTTTTCAGTAGTGCTCAATGATGCTTGTCTATTTCTCGGTTATCCTTTCTTACCAAGTAGTTTATTTTGAGTTTTTGTTGAGGCTGACTTGTGCATTAATTTTGGGTCATAGATTTAATGTTGGTATCCATCATTGGGAAGCGTGTGGTCCTAGATCTGACTATTTCTTTCTTTGATTATGGATCTGAAGGCCGACTTAGTTTGGTAGCCTCTTGTATAAATGTAGTTGTTTGGTTAGAGTTTAGGAGTAAGTTTTTGCATAGAAGATAGAAGCTTGAGATTGTTCGTAGATCCCTACATGTTTGAGGACTTCTATATTTCATTGTCATATCTTGCCGTAACCAGGAAGGCCTTACAACATGACATGTATGAATCAATTTGAAGTAATATATGAATGATCCTCCATTTTCTCTCTCCCACTGTGTTATTATTTCTTTCACGTATTATTGAGCAAGGTGGTTTAGGTTGGGTGTGCCATTCCTTGGCCCCTCCTGCCTTGCTGTTGTGTCAAGTGGTATCAGAGCTAGGTTAGATCTAGATCTAGGTTTTTGAATCTAGATTTGAAGGTTCCTTCTTGTGAAGCCCTAGTTGAATTTTTGTGGGGTAGCAGATTGCGATCTGACCTGTAGTTGTAGAGGTTTTTTAAGATGGTTTGTGGGAGGTGAGATGCGGATCCAAGATTGGAAAACATGTTGAGACAAATTTTTGCTAGATTGGAAGCTGTTGAAACAGCCTAGAGAAGAAGAAAACATCTTGAAGATATTAGTGATGATGAAGTTGAGGTAGAACAAGGTGATGTAGAACCTACACCTGTGATGGATCAGGGTGAGGAAATATTCTTGAAGACTTTGACAAGTCTAAAGTCTACACCACACTTTAATCCTCTTGAGTATAGTGGAAAGTTGGATTCTGATGAATTGGTGGATTGGATCATAGAGATGGAAAAGTATTTTGAGTATGAAAATGTACCTGAAGGCAAGAAAGTGAAAATTGCAAACATAAAGTTTTGAAAATTCATGCATCCTTATGGTTGGAACATCTACAGCTGGACAAAAAGAGGAAAGGCAAAGACAAAATCAAGGTATGGAGTAAAATGGTGAATAAATTGAAAGGAAAGTTCTTACCTTGTGATTATTAGATTAACCTAGTTAGGCAAATGCAAAGTCTAAGGTAGAAAGATAGCTTGATAAAAGAGTATACTAAGGAATTTGATAGATTAGATAGCAGATCTAGACATGATGAAGATGATGTGGAAAGAATTGCTAGATACCTGAATGGTTTGAGAGTTTCCATCCAAGAAGAAATCAGTTTGGTCAAATTGGAGAACATTGAAGAGGCTTATAAATTTTCATTGAAACCTGAGGAGAAATTGAACAAGAGACATAAGCAAAGACAAAGAGGAAGAGGTGGTAGATTCCCTAGAGGAAGAGGTAGATCCAATGGTGAAAATAGTAGATTTGAACTAGAAAAGACAACTCTGGATAAAGGCAAGACCAAGTGGAAAGGTGAAAGTTCATCTAGAGGCAGAGGCAGTAACTACCAAGGTGGTTATAACAAAGGAAGTTTCTGAGGAACTTGTTATAGCTGTGGAGAAGAAGGACATAGATCATTTTAGTGTACACATGCAAGTAAGAAGGCTGGTAATAGTAGGAATGCTTTGGTGCAAGAAGAGTCACCGAATGAGCCTGAGAAGGAAAATAACTTGATGGTAAGAAGAGCACTATGGAATGAAAGTAAAAAGGAAGATCTGGTAAGGAAAAGTTTGTTCAAGACCAGATGTAGAGTTTTTGACAAAGTTTGGAGGGTAATCATTGACAGTGCTAGCTCAGAGAACCTGACATCTGAAGAGATGGTCACAAAGTTGTAGTTGGAAAGAGTGAAACATCTAAAGCCCTATCAGATTTCATGGATCAAAGATGAGCATACACTCCTGGTAAGTGAACAATGTTATGTGAATTTTAAGATTTGAAAGTACTATGATAAGGTGTTATGTGATATCATGCATATGGATTGTTGTCATATTTTATTGGGTAGACCTTGGCAATATGATAGACATGCTATATATGATGGGAGATTGCATAAGTATAATATTGTGGCTGATGGAAAAAAAAAAATCTTGTTGCCTTTGATGGAAGAACATGTTAGTAATGTTTGCACATCTGTGAAAGTTTTCTTTATGGAAGGAAGAAAGTTTGTTAAGGATTTGAAGAGAAATGATGTATGTTTTGTTGTGATTCCTAACAAACCAAGTAAGAAAATAGAGGATAGTGTCCCTGAGGAGATTGATAAATTACTCACTGAGTATAGTGAAATCATTTCTAGTAATGTACCTGATGGTTTTCCATTGAAAAGAAGCATTGATCATTGTATGGATCTAATCCCTGGAGCTAGTTTACTGAACAAGGCACCTCATCGGTTGACACCTACCGAGAATCAGGAATTGAACCGATAGATTCAAGAGTTGCTGGAGAAAGGATTAATTAGAGAAAGTTTGAGTCCTTGTGTAGTACTTGTAGTATTGGCACCTAAAAAGAATGGAGAATGGTGAATGTGTACTGATTCCAAAGCAATCAATAAGATAACGGTGAAGTATAGGTTTCCTATACTAAGAATGGATGATATAATGGATAGTTTGACTGGAGAAAAGTATTTTACCAAGATTGATTTGAAAAGTGGGTATCATCATATCAGAATCAGAGAAGGTGGTGAATGGAAGACTTCTTTCAAGATAAAAGAAGTTTTGTATGAGTGGTTGGTTATGCCTTTTGGTTTAACTAATGCACCGAGTACTTTTATGAGGCTGATGAATGAAGTTTTGAAGAAATTATTGGCTAAGTTTGTGATTGTATATCTTGATGATATTCTGATGTTCAATAAGACTATAGAAGAACATTTGTTGCATGTTAGACAAGTTTTGCAGAGATTCAAAGAAGAAAAATTGCTGATAAATCTGAAAAAGTGTTCATTCATGAAAGAGGAGATTGTGTATTTGGGATTTGTGATTTCAGCTGATGGTTTGAAAATTGATCTAAAAAGGTTGAAGCTATTTTGAATTGGCCTACACCTATGAATGCTAGTGAGGTAAGATCATTTCATGGTTTGAAAATTTTTTACCAAAAGTTCATAAGGAATTTTAGTTCAATTTGTAATGTTATGACTGAGACTATGAGAGGAGACAAAAGAGAATTCAAGTGGACACATGGAGTTGATAAAAGTTTTGAGATTCTAAAGCAGAAGGTTGTTGAATTGCCTATTTTGGCATTGCCTAATTTCAATAAGGTATTTCAAGTGGAATGTGATGCAATTGGAAGTGCAACGGGAGTTGTGTTGAGTCAAGAAGGTAAACCTGTTGCTTTCTTTAGTGAAAAGTTGAATGATGCAAAAAGGAAATATTCTATGTATGATCAAGAATTCTATGCTATTGTTCAAGCACTGAAGAAATGGAGACATTATTTGATACCGAGTGAATTTGTGTTGTATACCAATCATAAGGCTTTATAGTATTTGGGTAGTCAGAATAAGTTGAATCGGAGACATATGAAATGGGTTGAGTATTTGTAGAGTTATACATTTGTGATAAAGCATAAGAGTGGAGTCACTAACCGAGTTCCTGATGCATTGAGTAGAAGGAGATCTTTGATGACCGAGATGAAAATTGGAATTCTAGGCTTTGATGACATGAGAGATTCTTATGAATTTGATCCTAATTTTTTTGAGCCATGGAGAAAGTGTAGAGCACCTATTCAAGATCAACAAAGTACTAAATGGGATGAATATTTTATGCAAGGAGGTGTGTTTTTTAAAGGTATTTAGTTGTGTATACCAAGAGGACCTATGAGAAATAATTTGCTAAAAGAGAAACATAGTGTGATGAACTACAACTAATTTAGAACCTAATTGAAGATCTATGATTAGAGATCACTGAGTTGCTGATTAGATATGTAATATAATTAAATCAGTAATATGTTGTCATTGATGTCAACTAGTTTGACAACACTTATCTTGTAAGTTACTATACCTAAACATATGTACAAAAGGAGTAAGAGAGATGAAGAATATAAATATCTACATGAGGAAGATGTATATGATAGATGAGGATAAGGAATACATTGGGTAGCTTGCTGATGAGTCTATGACCTTATGTTATTGACTTGATTATGTTTCATTCATCTATGATGAGGAAAAGTGCTGAAAGACACAAGGCAGTGTGGTTGGTTGAAGAAGCATTACAGTATACACTGAGTAGCATAGTGTATACCAAGCACAATATAAACCAAGCTTGTGTTCACTGACACATTTCTTTGTTAACCGAGTAAGAGAAAGGAACTAAATGATTAGTTTAGTCGATAAGATTGATGAGTTGTAAAGTACCTCGTGATAGGAGATGTTGATAAAGTTTGTTACAAAGATCGACGGCTAACATAATTCAAGGAAGATCTAAAGGATGAAATAAAAATGTGTTACTGACACATCTCAAGGAAGGTTTAAGTGGAAAAATGGACGAAGGAGAATAAGCGGTGGCAAAATCTAATAGAGGAGAAGAAAATAGTTTACTTGTCTATTTAAGAGACTAGAGTTTCGTTATGAAACTTATGCCAGAAGAAGGAGACTATAGAATTATCACATGAACAAGCTTCATGTATGCCTGATCAAATTGGGTAAGGAGAACTAAACTATAGAGTTTACCGAGCATCAGAAAGCTATTACTGAGCGATATTAAGTCATTGATTATTGTTGATATAGAATTGATATATTGATTAGAGGATTTGAATGAGCATAATATAGATCTAAACATCTACAATTGAAGTTGTATTGTAATCAAATCACCTACTGTTACAGTTTAACCATTGTATAAAGACAAATCTCTTAACCTAGTGGACTAGGAAAATCTTTTATGTATCATTCATAGAATGAACATTGTTATCCTGTCAACCCCATAGTGAATGCTAGTTGGATGATAATGGTTGGTCTAAAATCCTCTAACAAGGTCACACCTCACAGTGTGTTTGTAACCTTTAACAAGGTTGGGTCTTCACTGACCTCACTTCAGAAGAGTGAACAATTTCTGGCTTGCCGATCCCAGGTGGTTTTTCCCTTCACAGGGTTTCCATGTTAAATCTTTTGTGTTATGTGTTCATTGTGGTGATTTTTTGGTATCATAATTTACATATTGCATGTTGGATTTGATCGGTAATCATTATATGTTAATGACTGGTAATCAGTAAAAGCACAGATAGTATAGTATTTTATGTTACCGAGTTGCAAAAGATTAAGTAAATTGTTTTGGATTATACATTTTGATTTGGGACTGTGGATAACTGATTCACCCCCCTCTTAGTTATTCTAACAATTGGTATTAGAGCTGTGGTTGCTTGGAATAGAGTTTTAAGAAATTGAGCACAAAGGTCTCAAAATGTTTAAGAGGGAATTGTCGAAGCTAAACAAGGATAACTTCACAATATGACAAAGTCAAATGAAGCTGCATATATTCAGGATTGGGAATTCTACCCTAGATCTAATGGTGAATGGATAGCTTGCACCACCCATTGGTCCCTTGACTCTTGATCAACTAAGGGACATGCATGAACATAATGTTACTATGATGGAGATTTCTGTTGTCTTTTTAGATGCTGAATTTGAAGACAACAAGGACTGTACTACTACTAAGCAGATGTGGGATAAACTAGCTCAAATTTATAATGGTGATACGAATGTCAAGAGAGCAAGAGCATAAAGCTTAAGGGGAAGATTCAATGACATGAAGATGAAAGAAGGTGAAAACATTGTGTAGTACACAAATAGAATAAAAGATGTAGTTCACACTATTAGAGCATCGGATGGAGTTATTGATGAAGACATTGTGGTAAGAAAAATTCTAAGGACCTTATTGCCTATCTATGCCATTAGAATATCTACAATTCATGAAAATAGTTCAGCACCTAACAACACACTCACTCTTGATAATATGATTGGAAAGCTTACAAAATTTGAACTGAATAATTATGATAATAGTGTTGTACTGAATGTTGAATCCGCTTTCATGACTTCTCTGAAGATTGGTAAGTCTAGTAGCAGAAATAATAAGGATGATAGTGATAGCAATACTGATGATGAGCTTGATGAACTTGAAGCTCTTATGGCAGAAGGTTACCTAAAGAAAAGGAAGATATAGAGGCAAGTTACCTCTAGAAGTTACCTCTAGGATGCTTTAAATATAAAGAAGTTGGCCACATTACTGCTAGATGTACACACAAGAAAGATGATGATAGAACCAAAGACCAATCTGAAGGAAACTATGGGAGAAGATACAATAGAGGCTACCAACACTACAATAGAGACAATCAAGACAATAATGATAAAGGAAAGAAGGTATGCTACATTGCTGAGGAAGAAGATATCATCGATACCGAAACTGATGATGATGTGGAGGTAGTATTTGTGGCAATGAAGGATGATTTTGAAGAAGATGAAAGGTATGTAGAGATAGCACTTATCTATAAGGTTAATAAAAATGATACATGGATCATAGATAGTGGCTATACACATCACATGACTGGTGGTGAAGAAAAATTTGATTATCTTGAAGAATACAATGGAGGATCTGTAAGAATGGATAATGATGCACCCTGTATGGTTAGAGGTAAAGGATCCCTGATGATAAATGATAGATTAAAATGTGAAAATGCTTATTGGGTAAGAGGATTAAACTATAATTTGTTAAGTGTGGCACAACTGAATAATTCAGGCCACCGAGTTGCTTTTGAGAGCAAAAAGGTGAAAATATTTGACGATGGAGGAAGGCTTGTTGGAACTGGTACACAATCTAGAGGTAATCTATTTTATCTTGATAATGATCATTCTTCTTTTTTATTGATGAAAGATGAAGATGCATGGTTGTGGCATAAGAGGTTATGTCATGTGAATTTTTATAACATGATTAAGATCAGTAAAAAGAAAAGAGTTAGAGGTCTTCCTAACTTGTCAAAGCCTGATCATGTTATGTGTCATAAATGTCAAAAAGGTAAAATGACTAAGTCTAGTTTCAAAAGAAAAGATTATTCAACAAAGAAGATACTTGAGTTGGTTCATACCGACCTATGTGGTCCTATGAGAACTCAGAGTTACTATGGAGATAGATATTTTATTATTTTTGTTGATGATTATACTAGGTTGATGACTGTCATGTTCTTAAAAGAAAAATCTGAGGCATTCAAGATGTTCAAGTGGTATAAAGAAAAAGTAGAAAAGGAGACTGGTAAAGAATTTAAATGCTTAAGATCTGATAGAGGAGGTGAATTTATCTCTGATGAATTTACTAATTTTTTTAATGAGCATGGTATTAAAAGATAGGTCTCTACATCGAGGACACCACAACAGAATGGCATTGTTGAAAGGAGGAATAGGTCAATTTTTGACTATGCAAGGACATTAATGATAGAAAAGAATGTTGCTCAAACATACTGGAGAGAAGCTATTAGCACTATTGTCTATGTGCTAAACTGAGTACAACTGAAGAAGGAAACTAATAAGAAACCCTATGAGTTATGGTTTGGACACAAACCCACTGTAAGTTATTTCAAAATTTTTGGAAGCAAATGTTTTATTCTGAAAGATGAAAGAAATGGAAAGTTTGACTCAAAAGGTGAAGAAGGGATATTTCTAGGATATTCCAGTAAAAGTAAAGCATACAAGTGTCTAAAAAAAGTTACTTATAAAATGATTGAAAGTACTAATGTTCGATTTGATGATTTTGATGATAAAAATGCAAAGGAAAGAAGAAAGGAACCTGAGGAATATAGTAGATTCACTTACATTGAACAACCTAAGTACCTACCAATGCAGTAGACAGTGACAACCGGTCAGTAGGAAAACAATACCGAGGAATAGGAAAAAGAAATCGACGAGCAGGAAGGACCTACCTAGCAAGAAAATGAACCTGCACAGGATGAACAAGAAAGAAGAAATTAGATACTGGCAAGTTTTAACATAGGACATCATCTTGAGACACAAATCATTGGAGACAGACAAGCTGGCATGCAAACAAGGAGTAAGACAAGACAAGGTACATGTCTAGTTTGTGAATATGAACCGAAGAATGTAAATGTTGCATTAGAAAATGATGAATGGGTTAATGCAATGAAAGAGGAAATAGAATAGATAAAGAAGAAAAAAACCTATACCTTAGTACCCAGACCTAAAGATAAGAATGTTATCAGTACTAAGTGGATATTCAGAAACAAGAAAAATGAAAATGGAGAGGTAACAAGAAATAAAGGTAGATTGGTATGCAAAGGATATGCACAGGAGGAAGGAATAGATTATGGTGAAACATTTGCACCTGTTGTTAGATTAGAAGGACTCAAAATGTTACTTGCATATGCTGCACACAAAAGTTTCAAAGTTTATCAAATGGATGTCAAGTCAACATCTCTGAATGGGACACTTGAAGAAGAAGTCTACATAGAACAACCTTAAGGGTTCGTTGATCTAGAAAAGAAAGATATGGTATGTAGATTACGTAAAGCTCTATATGGTTTGAAGAAAGCACCGAGAGCCTGGTATGAGAGGCTGCATACTTATTTGTTAAGTATTGGATTTGTTAGAAAAAGTGAGAACAACAATTTGTATATGAAAGGAGATACTGATGATTCTATTCTTATTGCTGAAATATTTGTGGATGACATTATATTTGGAGGACAAGATCAAATCTGTAAGTCATTTACTGACAAAATGAGAAGTGAATTTGAAATGTCTATGTTTGGAGAGATTAAGTTCTTTCTAGGACTACAAGTGATTCGGCAGAATGATGGTATATTCATCACACAATCCAAATTTATCAAGGAATTATTGAAGACATTTGGCATGGAAGATGCTAAACCTATGGGAAAATCGATGGCTACTAGATGTAAACTGACTAAGGAAGATGAAACTACAAAGGTGAACCAGACACTGTACCAATCTATGATTGGTAAGTTAATGTATGTAGTGCATAGTAGACCAGACATAGCACATGTTGTGGCAATTGTTGCAAGATTTTTTGCAAATCCTAGGGAGTCACACATGGTTGCTACAAAGAGAATCTTAAGATACCTTAAGAAAATAGAAGATTATGGATTATGGTATCCTAAGGAAGGAAAGTTTGAACTCAAAGTCTATACCGACGCTGATTGGGCTGGAAATGTGGATGACATAAAAAGTACCATTGGAGGAGCATTTTTCTTTGGTGAAAGACTTGTTACTTGGACAAGTAAGAAGCAGGCTTTCATTTCTCAGTCTATAGCTGAAGCAGAGTATGTTGTTGCTGCTACAAACTGTTCAAATATTGCATATATTAAGAAAGTTCTAGAAAGTATGAATGAGATAATCACTGAGCCAGTGATTATATATTATGACAACACCAGTGCAATAAACATTTCAAAGAATCCAGTAATGCACTCTAAAACAAAGCATATATCTATTAAGTATCACTACTTAAGAGAACAAGTACAGGAGAAGCAAGTGAAGAAAGAATTTGTTACATCTAAAGAACAACTTGTAGACATATTTACAAAGCCTCTACCGAAGGATACATTTGAATACTTGAGTTCTAGACTTGGGGTCCGTCCCCTATCTACCGGTCACTAATGTGATCTGGATGTTGCATTAGCCTAATCTTATCAGAAGATCATTCATGTTGATGCAGCATAGTTCACACTTTAGATCATGTCTAAGGTTGTGAAAAGTTTGGAGAGCTAGAACAGATTGGCATATCAATATATAGAGATACAAAGTATGCACTAGACAAAAGAGAGTTACATGGCTACTATAGAGCTGTATGTTTGTTTGTTTCTTTGGCATTGTTGTCAAAGGGAGAGATAAAAAAATATGAAACAATATGCACCAATGAGAACACTGACATCTATCTAAGGGAGAGACAAACTGAAAGAAAGGGGGAGCACTGAAGATCAGTTACTAAGAACAAAAGAAGGAATCCAAGAGCTAAAAAGATCATATTTGCAGAATGTTAAAGCTGCATTGATAATACCTTTGAGTAACGTAGTGATTAAACATATTAAGCTAGGGAGAGCTTGTACAACATTTGTTCACAGAGTTGTAGAATACATGTTTGGTATGTGTATGGTATATTTCATATTTCTTGAGTTGCCATCAATGCCAAAGGGAGAGATTGATGAACTAAAACTAATTTAGAACCTAATTGAAGATCTATGATTAGAGATCATCGAGTTGCTGATTAGATATGTAATATGATTAAATCACTAATATGTTCTCATTGATGTCAACTAGTTTGACAACACTTATCTTGTAAGTTACTATACCTAAACATCTTTAGAAAAGGAGTAAGAGAGATGAAGAACATAAATATCTACATGAGGAAGATGTATATGATAGATGAGGATAAGGAATACATTGGGTAACTTGCTAATGAATCTATGACCTTATGTTATTGACTTGATTATGTTTCATTCATCTATGATGAGGAAAAGAGCTAAAAGACACAAGGCAGTGTGGTCGGTTGAAGAAGCATTATAGTATACACTGAGTAGTGTAGTGTATATCGAGCATAGTATAAACTAAGCTTGTGTTCACCGACACATTTCTTTGTTAACCGAGCAAGAGAAAGGAACTAAATGATTAGTTTAGCCGATAAGATTGATGAGCTATAAAGTACCTCATGATAGGAGATGTTGATAAAGTTTGTTATGAAGATCAATGACTAACATAATTCAAGGAAGATCTAAAGGATGAAATCAAAATGTCTTATTAACACATCAATCAAGGAAGGTTTAAGTGGCAAAATGGATGAAGGAGAATAATTGGCAAAATCTAATGGAGGAGAAGAAAATGGTTTACTTGTCTATTTAAGAGACTAGAGTTTCATTATGAAACTTATGCCAGAAGAAGGAGACTATAGAATTATCACATGAACAAGCTTCATGTATGCCTGATCAAACTGGGTAAGGAGAACTAAACTATAGAGTTTACCAAGCATCAAAAAGCTATTACTGAGTGATAGTAAGTCATTGATTATTGTTGATACAGAATTGATATATTGATTAGAGGATTTGAATGAGCATAATATAGATCTAAACATCTACAATTGGAGTTGTATTTTAATCAAATCACCTACTGTTACAGTTTAACCATTGTATACAGACAAATCTCTTAACCGAGTGGACTAGGAAAATCTTTTATGTATCATTCATAGAATGAACATTGTTATCCTGTCAACCCCATAGTGAATGCTAGTTGGATGATAACGGTTGGTCTAAAATCCTCTAACAAGGTCACACCTCACAGTGTGTTTGTAACCTTTAACAAGGTTGGGTCTTCACTGACCTCACTTCAGAAGAGTGAACAATTTTTGGCTTGCTGGTCCCAGGTGGTTTTTCCCTTCACAGGGTTTCCACGTTAAATCTTTTGTGTTATGTGTTCATTGTGGTGATTGTTTGTTATTATACTTTACATATTACATTTTGGATTTGATCGGTAATCATTGTATGTTATTGACTGGTAATCAGTAAAATCACAGATAGTATAGTATTTTATGTTACCGAGCTACAAAAGTTTAAGTAAATTGTTTTGGATTATACATTTTGATTTGGGACTGTGGATAACTGATTCACCCCCCTCTCAGTTATTCTAACACTCATGTATTCATAAATTGTGACCTACAAATCACAGTTTAGAGTTGAAGGTAGTTATCTAACTGATTCACCCCCCTCTGAGTTATTCTAACACTCATGTATTCATAAATTGTGACCCACAAATCATAGTTTAGTGTTGCAGGTAGTTATCTAACTGATTCACCTCCCTCTTAGTTATTCTAACACAGTGGTGGTTTGGCTAGACATTTTAGTGTTGATAAAACATGGAGTTTGCTTAAGGAGAAAAACTTTTGGCCTCAATTGTATAAAGATGTTTGGAAATTTGTGAAAAGTTGTGGAGTTTGTCAAGTTGCAAAAGGAATAAGTTAGAATACTGGATTGTATACACCGATTGTTGTACCTGAGAAACCCTTGATTGACATCAGTATGAATTTTGTTCTTGGCTTACTAAAGCTAGTAAGAGGTAATGATTCTATATTTTTTATTGTGGATAGATTTTCTAAAATGACACATTTTATACCTTGTAGAAAGACATCAGATGTAGTACATGTGGCAAATCTTTTCTTTAAGGAAATTTTTAGATTGCATGGATTATTGAGGAGTATTATCTCTGACCAAGACAATAAATTTGTTGGATACTTTTGGAAGACTCTTTGGAGAAAGTTGGGTACTGAGTTGAAATATAGTTCTACATTTTGCCCACAAATCGAAGGATAGATAGAAGTTGTGAACATGAGCTTGGGAAATCTTTTGAGATGTTTAGTTGGAGACACACCAGGTAATTGGGATTTTGTGTTGACACAAGCAGAGTTTGCATACAATAATTCAATGAATAGGAGTACTGGAAAAACACCTTTTGAGATTGTAAATGGCATACAACCAAGAGGTATATCTAATTTGAGAGATATTGATGATGAAAGAAAGAGAAGTGGTGATGGAGAAAAATTTGCTGAGTACATGAAGACATTGCATGAAGATGTAAAGTTGAAGTTGGAAAAGAGTAATAAAAAATATAAAGATAGAGTTGATAGATCAAGAAGACATAAGACTTTTGATGTTGGTGATGAAGTGATGGTTCATTTGAGAAAAGGTAGATTTCCTGTTGGAACCTATGGGAAGCTGAAGATGAAGAAGTTTGGACCTTGCAAGATTTTGAGAAAATTTGATAGTGGAAATGCATATGAAGTTGAGTTACCTGATGAGATAGATATATCACCTACATTCAACATTTTTTATTTGTATGAGTTTCATGAATCTAAAGAAGACATGGCAGTATCGATGGAATATCCTAAGAAATAGAATGAAGAAGTTGAGTAGATTTTGGGGTAGAGAGTTAGCAAAAGTACAAGAGGTTAACAATATATGGAATATTTGGTAAAGTGGAAGAACAGACCGATTGAAGATAGTTCATGGATTTTGCAATATGAGTTGGATGTAGATCAAATCATACCTCCTGAATGATTCAGAGAATTTATTTCAAATAACCCCAGGTGTGTGATGCAGGAGCATCTCGATTCCTTGGCAATCCTGTGTCACCAAAAGATTTTGCAGTTTGTCTATGTTGCTCGGTTCCTACTTTGACCGAGTTGGCTCGGTAGCTAGTTAGTTTCCTTTGGTTACCAGGTGTGGTGGTTATCTCCTAGGTGGTTAGCTATTTCACTGGCACTTGGCGATGCTTGTCTGTTTCTAGGTCATCCTTACTTACCAAGTAGTTTATTTTGAGTTTTTGTTGAGGCCGACTTGTGCATTGATTTTGGGTCACAGATTTAATGTTGGTATCTAGCATTGGGAAGCATGTGGTCCCAAATATGACCATTTCTTCTATTGATTGTGGATCTGAAGGCTGACTCAGTTCGGTAGCCTCTTGTATAAATGTAGTTGTTTAGTTAGAGTTTAGGAGTAAGTTTTTGGATAGAAGATAGAAGCTTGAGATTGTTCACAGATCCTCGCATTTTTTAGGACTTCTATATTTCATTGTAATATCTAGTCGTAACCAGGAAGGCCTTACAACCCAAAATGTATGAATCAATTTGAAGTAATATATGAATGATCCTTCATTTTCTCTCTCCCACTATGTTTTTTTTTCTTCCGCGTGTTGTTGAGCAAGGTGGTTGAGGTTGGGTGTGCCATTCCTTGGCCCCTCCTACCCTTATCTTGTGTAAGGTACCCACAAATATTTTCACTATAGGTATAATAACCATGTTAAGAGTTTCAACCCTGTTAGGAGCTAATTATTACAATAGGTGGCTCCTGACTAAAGGACAAGCCCTATTAGGAGCCTTTTACAATGTGATCCCAATCAAGGAATCAACCCTGCTAGGAGTCTATCCTTTTTAAAGGCAATTACCCTATTAGGGCTGTACAATACATCAACCTGATCAGAAGAATTGAGAGTTAAAGCCACCCTTAGGTTCTCCAAACCTTTCCACTTCAAATCTGAGATAATAATATTCAAGTATTCAATTACTACCAAGAAATTTCTACCTTGTGCCTAAGTGTACAACCATTGTTCTTTAAACAATATCCAATGCAACCTTAATCTTTCATTCACCTCTACATCTCGCATTTGCAGTCTCACCTCTATTTTCCAAGGAATTCAATCCTTATATACAAGTTACAATAGTTAAATATGGGTCGGCCTTCATAATACAAAATGGACCCATGTGAGGATGCACATGGCACCTATTACAATGTTACAACATAGTAGTTATATTAATTAATCATTTAGATCCATTGACTAAGCTCACACATCACGTTACTTGAAATGTGTTCCAAGTCAGCCTCCAAATAGGTCTTCGCTAATACATATGCCATAGTTGATGTTACCTATACTATCATATCTCAATATGATCCTAATAAGCTCTCTAGATAGTGTCCAATATGAACCTATGTTTATACATCATAACTCAAACAACCATGAGTGCTATCCATAAAGTTCTGCAATTAACTCTATGAAAAACATAGTTTCTGTCATCTAAAAAAATATTACCAGTAAACCAGTCATGACTCTTTCTGATTAACTCAAAAGTATTTGAGATCATGGTTGGTGATCATAGACATCATTAGGAGTCTTCTTCTAAGAGATCACATGATAATTTGTTGTACGGTGTCTGTACAATTCTCTGCAACTTGTTCTACAAGCTTCTAAACAACTAGTCAATAACATATGTTACCAGCAATGAAAAAATCTATCATGAATACAACACAAAAGCACTATAGCATTCCTCCAACATTACTAGGATACTCCCCCATATAAATACCATCAGCATTCATGCAAACATTTTCATCCACACATCACACTTTATTCTCCAAAAATAACTCTTCTTTATACCCTATTACAATAATTAATTAGGTCGGCTAATTAAGACTTTCCCAATGAAAAAATAATGAAATAGACTCTTTCTAAGATACACATGCTACCTTACACAAGTATACAATAGTTACAATACATCAAATACACTCTAGGATCTGAAATCCATGCTTGCCATCTTCACAACACGTTACACATCTCTAGTCAGCTCCAAATACGTCTTCACAAGACCACACACTTCAGCTTATGTCACCATCAACACAAAAACTTCATAATCACAAATAATATTCTCCAAAATGTCTTCTATCATGTCTTAAGCTTACAGGTTACAAATCATGCTCGCATAAGAGTTATCTCAAAAATACAGAGACTAACTTTGTCACTATCCACCGTAACACTCCAACAACTAGTCTTCACTAAAACTTTTGTAACTCACTTCATCTACAATATTAAGCCAACCAACCTTAGACATAAGCTCAAAACTCATCCTTGTTCATATTCCTATCTTTGCATGTCACAAATCATGCTAGCATAAGAGTTATCTCAGAAGTACAAAGACTAATTCTCTCACTGTCTACTATAACAATCCAATAACCAACCTTCACTAAAGCAATAGTAACTCACTCCATGTGAAAAATTAAGCCAAGTTACCTTATACATAAGGTCATAACTCATCCTTGTTCATATTCCTATATTTTCATGCTCTAAAAAAATCATACAATACTCATACACTTCTATCATTCATCCATGTATTACTATTAACCAGTCTGTCTGCCTTGATCTAAAACATATGTTGACAATAATGACAAACAATAAGAATCAACACATATTATAGAACTAATTCCAACAATTTCCCCCTTTGGAATTGATGTCAACATATGAGAAAATTCATCAACCCAAAATTACTCATTTCAATACAACGTCTTTCTTAGTATCATCTTTACCATTTTCCCACTATCGTCATCCCTAAAATAGTAGGAATTTTCATTGAATCTCTCCCCCTTTGACATCAATGGAAAAGGGTGTCATTATCCAATCTCTGATTATCTCATCTTAGGTGAAAAATCACCCAAATGTACTTTGTTCTATTCATGTGATCACTCCCCTTGAGGAGTAGATCCAAGCATCAAGTCCATAAGTGATATAGCTTTGAAAGACATTGGAATGATGCATTCCTGCATCAATTAATTCTCACAAGGAGGGCTCTCACCCCTAGGATACCTATGAGATATTCAAAGGTATCTTTTGGCAAAGGTTTTGCAAATATGTTTTTTATTTGTTCCTATGTGTTGATAAACTCCAATCTGATCTCTTTCTCTACTACCTTATCTCTTAAGAAATGATACTTTATTGATATATGCTATGTTTTAGCTTTCATAACTAGATTCTTTGAAATATTCAATGTGCTAGTTTTATCAGAGTGTATAACCATAGGTTCTTAAAAAATTATTCCAATTTCTTTCATCATCTACTTCATCCAAGCAGCAACATATTCTGATTTAGTAGTAGTCTGAGCTATATAGTCCTTCTTCTTACTTGGCCATGAAACCAATCTTTTCCCAAGGAAAAATGCATCTCCACTAGTACTTTTTATGTCATCCACACTTCCTTCCCAATCAATGTTAGTATAAGCAGGTAACATAAAATCATCTTATTTTTCATACCATAATCCATACTCAAGTGTTCCCTTCAAGTATCTAATTATCCTTTTCATAGCAAAAAGATGAGTTTATTTAGGATTTTCTTGATATCTTGCCACAATTACAATAAATATTAGTACAATGAAAGGTCAAAATTGAGGCTTCCTACCTCAAGATATGATAGATTTGCTAAAAAAGAGTAATAATAAAATTAAAGAAAAAGTAAAGTTTGAATAAATACTCACATTTTAAAAAGTGACAAAGTCGTTGTTCCTTTTTCTCGCATTCATTTTTTTTTCTCATTGTTCAAAGGATCCCACCAAGATTCCAACCAAGTGACCACCACAACTAACAAGAATCAATATTCTACAAAATGTTGTCAAGGATGAGACACCACTAGAGGAGGTATGCACTACATCGTTGTCTTTGACTTTTTTATTCATGTTATTTTTGATTGATTTTATCTATAAACACTAGGATAGATGTGGGTCCATCCAAGATGGGTTCTCTAGTCTTTCCAAGGCACCCTTGACCCTACAAGGAAACTAGACCTTTTAAGGTTCTTGAGACCTCCTGGGACACCAAAGATCCTCAAAGGTGTTATAGATCTTCCACAGAATCATAGTCCCAAAAAAGGCACTAAAAGGTACTTAGGTGTTGTAGCAGTTGATGTATTGGATAAAATATTGATGTGTTTTATTGATGTATTTTTGGAGCCAATAGAGATGTGTTATCATGTAGATACTTGGGTCATGTTATATTTAAATAAAAGGTGTGATATCTCTCTACTAAGGAGTTAGATCTCCTAAAAGTGGTTGGCCTCTACTAGGAATATCATATGCCAGTCATGTGACACCATAATTTCATGCTAATGTTGCTCATGGAGTGATGGAATGCTAACACCTCCACCTTCCCTCTTTCAATGGGGGAAATTATAGTGACATGAGAGGATGTATATCAAAGTATGATATTGTCTATCTATGGAAGGATGGTGAGATATGATATTTGTAGAAAAGATTCTTGGCTTTGAGAATATTAGATCTATTGTCTAGATAGATCTACTCTTAGAAATTAGAGGTACAAAAAACCACTCAAGTCTATTCTATACACCAATCAGAGAGTTCCTCTTTTGATAAAAGTATTGATGGTGACAATTTCTTTAGTCATGATTCTAGATGCCTGAGGCACTACATTCTCATAAAGCCTTATACATACGATCCAAAGTATAGAGGAGGATCATCTTTTATTTGCATGGTATTAAAGTATGCTAGCACATATTTCCTATGACTTGGGGAGGTACATTCATCGTTAATGTAAGAGCTTGACCATGTGTACACTACATGTGCATTTTTGGATTTGATTGTGTGTATTTTATAGCATCAAGTATGGATTTTTTAGCATATATTTTGTACTAGGACCATGGGATTTCCTATAAATGTCATATAATATGAGCCTAGTTCATATGCATATCCATATAGTGGTACATGGTAGAGAGGATAATTGATTTAGTTGAAGATTACAATCGATAGTATACAGTTGGAGGACATCACTTAGAGGCTATATAGACAAATGAAAAGATACTCAGATTAGTCGGTAGCTCAGGACTATGTAGTGAGACCATATTCTAGATGATCAACATGAGTACATAGTGATGTTATTTTATCTTAATCAAGTTAGACGATAGTTTTCTCTACCACAAGATGCACCTAGAGAGGTTTTGATCTACTGGAAAGGGACTTGATGTGTATAGAGACAAGATAGGGTAATCCTTAGAACCATAGAGGATTTAGGTACAATGAGAGAGTGCATGAGGTATTAGAGCTTCCATGGTGTACACCTCATTTTCCCCCATGATTATCCTATAAGAGATGAAAGACCATGGGTGATGCATGATATTTCCAAAGATTCAAAGTATAAAGAAGAAGAAGAATGGTGTGAGGAGGAGGAACAGGGTAAGGAGAAAGATGTGCCTCTGAGTTTGCCCAAGTATAGGATAAGGAGAGCGTCAGAGGAGGAGGAGGAGGGTTTAGACACAACCTTACAGTCACCAACACTACCACCTACTAAGAGGGTACACATATAGGAGTGAGGAGAGAATAACACACATGTGCCCCTTGTAATACCCCAAAAATGGGCTATAGGTTCATTAACCTCCTACATCTTCAAATTTGAACAAAATCGACATCAAATACCTAACCTAAGGCACATCTGCACATTATCAAATTTAATTGATTTTATCCTAAATTCTGCATTAGGGAATATTCCTACTTCATCCTAATTATCTTTAATTTAATGATTATTTGGCGATAAATCTTATTTATCCTAAAGTTTGATTAATTGAATATTCTGAATATTTAATTAATTAGATTTAATACTACCACTTAATTATTTAATTAAATTTAATTAAATTATTCCTAAATTATATTATTTAATTTTGACAATAAATCTAAAATCTCATGACTAATTGATTAAATTCTTATTTAATTAATTAAAGTCAATTGTCAATTTTTAATAATATAGTTTTTTAATAAAGTTTGATTTAATAATTGATTAACCCATCAATCAATTGTTTTAATTCAAAAATCAATTAAGTTGAGAATAAATCACTTTATTTTAAATTAATTCATATTAAATCATGCACTATCAGAAAAGCAGTTTACTTTAAATCAATTTTCAATTTTAATTTGTTAACTTTCTAATCTCAACATCTGATGATGAGTTGAAAAAAACTAAACTCTATTTTGAGATAAAAACTGCTTTTGCATGATTTTATGAGTTAATTAATTTTGATTTCCTAAATTTATCAAGAGTGATTTATGGCTTTTCTCTTGCATCCTCAAAGCCCTGGATTTCTATAAAAACAAGGCTTAGCTCTTCACAAAGGTCTGGCTAATCAACACTCGAATTTACACAATTACTTTGGTGAATTTACAATTGAAGAACAAAGATTTTGTGAGATCAATTCATAGTTTTGGATACTTTTGCATATCAATTCATATAATTCTTAGATTAATTTGCATATCATTTCAATTTCATTCTAGATTAATTTCATACAATGTTTCATCCTATTGCATCAAAACCCAAAAAAATAGATTAATTTGCATCTATTTTACATTCATCTTTTGCATTCAAATCCTTCATTTAGGTGTTGCATTATCACTGATCTCAATTTCAATCTGAGAACATCATACTCACACCTACTAGAAGGTAGTAAATCGTCTGGTTAGCATAGTTTCAATTACTTGCAGATTTCAGTTTTTGCTAACCTTTAATGTTTTACTAAAGTGTTGTGTCTACAGCTAGGTAAAAAATTCACACACACATTTCTGGCACCCACCGTGGGGCAACCCACCTTTACATGCTTATTTTGGTTATTTTTTTGGAGTTAACTCCCTTGTGCAGATTTACTTGGAGACTAAAACCCTAAATTTTCAAAGATTTAATTTTATCTCCCAAAAGACTTAGATTTTTCATCTAAAAGTTTTTTCACAAGTTAGAGACATATCAGGGAAGCTCCCATAAAAAATTCAAAATTTTCTAAGATGTTTTGAATTTTTAATAATTTTTTCTTTATTTTTCATAAAAAATTAATTTTTGGCGTAAATCAACATATTTTTTGGAAATTTTTACATTTTTAGAAATCTCTTTAAATTATATAGGGGGTCAATTATTTGTGTTTTAAATTTGGATGCAATATAATACCTCAAATAGTTGATTTACAAAAACTAGTTTGTTTTGGTAAAATGGGTCTCTAGGGCACAAATGAAGAGATTTTTTTGAAATTTTTATATTTTTGGAAAGCTCTATGTTTTCTATTAGGGGTCTCTATTTTTCATTATTATTTTTGTAGGAGAAATCATATCAAAAAAATTAGATCTTGTTGACTAGGTCAAATGCAAAAAAAATAAAATTTTTGTGATGGGTATGCACTTATTTTTCATATGATTCAATGCATGATATGAGTTGTCATTTGGATTATTTTTTGGTTATTATTTCTCCTAAAAATTGGTTTTTAGATCTAACCCTAGGGTTTGCATAAGTTGAATATACATTGCATAGCTTGTTTATTTGTTTGCTTGTTGGCTTGTTGGAGAGTTTGTGGCTTGCTTGCATGGAAAAGCTCAACAAAAATTGGTAAAAATTAGGGAAAAATCCACTATGCGTGTTGCAAGGAATTTAGGTATTCTACTATGATCTGATAACACTTCAATTTGGACATTAAAACAAACATCTCACGTGTTAAGCTTGTGTGACTTTTCCTGCTTTCATATCAAAGACTTCATTTTGGGCTATAAAACGAGCATAGATTTGCTTTTTGTATATCTGTTACACATAGTAAATAGGCCCTATGAACACTATCTATAGATGACCTTGAGAGAGTGGGCTTCATTCGCTGGTTCATGCATGCGAAGTTCTTCTTGACAAAAGATCCCCTTGTAGGTAGGGAGGTAACAGAGATTATTTCACGGCTCTACTGGATTTGGTTCTCAGCTTTTTGATCGATACATTCTCTCTCCAAAGAGAGTGATAGACAAGAGTTCTGGACATCACAACTCTTGGTGAGATAAGTTTAGTCTTAGTGTGTCAAATTTATCTATCTTCTTTGCTTGTGGTAAAAGTGAAAAGGCTAGAGGATTATGCTCTACTTCCTTTTTGGATAGTATCAGAAACTCAGATCCTTGAATCTAGACCAAGTCCCCATGTGGTATATTTTGTGAGTCACCTTTAGAGAGGGTTAACCATGTGGATGAAACCTTAAGCGGTAATAGCCATTTTCATTGTCGTAGCAACAACCGCTATATAAATGTCCTTGTGGAGGAAATCTTCATAGGTGTGGTCTCTTGTTGGGCTATCAGATCTCCCTAGAAGCTTCTAATTAATTAAATTCTCAGACTGTGTCAAAACCCAAGTGCACCTGGATTGGAGTTCACCCTCTTGAGATCACAAAAGTTGCAGAGTCAGACCATTACTACAAACCCTAGTGAGGCAAAATTTTTATTTTCTAGGAATATGTGCATTATTGAAAAACTTTTTGGAACATACACAAGTAGTATTTCTAGGGATTAGCACAATAAGTCACTATTTCTTATTCATGCACAAGGTTGCTTTTGCCCTTGTTCATTGTTTTCAAACAATTTCTTGCTTCCCTTGCTTTCTATTTTGTGTGCTTGATATCTACGTGGTTGTTTGAGATGGATTATTACATAGATCTTCAAACTTGAACAGAAAAATTTGCAAGCAATCCGATACTGAAAAACTAAAAAATTATAAATCTGAAGCAAAAATCCTTTCTGGTGTCAAAATTCATCCTGAAATTTCAAAACTCGTATCAAAACCAAAGTCAAAGTTGTTAAAAACCTTCCAAATTTGTTAGAAATCCAATTTGCAACAACTTCCAAATTCTGTCAAAATAACAAGTTGATTCTTGTCATTTCTAGTCTTCCTTGGTCAACCCAGGTCAGATCTTGTCTGCTATGACATGTTTCTCAACATCCAAATGAACTTAAATGGTATCAAGTTGCACAAAATGACTCTTGGTCTTCTTTCTTCCACATCTCTCATGTCTTCCTAGTCTCCCATTTCCATCCTTTCTCCTATTCCTTCATGCTTCTTCCTCTTCTTCCTAAAACTCTTCATGTCTTCTTGATTCTTTTCCTCTTATTATCTACTCTACTTTCTTCTATTCATCTCTTCCATCACTTCCATGCTTGATTAATCCTCTTCTAGAACCATGAATTTCAACTATCTTGTTATGGAACCTCTCTTGAAAATGGATGATCTCAAACTCATTGCTAAATTCGAAGAGTATTATTCCTCCAAAAATCTCATGGGTGATAAATTTATGACAAAAATAAAAGAAAAATCAATTAAATTAGATGCCTTTTCTAGGATCATATGCATGATCCTATCACGACCTCCTTCTTCCGAATGTCTTTCATCTTCTAAGTCTTTTCATTCTTCCTCATCTTCCAAGTCTCCTTCCTCTATTGGGTCTTCACCTTCCTCTTCTCCATGATCTCATTCCTCTTCTACTTCTCCCAAGAGTCTTACTCCTCATCTCAAGACATACCATGTTGAGCAACCTGATAACCCTTATGATACATCTTCCATGGAGAGTGACACACCCATCTTTGAAGACTATGATGACTATGATGATGGACAATATAATGATACCTATGACACCTCTATTCCTAAGAGTCCTTCTCATCGTGTGCTCGTGCTTACTAGAAATAGGACATCACATTGGAAAGATTGTGATGGTGATCCATATGATTCTAATTTTGAAAGAGACTTTGATGATTTTTGTGCACAATACCTAGATGATCCATCTATTTCACTTGAAGAAGAGAAAGCTTACCGCGCTGATTATAAATGTAAATACTATAAGAATCTCTCCTCTGAGAACTCTCATGCTAAAAATAAAGATTACACTCTCAAGCAAGATCATGTTAATGCTGACCCTTTGTTTTGTGATGATTCCCTTCCATCCCCTACTTCCTCCAATACCCATACATTTCCTAAAGCTTCCAAGCCTATCAAATCTTTCACAATTCCTTCATCCACCAAAGGTCCTAATACTTTTCATGCGGTTTCATATAGTTATCCTCAAGGGATACCTCTTAAAGAAACTCAAGCTAACCTTCACTTGGCTGCAAATACTTTCAATAATGCTAAACCTAAAGAGCCTAAGCCTTTATATGCTATAATTCCTACTTTAGCTAGTTCTCCACCATCTCTTCCAAATTCTTCCATACAATCCCAACATGCTTCCTTGTCCTTAGAAGTGGCTCCATGTCAAGAGGACTCCAAAAATGATAAATAAAAGAACATAAAGAAAGATCAAGATCAAGAAACCTCCATGTCATCCACTATGTTTCATGATGTCTCTTATCCATTTCATGGTTCTTTCGATCTCGTACACCCTTTCTCATTCATCCCACCGTGTCTTAAGTCTTCTCCTAAGCAAGATCAAGCTACCACTTACACCGTTGAGCTTATTGACAATCAAAATAACTTTACTACACTTGCACTTTCCAAAGATGATACTTCCATTAAGGTTATTAAAACTAATGTTGTTACTTCCAATGTTAAGCCTATTGAAAATCATGAAAAATATTGTACACTTGTGCTATCCAAAGCTCCTTGTCAAGATCAAAGTCTTCCATCTTCTTGTTCTATCACTCCATGTTCGCTTCCACTTTCTACTCTTTCTAAGTCTTTTCAAGCTCCGAATAGTCCTATCAAAGAAGTTGCTCCTATTCCAGATGTTCATGATACTATTGCAAATTCTAATGCTCACTCTAAAGATGCTGATGTCCTTGGTTGTCATATAGATGTTGATGAACTTATTGATTATCCTTTTGTATCTTCTACGTCTATCCTTGCACCTCCTCCACCAATACTAAGAGCTTCACATCTTCCTTCCATCTTGGGCCCTTATGTCCTTTCACTTTCCCCTCCTAACTCTCTTAATTCATCATCCATCTTGGGTCCTTACGTCCCTCCATGTCCTATCTTTCCTCAAGATCAACATAGATGCATACCCTTGAATCCTTTTCATCCACCCACCCATTTAAACCAGTCATATCCTCCTTCTTCCACAAGTACCAAGTCTTTTGGAAGTAACTTGAATGTTCAATACAAGAAAAAGAAGCAATATAGGAATCCATCAAAAAAAGAAGATCACCATGTCTCCTCTAATCAACATGGAGGCATAAAGTCAAAAGAGATATCTAAGAAAAAAATTACAAGACAAGTATGGGTTCCAAAATCCATCATTGAAGATATTCTCTCTAAATCATCAAAAAGAAATGAAAAGCCTATGACTATATGGATTCCAAAATCTCTCTTGAAAAAGTCTGATGTTGAGCAACAAGTGAAGTTGACATTCAAGATTCCAAAGACTTCCACTGCATCTTCTTCCAAAAACATTCTTCCATTCCATGTGCCTAAACCCCAACCTCTGCTATCCATTCACCATATTCCTTCACGTATTCCTTCATTCACATTTCCTCCATCCTCTTGCCACCCTTCAAGGTGTGTGTTGATGTTGATCTTGCCTTCATTTCCATCTACCCTTTCACAATCCTTCCATTCATTATCCTTCTATCTTCTATCATTTTTCCTCATTTGTCTATTCCTCCTATCTTCCAACCTCACTCGCTTTACATAAAACTTTATCATCTATTTTTCTCTTCCATCTTCCTTTCCCTATCAGCATCTTTGAGCATATCATTTTGAATCCTTGGCATATCATGGTTTATCCTTTCAAGGAGAATTATCTAAAAAGCTTGGCTTCTTCCAAAAATAAATAAATAAAAGAAATGAAAAAAAAAATTTAAAATGTGCCTTGGTGAAAACCTGGAAACAGGCGCCTTGGTAGAAAAAGTAAAGAAAAATAAATTCATCCTATGGTGAAAACCACTCCCTTGTGGTGCCCTGGATAAGTACCATGATGAAAACTTGGCAATTAGGCATCATGCGTAGTTCTTCTACATATTTCATCCATTCCATCTTCTCTCTTTGATCTTGACAATGTTGATCTATACATGAACATTTGGCTATCTTGTGAGCTATCTTACAACGATCTTGCTTTCATTCTCTTCCTATTTATCCTTCATATTTATTTTCCTCCATTCATTCTAGCCTTTCGCTATCCTTTTCCCCTTTGGTCTTGATCTAATAAAAAAAGAGTAGAACATGATGCTTTGAAACCTCTTGACATGTCTACTTCTTTGGACTACATCCTTTCCTTCTTTAGCATTACGCTTTTGTGACTTATCCTATGTTGGCCTTTCATTGCTTGTCCAAATGTGCTTTACATGACAATTTTTCCCTAGCTTGGGTATTCTTGAGGAGTTTTCCGTTGAGGATTTCTTCCCTTCATTATCCTCCATTTTTCTCTTCCATCTCTTCCATCAACTTGCTAATCCCTCTTGTTCTCCACCTTGCTAGACATTGGGACTACATGATATGATCTTTCTTGGGAGTTTGAAATGAAAAAAGAGGCTATCAAGTATGCAAAGAATTGTCAAAAGTGTCACGTCCATGGGAACTTGATTCATGCACCAGGGAGAGATCTAATTCCCTTTACTACACAATGGCCTCTTCACCAATGGGAATTTCATCTTATAAGATCCATACATCCTCATTCTTCTAAAGGACATACCCATATAATCACAGCTACATATTATTTCATAAAATAGGTAGAAGCAGTCCCTTTAACACAAGCAACTGGAAAACAAATATCTATGTTCATCTTGAACTACATCATATGTCGGTATGGTATTCTAGATTCTATAGTCACAGATAATGGTGGACAATTTAAGAACAAAGAATTGGATGATCTATGTGCCAAATTCAAAATTACACAACATTGCTCATCTATATACTATTCTCAAGGGAATGGACAAGCAGAGGCTTCTAATAAGAATCTATTGAAAATTTGCATCAAATAGTTAATAAAATAGGAAGAGACTGGCATCTTATGATCAATCCAGCTCTTTGGGCCTACAGAACAAGTATTAGAACACCCATTGGGGCTACACCATTCACTTTAGTTTATGGGTCTGAAACGGTACTGCCTATTGAGGTTGAAATCCCATCACTAAGAATCAGAATGCATGTTCTAGTAACTGATGATGACTACAGGGTGTCTAAGTTGCAAGAACTTGAACTACTAGATGAGCGTAGACAAGCAACATATGATCATCTTAGAGCATATCAGAAAATAATGTCTAGAGGTTACAACAAGAAAGTCAGACACAGATACTTTCAGGTTGGCAATCTAGTCTTGAGAGAGAATCCTAAAAATCAATCACATAGAGAATGCAAGGGGAAGTTTGAACCCAACTGGCTGGGTCCCTTTGTTATCACTACTACTTTTGGCTCTGGTTCCTATCAACTCTCAATGACTGAAGGAGAACAGCTCTGAGAACCAATCAAATTTCTCCATCTAACGAAATTCTATTATGGTAAAATGTACTAAAAAAATCTTAAAAATTTGAAAAATTCTTGAAAAAATGAACATCTTGGTGAAAACCTAGAAATAGGCGCCTTGATGATTCACAAAAAAATCAAAAAATACCAAAAATATCAAAAAAATTGGAAAAAGGAAAAATACAAAAAAATGGGAAAAAGAAAAAAGTGCCTTGGTGAAAACCTGGAAACGGGCACCTTGGTAGAAAAAATAGAATCTCTGCCAAGATGGTGAATACCTGGAAAATGGGTGCCACTTGTTCAAAATGCTCCATCTATTAGTGCAATCTTAGTCTTTCCCAACTTTCAGTCTTGCTTTAGTTTGTACATATCTCCTAGTTTGTTCTTGCTTTCCTATTTTCAATAAGTCGGTCTGTACACCCATCAACTTAAGCATATGTATCCTATCAATGCTTAACACTTGGGGGCAATCAATGTTATATCCTATGGCCTCCAGTACATCTCAGACAAGTCATATCTAGTCAGAGTCCTTTGAAGCTACATCCGAGTCAGTTAGTCAGTCTCCTCTCCAGAAAGGATTTTGCATCTACAACAATGCAATCAAACATCAATACAAATTGAAAACAATTTGTGCTACATGCTTTTATCTCCTTGTATGCTTACTGATTCGCATTGAGATTTTTGCATATTGTGTCCTTTGAGCTCTTCGATGATGTCCTTTATAGGATTTAGAGAGTGATGACTGGGGGCATAATCTTTTCTTTGTCTTCTACTTGTATGTGAAAATCTAACAACTTTGGAAATTCTGGATTGAAATGGTCTCCGTCTATAAGAGCCTCCATCTTGAATTGGATGGCCATGAGTACCTCGACCATTGATACTTGGAAAATTCAAGGAAGTTTGATCTAACTATTGTCTTTTTGAGTGATTTCTTTCTCCTACTATGAAACACGATCTTGCCTAAGGATGTGAATGATAAAGGGTCACTATGGGTAATTCACACTGGATTTAGAATGATCTCTTGACTATTTGATTTGTTTGAATGCAAGGCATATTCAAGTCATCATGACATTTATGTTTTGATCCTTATACAAATTACTATATCAAAACGGACATGATATTCAGGTCATCCTGGCATTTGTGCCTTGGTGCTTATATCTAATCTGACATTCTGAAAATAAAATCAATATTCATATGTCCATGGTTGCCTAACTAGTGGGTGTTGTATTCATTCCTGTGCATACAAATTGATATTCATATGTCTATGGTTTCATAACTAGTGGACATTGTATTGATTTATCCAGTTACCTAAAAGTTCAATGATGACAACAAATCAACACATGATCAGTGACTAGGTCCTAGAACCTAGGTCCTAGGTTTGCATTTCATTCTACATTTCATTTTGCACTTTGCATGATCTCACAAATTTCGTGAACACTTAAATGATTCTTCAAAAGAAAAAATGCTAAACATGACACAAGGACTGAGCATAGTATCAAGGTTTCTCCAATGAAACAGCAAGTAGAATCCTTTTTCGGGATCAAAATCAAAATCTGAGATCATTTATATTGTAAACTGCTTGCATATTCGACCTTCAAACATCATAGAAATCCATTTTTCAACTTAACTGATTATCTCACATCAAACTATTTAAAATTTCAACTTGGTCAATTATGGTCAACTCATGGTTTAACCTAGTCAAACTTGGTCTCTAGGACCTCTAAATGATGCAAAACACATTCTTGAATGTGTATAACCACTTCTCAAATCAATTAACATGCTTCTAAACCATTCAATGCTGACTTTTCTTGTCAGATTTCAATTTTAATCCCGAAGGGGGCATGGTATTGCACATCATTCAAGTTTGTAAATCTCAAATTCTGTGAATCAAATCTTTCTCTCAGTAATCAAGACAACAACCACGTCTATTTTCTGATTCATCTAAAGTCCTTGTCACTTGGGGAAAATCTATTGATTCTTGGGGCATATCAGATTCATCGAAATCTATTGCAATCTAGTACCCTAAATCTATCTTCTAAATTTTATCAGCTTTCGTAACTATCGATTCATTAGCGTCATTTCCTTGGTTCTTCATAACTGATGGGTTCAGGATGTGATACCAATATGATTCATACAAGGACATTCAGGTCTGGAATCGGTCACTCACTTCTTCGCAATCATAAGGTTTAGAATTAGGCATTTTGACACTCTTTCGTAATCATTGGTTCATTGTTGCTATAGTTAACATTATCTTTGGTCATTCAGGACCTAAATCTCAAATCTTGCATCTTCAAATCTTTCAATCAGTTTCTGTCTCGGAATTGGCCAATCTTTCAAATCAGTTTCATACATCTTTATCATACACAGACTATTCTTTGAACCACTACACCTTGCACAGTGATTCAAAGAAGGGCAAAATGTAATACCCCAAAAATGGGCTATAGGTTCATTAACCTCCTACATCTTCAAATTCAAACAAAATTGACATCAAAGACCTAACCTAAGGCACATCTACACATTATCGAATTTAATTGATTTTATCCTAAATTCTGCATTAGGGAATATTCCTAGCAATATTCCTACTTTATCCTAATTATCTTTAATTTAATGATTATTTGGTGATAAATCTTATTTATCCTAAAGTTTGATTAATTGAATATTCTAAATATTTAATTAATTAGATTTAATACTGCCACTTAATTATTTAATTAAATTAAATTAAATTATTCCTAAATTGTATTATTTAATTTTGGCAATAAATCTAAAATCTCATGACTAATTGATTAAATTTTTATTTAATTAATTAAAGTCAATTGTCAATTTTTAATAATATAGTTTTTGAATAAAGTTTGATTTAATAATTGATTAACCCATAAATCAATTGTTTTAATTCAAGAATCAGTTAAGTTGACAATAAATCACTTTATTTTTAAATTAATTCATATTAAATCATGCACAATCAGAAAAGTAGTTTACTTTAAATCAATTTTCAATTTCAATTTGTTAACTTTCTAATCTCAACATCTGATGATGAGTTGAAAAAAACTAAACTCTATTTTGAGATAAAAACTGCTTTTGCATGATTTTATGAGTTAATTAATTCTGATTTCCTAAGTTTATCAAGAGTGATTTATGGCTTTTCTCTTGCATCCTCAAAGCCCTGGATTTCTATAAAAACAAGGCTCATCTCTTCACAAAGGTCTGGCTAATCAACACTCGAATTTGCACAATTACTCTGGTGAATTTACAACTGAAGAACAAAGATTTTGTGAGATCAATTCATAGTTTTGCATACTTTTGCATATCAATTCATATAATTCTTAGATTAATCTGCATATCATTTCAATTTCATTCTAGATTAATTTCATACAATTTTTCATCCTATTGATTCAAAACCCAAAAAAATAGATTAATTTGCATCCATTTTACATTCATCTTTTGCATTCAAATCCTTCATTTAGGTCTTGCATTGTCACTGATCTTGATTTCAATCTAAGAACATCATACTCACACCTACTAGAAGGTAGTAAATCGCCTGGTTAGCATAGTTTCAATTACTTGCAGATTTTAGTTTTTGCTAACCTCTAATGTTTTACTGAAGTGTTGTGTCTATATCTAGGTACAAAATTCACAAACACACCCCTAACCCCATCTTATGGCCTATCATCAGTTTCTCTAATCATTATTGAACCTAGTTGGAAAGAGGGAGATCCAGGTAAGAAATTTGTCATATGTGCATTTGTATGTTTTTATTATAGATATATAGTATCATTTACAATATACATGATGATATTACTAATATATTTTTTTATTACAGCTAGAATTTAGGAATGGTGTGACCTTTTAGGTCACATGATGAATGGCATAGCCGCAATAGCGCACATTCTTGAGTCTTTGCAAATTACCCAGACATCAAAACAAAGTTTAGAGAGTGATAAGTGTAGACACCTAAAATTCCTTTGCCAAATAAAAATATTTTATTTTGCAAAAAAAAACCCTGATGACATCATCATTTATTAATTAATTATAATGCCATTATTCCCTCCTATTTTAATTAAATTTATTTAATTAAAGAACATTGGCCAAAAATAAAAAAATCCAATTTATTAAATCATTTTAATAAATTTCTAACCCAAGCCCTCCTTAAATAAATTAAATATTTATTTTAATCCTAAAAATCCTAGAAATATTCTAGAAAACCCTAAATCTATCCTCACTTTCCTAATCCCTCCCTAAACCTAGCTTAAGGGGTGATTCCTAACCCTCTTAGCCTAAACCCTCTCTCTTTGACTTTGGGTCAAACACCCTCATTAATGAGCCTTACATACTCATTAATGACTCCTTACACCCTCATTAAGGCTCTTATAGCCTCATAATGAAGCCTATGACCCTTCTTACACCTTGGTTCCCTGCACACTCTTCCCTATTGTTTCTCACACGTGTGAGAAACTCTTAATCCTCATCCATCTAACCTTACCCCTAACCATACCCCTAGCTCTACCCCTGACTCTACCTCTGACCCTAACTCCACTTCCTAACCCAAGCCCTTAGGAAGATCCTATAAATACCCTCACTTCCAAGATTATTTCAACAATCCACCTTTCATTAACATAGTAATGTTATAATGGTAAATCATTTCTAGATCATCATAACTTAAATCTTAATTGTCAACTTTAATTCATTTCTAAGCTTTCTAACTCACATCTTAGCTTAGTGTCAATGGATTAATCTAGTTTCTATCAGTTTTTTGCATTGGATTTCATCATCTCACATCTCTCATTTGGCTTAAAATCAACATAGCATAATCATTCTTAGCTTAATCTACTTTTCAGCTTCATTAGGCTCATTGAGACTCTAGGGGAAAATCAAGTGTTCTATACCTGATTTTTTTCCACTATGGGGTTCTCATGGTCCCTTTTTGATCCTAAGCCTTCCTAATTTGCATTAGGGACATGCACCATGTGTTTTGAGAGCACACCCACATCCCTAAATTGAGAGCAAATTGAACAGTGACAGGGTGCTCCCGTTAAGCTCTATCTAAAGTGTCTTTGTAAATAGATTTTACTATATGGTAGGAATATGCTCCTAAACTAATGCTTGAATGTCTATGCTTGTTCTGAACAAGTTAGGTTTTCTCTAATCAAAATAAGTAACTATAATATCCCATGAAAGTTTATGTAGATATAGCTAGAGAGGAACATGAATGAAATTGGCACCAAGTAGAGAGACTAGAGCACAGGCTTGTTGAGGCGAGGTAGGATGCATCAGTACTAAGAGGCATGATGTAGGGATAGGATATGTGGAGTGCTTATAGAATTCATTCTCGATCTAGGACATCTCAAAAACACTCCTCTATTCCACAACCATCACCCCATCAAATACCAGGGGGTTATACTAGTCACCATCCCACATATAAGGATAGATTATATGTTTATGTCTTGATACCATATTTTGTATAGTGGTGTATACTATATATCGTTACATGCCTATATATTTATGGTGATGTTTTGGAATTTTTTACATACTTGTCTTATTTAATGTAAGAAATAATATGTTTTTCATTACTTTAAATTAAAATAACACAATTATAGAAATGAAGATTTATGTCTAATTTAATACTATTAATGATTGATTCTATAAACCAATGCCAATAATGATTAAATTAATACATGTTTGATTTAATTAAACAAATAAATTCATAATCAAATACTACTATTGATGATGTAATATACACATATAAAAGTTAAAAATGTACATGATTTAGCTACACAATTTCTAAATGCAACATTATTTAACTAACATAACACATGAAGAATGCCAAATAGTTTGCTAACAAAACATAATCTCTTAATCTATGAATAATAAATTACGAAAGGAATCCAAGAAAAACATAGCTATTTTTTCAAGAATGAAGCAATGTAAACTAAAAACGTAAGAATATCTAACTATCTAATATATCATGCTCTAAATAAAGAAATAATTAAGCATATAATCTAGCAAAGAAGAGAGTAGAAATTAAAAAAGAAAAAGAGAGAAGAGATATAACTAAGAATAATATCTAGGCAAATGATAGCATTTATTAGGTTTTTAAGAGGTGTACCTTCCATATTTTCTATCTTGTAAGCACCTAAACCATAGACTTGAGTGACGATGTAAAGACCAAGCTAAATAGGGCTTAACTTTCCTTTTTCCTCAAGTAGAAAATTCACATTGCATTGATTTTTTTAAAGGACCAATTCACCCATTAAGAAAGAATGATGAATAAATTTGTCATTCTAACCTTGTAATTTTTTTTGATAAGATTGAATATGCTCAATAGCATTAATGTAATATTCATTGAGCATCTCAAATTGTTGAAGATCTTATTCTCTATAAGCAACATTACCAATAATTCCCTTAAGAGAAATTCTTAGTTAAGGGATTTCCAATTCCAAAGGCATGATTGCATCAACACGATAAACCAGGTTGTAATAAGTAGTACCTGTAGCTATGTAAATACTTGTTCAATAGGACCATAAAGCATTAGATAATTGAGTATGCCAATCCTTACCATGCCTAAATGAAGGAAATAGTGTTTACTAACTTGTATAGACAAACTAGGAACAATGGGCCTATCTCCTCATACATTGGAAGGAAGATGATCTAACAGGATTGAGGAGGATCAAGCGCTAAGTGAATGTAATGATCCTTCACTTAATAGAAATGGAAATGGGATAATGATACTCCTATAGAGTTAATTTGTTGTCATTATTTTTTATTAAGTCATATTGATTGTCAAATTCATTCGGTAAAGAAGGATAGTCAAGTTGGTAAATCAAATAAGGTAGTCGGTAAAGGGAAGTAAGGAAAAGATGATTTTGGTAAAAGGAATAAGGAATAGACACTGAGAAAGGTAGAGAAAGGAAGACCGAGCACCAAATATTGATCAGTACCAAGTTACAACAGTTATTGAGCTGAGAGAACATACATGATACTGAGTAGAATAAATCATATTACTAAGAAACACATACCAACATAAGAAGAATCTACAGAAACATTGAATCTAGACACCAAGCAGAAAATGTTTTACAAATCTCAAGGAGATTGTTTGATGGAATTTTGGAGATTTAAATGTAATGATTTTGCATGATTACAAGGTGAGATCCACCAATGAGAATTAAATGTAATGTATGCATTGGAGATGTAACCAATGCTAGTACCATTTAAATAGATGATTCTAGAATGTTTCCACTATTTCTAGAATTGAGTATAAAATGGATCATAGTGTGAAAATTAGAGAGTGTATGATGTGAAGGAGATATTGCAGAAAGCAGGTGATGATCATTCAGAGATAAGTTTGAAGGTGATGAGTAGAGAAGCCATTGAGTAATAGAGAAGTAAGAACAAAGTTGTGAATGTGATTCATATTTAAAGTTACCAAGTACATAATTGAGATTGTGAGTAAAGTACAATATGAGGTAAATTGTTATTGATCATATTGATTCTGATAAGCATATGTTGATGCAAGCATTACAGACAAATTTGTGTACTAATTAAAGTGTAATAAGAATTGTAAAAGGCTCTTAACTAAGTAGGACCTAAAAGTCTTGAATTTTAAATCCTTTAACATGGTACATCTCTTACATTAGAGTTATAAAATCCTTTAGCAAGGTAGACTTAATCAATCTTTAGACTCTTAATAGGGTTAATACTCTTAATAGGGTAAGCTATCAGAAATATCCAACATTGTAGCTCTAATCGAGCAAGCTTTTTACTACAATAGTAAAGTGTTGTGGGTGTCATCCCCACCATAGTTTTTTTCTCTAACAATGATTTCTATGATACCAAAATTATGGTGTTATGATTTATGTTTCATGATATTATTTTATATGTTTTTATGTTATTATATGCAAAGTTATGAATTCAGTTAATGGTTAGAAAGTTAAATAAAATTTTGTTGGAGTACTAATTTAGTACTTAAATTTCCATAAGTTAATCCAACAATTGGTATTAGAGAGAAGTCTCTTATTTAGAAGTTTAACCACTTGAGAGGAAAGATCAAGAGAGATAGAAATCTATAGGTATGAAAAGGTGATTGATAACATGAACATGGAACTGAGGATTCCAAATGACCATATTAATGGACTAAGGAGGAAACTAAAGCATTCACTTAACAAGAGAAAGGAGCTAGCCCATCAATTGAAAGATACACAAGATCGGGTTGAAGAACTTGAAGAACAATCAAAGGGAAGTTTATCTAATGAATCTAAAGATTCCATATCAGAACTTACTGAAAGGAACAAAAACTTAATTGATCAAGTAAAAGAACTGAAAAGAGAACATGAAGCTCAATTAGTAAGGATGTGTGAAGTCTTGGAACAAAAGAGAAAAGATGAAGATGATAAAAGAATGGTTGAAGATGAGAGAAGGAAAATGAGTGCAAGGTTGAATGAGAAAGATGTGGAAATATTGAAGTTGACACAAATTCGCTACAATATGTCATATCAACTAGTCGGTGCTAATCAGGAGATTCCAAGGAAATTTGAAGAGATTATTGGACTAAAATCAAAGAATGAACATTTTAAGAATGAACTAAAATTTGAAAAGGATGCAAATGAACTCTTGAAAAGGAATGAAGAAACAATGAGAATACTGGATGAACAACTAAGAGGTCAGAGACAACTGAGAGATACTGATGGACTTGTATTTAATGCAAACAATACTACCAAGAAGGGAGAGTCCTCAAATCAAGAATCACACTGAGATAATGCTACCCGACCAAAGATAAAGAAGCATACTTTCTATCATTGTGGAAAACTAGGTCATACAGCTAATCTCCGTAGGAGGAAAAGAGGTAATCCATTGAGCATTCCTAATTTTAATGGTTATTTTTACAATTGCAATAAGTATGGTCACAAATAATTTGAGTGTAGATAAAGTATTTCTAACAATACAAGGAAGCCAAATCCACTAAGCATTCCTAATTTTAATGGTAATTGTTACAATTGCAATAAGTATGGTCACAAGTCATTTGATTGTAGATAAAGGATTTCTAACAATACAAGGAAGACAAAATTTAATGGTTACTACAATAATTGCAATATATATGGTCACAATAGAAGAATGTGAAATGGGTCCCTAACCAATAGAATTTTGCAAACAATCGACAATGACCAACTATACCATGGGACTACAATAAAAGAATTACATGTACAACATGTGGGAGATTTGGACGTATTGTTGTAAATTCCATTTTGATGCATAGAAGGAACAATAGAAAATCATGGAGAAACTTTGGAATGGCTTTTTTTCATTTCCACAAGGTTGGTCATGTAGCTAAATACTACAGGTACCAAAGAAAACCCCAATTGAGGAACAACTAAGTGAAACTTCTCAACTTAATGTTGAAGAGATAAGAGATCATATGAATAGAACATGGAGAAGAAAGTCTCAAGATGATGGAACTAAACTTGGCACCTCATCCTCTAGATTGGGTGCACCTATCTTCACCTAATTGGTCAAAGGTATATCTAGGAGCTGATAACTAAAATCCAATCTTAAATCAATTTCTAACATGTGTGCAAAGATCCATATTAGCATAGTTAGATGCATTAGGATATATGTTGTGATGTTGACATTTCATATTTTGATCATTAAGAGTATATGTTATTTTGTTCCATTTCGTAAAAGGAAAGTGTATTTGGTAATTAGTGAAAAGGGAGTCGGTAAAGAGAATTTAATGCTAAAATTATAGCCATTGGAAACCCTAAATGAGAAAAAAAATAGACCCTTTGTCATTTCATTTTTCATCTTACATTTTTTAGAGCATTTGAGAACTTTGCTGATACGATACTACCAAGAGCATTCTAGTGATCAATCGAGAAGATCTAATCATTATCAAGCGTATTCAATTTATTACTGGTGTTTTCCCAAGATGTGTTAGAGTGACCGAGTTGATATTCAATCGATACCCTACAAGTCAAGTGATTAATCTATGAAGCAATGGCACCAAAAGTACAAAATCCTATTGTCGTTGAGAAGATTCATCCAGTCAATCCCAAATATAAGCTACCACCAGCTGTTGCACCTAAAATTGACAAAATGGAAGCTCTATCCTTGATCCCTCCAAGATATATTCTAATTGAATACATTCATGCCTTCATCCATTGCAAGATAGAGGAGATTTTCCAAGATGAAATAGATACATCCTACCATAATATGTGTGCAAATGGAAAATCAAAAGACAAACATATACATCTGGAAACCAAGGGTTTGATTCATTCTATGCATGTACTGATTGTGTTTAAGTCAGGATGGATGAGAGTTGTATTAAGCTGAGTACATGATCAGTTCATGTGGCTTGATGCACTTGTGAAGATTACAAAAGATGTACTACACATTGTTACATGTTATCCAATCGGTGATAGACCGAGAGCTCATAAGAAAATTGACAAAAAAAAATTGTGTGAGTTGACTCAAGCTAAATGGGATGGAAGAGGTTGAAATTGTCTACATTTGATGATCTTGAACTGATATTTGCATGCAATTTAATATCCTACCAAATCTTTAAGTCATCTCAGGTAGACAGTGTACCTTGTGGAGTTGTGGATATAGCCTACAAGATTGTGAAGAAAGATATGAAGGTAGATCTATGTGATATCTTATTGAAAAAGTTTGATGACAACATGAATACCATCAGGAAGGCAAAGACCAACACATTGAAGTTTAGATTATTGTTGGTATGTATCTTTTTCTACTTTCGAAACTTATTTCCATCAATCAGTGATGTGTTATGGAATGTGAACAAACTGATTATTTATCAAATAAATAAGTATATTAAAAGTTTAGGAGATAAATTTGACATGATTATGAATGATTATTTTTAAAAGTTTCAAGCTAAAATGCACAAAAAATTTAGAATTCCACCAAATCTAGTGGAAAAATACAAGGATACTACATGTTTTGAAGTAGACACCAACACATGTATAGTAAAGGAAATGGAGCCTAGAACCATCTAGTTACCACCAATGGGTTATGAAATGGACATTGATGCTACATCATTGCAAATTGAAGGTTTATTACAAAAAATATTTGACAAGAGAGCCAATTGGTATGGCACCTATGAGGAAGTAAATAACAAAATAAAGCTAGGTATATTGATACCTAAAGCACTAAGGAAAACCAATAGAATAATAAGAATTTTTTCAGAGAACCAAGGTGTTGTTGTTGAAGAAGATGAACCTAGTCCTTCTGAGATTAAAGGGAAGAAATTAAGAATGAAAAAGGAAACCCCTAGCCCAATTGGTACAAGACCACAGACTAGGTCTTCATCCACACCGAGAGGCCAGAAGAAACCAGAGGTACAGCTACAAAAGCCCAAAACATACACAAGAGAAAAGAAGACTTCTGGCAGACCAAGGAGAAAGTTGAGATTACAAGAAGATAGTGAAATAGAATTAGAAGATCTAATCCAAATTAAAGTTATGAAAAATAAGCCTTAGAATCTGAGAAACTTAGATGATATTCTTGATAATCTTAAGAAGTATGGAAATATTGATGGATTGAATTATGATAAATATGAAACCAGGAATGAAGGAGATAAAGAAAAGATTGAAGAAGCTATTGTATTCACTATGTAAAAATTTAGAACTACTCCAGTTGAGATGGCCAACCGAGTACCAAATGAGCTTTATCAGAAAATAGATGGAAGATGGAAATATGAAATGGCATCTGAGAAATAAATGAGGGAAAGATCCCTAGCCATTACTATACGTGGACTATCAACAAGAGGAATTAATGAAGCATTGGAGCAATACTCAAAAATATTTTTAGTTAAGGGCAGAGCACTAAGGATTATGGTCAGTAAACTTGAGGAAGTGAAAAAGGAAACAAATGACCTATGTAAAAAGATATTATTTCCCAACCTATCGACAGAGATTAAGGAGCAACAAGGGAAGTCAAACCCTATTGATTTGACAATAGATAAAGATGAAGTTATCATAGAAGATATAACAGATAAAGACCCAACAAAGGAGATTGTAAATGTGAATATTTAATAGCTACCAAGGTAAAGGACATTGAATAAATGAATGTTGATGATTCAAAAAAAGAAAAGTTAATGGATGTAGATCCTGTTATTGAACAAATACTAAATGTGTCTAAGATTGAAGAGGTTATTAGCTCAGAAGTTACAAATGAAATTCCTACTGATGTAGAAGACTCAACCAAACCAGTGAAGGAGACTGAACAAAAGGACACTACAAACATCAAGACTGCTAAAGATTAGAATCTAGAGTCGGTGATCCCTACCAAGACTATAGGTCCCCATCAGCAACAATAACTAGAGAAGGAGAAGGAGAAGGATAAAGAAGAAAAGAAAGAAGAAACTCATGGAGAAAATAAGGAGGAAAATAAATAAGAGAAGAAGGAATAAAATAAAAAGGAGGAAAGAGAAGAGAAAACTGAAGATACAACTATTGCAACATCTGATGCAAAGAAGGTGTCACATCCCCCTAAGTTATCTATTGGGGAGAGTATGCAAAAAGAAAAGGACAAGTCAAAAAATGGGAAGTGTGAGAAGGAGAAGGTTGATTTGAGCTAACCTATTATGATACCAAAGGTTGATATTTACACCTTGAGCCCCAAGGAGTTATTTGAATTTGGTGATTTACTCAAGAGGAAAGCAGCACAAGATAAGCTACTAGAAAATAAATAGAAAATGAATGTGCTCGAAAGTGTTAAACAAATTCTACAAGAAATTGTACCAGATGCTAATATCAATGAGAAAGGTAATATATACATCCAATTGGGTGAACTAGTGAGTCAAATTAATCAACCAAGTACTAAGGCCAGTGAATATTTTTTGCAAGTGCATAGGAAGAAGATGGAAGATAAAATAATTGAAAATTTACTTCAATCAATGGCACTTGACAAGGTAACACTTTCTGAACTGGTTACTGAATTAAAAAAATAATTGCAAGATATTCTTTCATTGTTTCAACAAATGTTTTTGGTTTCAAACTTTACAAAGGATATAAAGGCCAAGGATGAATTAGTTGAAAAAGAGTTGACTGAGCAACTAGCCAAGGTCACAACCAAGCTTGAAGTACCTAATGGGAGTGCAAAATGATTTAAGGAAAGAGGAGAATAAAATTAGAATGGAACTCATGGAGTTGCAAACATTTGTGACACCACATATAGTCATTGTAGAAGCATACAAATAAGGCTAAAGACTTAGTAAACACCCTAGATATAAGTGCTATGGATAGCACAATAAGTCTAGCAGATGATATTGGAGAACAAATTGTATTGTTACAAACAATCAAGGAGTCATGGGTACCATCACTTAAGGATGCACAAAAGAGATACAAGTATATTTTTTATAAGATGCCTCCACCGGATAAATAGTAAGTAAATTTTGTTTTTGGCATTTTTGTCAAAAGGGGGGATAATGTGTTATATAGTAAAAGGGGGACATGTATGTAAAGAAGATGGAGTGTTATGTATATAAGAAGTATTACTACAGGGGGACTAATAAGTAATAAGTAAAGAGTAATTGGATAATGGAGATATAAGGAGTTTTATTGAGGACTGTATACATGGTCAAATTTTGCTAAGGACACAAAATTTTGATGACTTTGATTTTTTTTAACAAAGATGCCAAACTAATACCAAAGGGGGAGATTGATACTCCTATAGAGTTATTTTGTTTTCATTAGCTTTGATTAAGTCATATTGATTGTCAAAGTCATTCGGTAAAGAAGGATAGTCAAGTTGGTAAAGAAAATAAGCTAGTCAATAAAGGGAAGTAAGGAAAAGACAATTTTGGTAAAAGGAATAAGGAACAAACACCAAGAAAGGAAGAGAAAGGCATAACAAGCACTGAACACTGAGCAGTACTAAGTTACAACAGTTACCAAGCTAAGATAATATGCATGATACCGAGTAGAAGAAAATGTATTACCAAGCAACACAAGCCAACATAGGAAGAATCTACAAATAGATTGAATTTAGAGACTGAGCAGAAAATGTTTTACAAATCTCAAGGAGATTGTTTGATGGAAAATTGAAGATTTAAATATAATGATTTTTCATGCTTACAAGGTGAGATCCACCAATGAGAATTAAATGTAATGTGTGCATTGGAGATGTAACCAATGCTAGAACCATTTAAAGAGATTATTCTAGAATGTTTCCACCGTTTCTAGAATTGAGTATAAAATGGATCAGAGTGTATGATGCAAAGGAGATATTGCAAAAAGCAAGTGATGATCATTCATAGATAAGTTTAAAGGTAATGATCAAAGAAGCCACCGAGTAAAAGAGCAGTAAGAAAAAAGTTGTGAATGTGATTCAGAGTTGAAGTTACCGAGTACAGAATTGATATTGTGAGAAAAGTAAAGTATGAGGTAAATTGTTATTGAACATATTGAGTCTGATAAGCATATGTTGATGCAAGCATTATAGACAAATTTGTGTAGGGATTAACGTGTAATCAGAATTGTAAGAAGATCTTAACCGAGTAGGACCTAATAGTCTTGAATTGTAAATTCTTTAACATTGTACATCTCTTAGATTAGAGTTGTAAAATTATTTATCAAGGTAGACATAATCAGTCTTTAGACTCTTAACAGGGTTAATACTCTTAACTGGGTAAGCCATCTGAAATAACTAACATTGTAGCTCTAACCGAGCAAGATTTTTATTGTAGTAGTGAAGTGTTGTGGGTGTCATCCCCACCGTATTTTTTTCCTCTAACAAGGATTTCTGCAATACCAAAATCATGGTGTTATGAGTTGTGTTACATGATATTGTTTTATTTATTTTTTTATTATTATATACAAATTTATGAGTTTGGTGAATGGTTAGAAAGTTAGATAAAAGTGTTTTGGAGAATTGATTCACCCCTCCCCTCTCGGTATTTAACTTTCCATAAATTAATCAAAGAGATAATTAATGGAGGGATGAAATATTTAGGACCAAATATGGAAAAAGGTTGACTTTTTGTATGTACAAAGTACCAGAGCTTTGACAGACCAATTCCAATGTTGAAAACAAAATTTTGAGACAATATCTAACCGGTAGTTAAAATCTAAAGTTGTTTTGGAGGTACTAGGTCAAATGGGTCAACCTACTCCCTACACTTTTGACTATTTTTAGTTGTAGACTATAGTTGGGTTCCTCTATTTCCTAGGGCTAATCCCAAAATTGACACCACCTATTCTTGCACATAGAAAAGAGATAAATTATTATGTAGAGAAGTATTTTCCTTAGTCAAACCCTGGTTTGGAATCAACCTTCAAAGGAAAGAAAGATAATATAAAGAAAAGGCTAGATCTAAAACATGAAGTGTCTTATACTTCGATGGGGAAATGCTTCTTTAAATATGATCATAAATGTTTATGCAATAGCTTAACTCTACACAAAAACCTAAAATGAAATCATGAAACACTTTCCTTGCGTAATTATTTTTGTTGTTTGTCACAATGCTTGAATAGATAAGGAGAATGACTTGAATGCTTGTGAATAGATGATTATGTTATGATATTGTTCCTTAATTGTGGTCTCTTCTACTTGGCCTTCAATGGGGGAGATAAAATTTCTACAATGGAGAAGATTGCCTTGGAAATGCCTTGGAGGTTTAAAATCCACCTTAGAATGATTGAGATTCCAAAATCACAAGTGTGTGATTGAATTAAACTTGTTTTTATGTCATGATATCCCATGATCCCCAAATGAGGAGATGTAGGTTTCTTATATACCCCTAAAAAACATTTTAGAGCTCAAAACTCAAAAAAAGATGATGAGAGATTGAATTCCTTGCTCAACTATTAATACCACCTCCTAGTTTAAATCCCAAGGCCATCATTGGGGAATAGGTCGACTAGGTCATGATCCCATTCCCAAGAATAGGCAGACCAAGTCATCCTAGTCCCTAATGTCACCCAAAATTTGGACTATTAGTCTTTATGGAAGAAGGGATGCCATAACAGAAAGAAGAATTGGGGCTGGAGTATCAAAAATTAATGTAGGATCCCATACATGCTAATATGCATCGAAACTAAATGAGGAATTACATAGTGATGTAATTCTAGGATGGTATACTTATTGATAATTTTTCTATGAATTTGTTCAATTACCTTAATAGAAGCTTCAACTTGTCAATTTGATTAAGGGTAGTAAGGGGTACAAAAATATTGTTGGATGTGATATTTCTTGAGGAAATTCTTCACATCTTTATTTTTGAATGATGTACCATGTCACAAATTGAAGTGGATGGTATACCTAATCGAGAAATAATATCATCTTGAATGAATTGATAAATTACCTTAGCAATAGTGGATCAAAGGGGTATAGCTTCAACACACTTAGTAAAGTAATATGTAGTTTTGATGATGAAAACATGTGCATGCAAACAAAGGGGAGAAATATTACCAACAAAGTCCAAATCTCTAGAGAGATAAAGGCCAAGAAGGGACATGGGACCTAGGCTCATGGGCGGGAATGTAGATTAAATTATTATGTTACTAACATTAGTGGCACTTTTTACAAAGGTAAAAAAAATCCTTTTCCATTGATTTCCAATGATATTCCATTCAGTAATATTCTTGGATGAGAGATTTATCTCCAAGATGCCCCCAACAAGCACCAAAATGGGCCTCCTCAAGGGAAACATGGATCTTTGTTTTCCTGAGACAATGAAGATGCGAACCATTATAGCTCCTCTTGTATAGAATATAAAAAAGGATAATGTATCTTGTAGACAATTTTCAAATTTGAGCTATAGACTTTCTACTTTCAAAATTAGGAAAAGTATTAACAAAAATTATGCAAGTACATTTCATCCAACTTTTCATTAAAACAACAAGCAATGTCACTAGAAATATAAAAAATAGATGGGTTTAAAATATTATGGATTGTAAATTGATAGTCCACAAAAGGATCCTTGATAACTATAAGAGAAGTAGCACTTTCTATTGCATCTACATGCTGATTATCTTTATGTGGCAAAGTATCAATAGCATAAGAAAGGAATTATTTAAGAAATGATAAAACAAGGTCACATTAGTAAGATGGTTTGGCATGTTTTTCTTGATAAGTTTCTTTGATGTGTTTGATAATTAATTGAGAATCACAAAAGATACATAAATGTTGGACTTTAAGATATAAAGTTGTTTTCATTCCAAGAATAATAGTTTCATATTCTGGAATATTTTTGGTACATAGGAATTTAAGATAAGATAGATGAATTGGCTTTCATGAAGGAGATATTAATATAACACTAGCATAAGAGCTAGTTCAACATCTCTACCCATCAAAGAATAGCTCCTGAGTGTTATTCACATTTATGGGAAGAAGATATTCACCAGGGAAAGAATCTAAGTTAGTAAAGGGAATATGTGAAGGAACCTTAGCTAAACGATTGGTTAAAGCTTGTCCTTTAGTTTCTTTTTGAGAAACAAATTTGATGTCAAACTTTCCCAACATCATAACCCATTTCACTAGGCATCCTGAAAGATTAATTTTTAAAAGAGATGTTTTAAAGGATCAAATTTGACAATAACATGAGTCTTTGCATCAATAAGGTAATGTTTTAATTTTTGAGTTGCGAAGAAAAAGAGAAATACATTAGTTTTATATTGTAGTATATCTAAATTCATAATTGAATAGCGCATGACATATGTAATACACAGGATGCTCTTTACCATCTTTATCATGTAGAGATAATAAAGTTGCAAGGCATTAGAAGTAGAAGAAGTATAAACAAGGAAAGGTTGATCAAGAATAGGAGGTTGTAAAATAATAGGATTATAAAGATAATGTTTCAAGTCTGTACCATCCTAAAAAAGTAAGCACTCCTAATTAGGTACTTATTTCAGCCCCGTTTTAGTATGTATGGGTTCCCACATTGATTTCACACTCTCATGACACTTATTGGACCTTAAAATTAATATTATAAGTCCTATATTGATTCAATTTATTTAAAACTTGAGGTTATCCCTTATTTCTAAGTGGGATCCTCTATTTTTCCTCCAATCAAATAATGCATTCCATCACCTAGGGCCTATACCCCTATTTTTAGCCTTCATGACCTATCTTGATCTTGGAATGAGTTGTACTTGTGAATCCTACACCTGCTAACTGTCTAGGGCCCACAATCCAAATCTGAGCCTAGATTGGTGTGTATAGAACTCCAATGGCATTCTTTCCTCTAGAATTAAGGCCCAGATTTGAATAAAGGCCCTATGTTAGGGTATTAGTGTGAGATTTGATCATGTGGTGGGCCTACCTAAGTTTTAACCCCTAAAATGATGCATTGAGTATATAAACCTCCTATCTCTCCTCTTTTTGATATCCATTATTAGGTGCAAGAATTCAATATCAAGTTTTCAAGCATTCATGATCAATCAAGAAATTAGAGTTCATGATCAATTCCATAATTGAGTATCCAAGTCTTCAATCCTTCAAAGAATTTTTCCTTCTTCTTCATCAAGAATTGTTGGAAAACTATGATATCCATAATTAATAGAAATTATTTCATTATTTCCTTTTATATCAAGATATTTTATTAACATCTGTGATCACATCCAAAGAATCATTGGCCCATAAAGGTATAAGGTGATTCACAATTTAGATTTGGTTTCTATTTCATCTTTCCTTATGCAATTTTCTTTATTTTTCAAGGTTTATTCCTAAATAGAGGCTTGACTAAGGGAAACCACTTTAGTTAACCTTCTTCCCCATTTTTATATGTGTAGGAATAGGTTATGAATCTTTTGGAAGAGACCTAGGAAGATTGAGACCAGATGGAGCACCCTTGTGAGTCTCAAACCAAAATCCATGGTACAAAGTGATATTGGCAATTTGTACCCTCCAAAATCACCTCAAATTTGGAAGAATTAGGTTACAATCTTTAAGTCATAGATCTTCAATTACAGGTCTTTCCAGGGTTTCAATAGTCAGGAATTCAAATTTGAAAACTTACTTCTCCTATTTTATTTCCATTTGCATTCAAATTCCTCTCCATTCCCTTTGACATATTCTTTTTAGTTGGATTAGATTAGATCTTCTCTTATTTAGTCTCTTGCATATTAAGATCATTTCTCTCCTCAACTCTAAGAAACAAAAGGAATAAAAAGCCTTCAAGCATAGTTTATTGCATTGGAATCTTACCAATTTGTTTTATTCATGTTTTTCTTGAGGTGGTTTTGTATTCCAATGTTTCTTATGAATTGGGGAAACTAGTCCTTTTATGTGATCCCCTCTTTCATATTGTACATTTTAGTGAGCTCGACTCTTCCTACATACTTTTTATATTTGTAGTTAGATCCTTTTTGTATGAATTTAGATATATATATCTCATTTTTATTCATTGCACTAGTTACTCTTTACATCATATATTTGCTACATTGTATACATTTAGATATATAGGGTCAACTTATGTGCATTTTGGTGAACCCAACTCATAACATTTCCAGTTCTATTGTGGTCTCTAGATTTAATTTTTATGCATTACATTGTTTCATTTATATCTATTTTATTCTTGAATTTTCTTTTCATCCCTACATATTTTAGAATAATAAAAATAACAAAAATATTTCATTCCATGCGTTATTGTAAGTATTTGCATTTGCATTCTATGAATGGAGTTGTTATCATCATTTACTAGTTGAATTTCAAGATATTTCCTTTCATGCATATGATGATAGTTAAGTTATTAATTTTATCCATAATCATAATATTCCTTACCCCAAAATTGATCTCACCCATGAGAAAAATTTTATCACAAGAAGACCTTATTAACATTTCTTCAAGGAATCTCCCTCCTAAGGATGAGATCTTGAAGGATGATGTTGATCCTTCTCCTAAAATGTATCTCACTCATGAAGAAATTTTGGTGCAAGAGATGGATATTTTACCCTACTTCCATTCCCACCCCTTCCCTTTTAGGGGTAAAGCTTTAGTGATTCACAATTTTTCCTCTCCTAAAGTGAGATTTATTCATAGAAATGTTCCTACCCTTGATAGTTCTCCTATTTGGGATGAACCACTAGATAATGGCATTGATTATTCTTGTCCTCATTAAGAAACCTTGATAAAATAAGATGATATTATGGTTGAATTTTTTTCTAATCTGTCTAGAGATGACACATTCATGCATAATGTTGATGCTTCTCCTAGAATGTACCCCCTTTATGATGATATTTTGAAGCAAGAGGAGGACACTATAAATACCTTTCTTAATATCACGTTATCTTTATTTGACATGCTTTTTAGAGATAAAGCATTACTAAAAGTCCTTAATCTCTATTCTAAAGGTTTTCCTAATCATGAGGATACCTTGGAAGAATATGATAATATCATGACTATGTTCCTTGATGCTCTTCCTCCTACTGATAAAACTTTAAAAAATTAAGAGCTTGATCAAGTCAATGTTGTCAATGTTTTAGGAAGTGAAAATCCTAAGGTGGTTGTTCAACTTTGTCAAGATATCTCTCCACCACAAAATAAACCAATCATTGTGGTTAAAAGTTATCAAAAACCTAACTATCATGTATTTTCTCACATTTATAACACAAGAAAAAATAGACAACCTACAAGTTTAAGTGTTCCTCCTTCTCTTCCTTCTTCTCAATCAGTTCTTCCTCTTGCACCTCATCTCCTCAAAATCTTGGAAAGGAATATGATTTAGTAGAAAAAATCTATGTTACTCCTTCTAGGATTTCTCTTTGGGAGAATCTTCAAACTTCAACTACTTATCATGAAGTATTATAACAAGCCTTGAGAAATGTGATTGTCCCACCTCCTAGGCAAGATAATATAACTTCCATATTAGAATACATGAATGTAACGAAAAACAAGGCTCAAATTGTATTTTCTCAAGATGAGTTTCCTCCTAATGAAATTAAAGATAAACATGATTCTCTCATGGTTTCTATCCTTATCAATGATAATCTTATTTTAATAACTTTAATTGATAATGGATCTGGTCTTAATGTTTATAGCATTGACTTGTTAAACAAGATAAATGTGAATGTTTCTGTAAGTAAAATTGACTCTATTCCTATTCATGGCTTTGATAATATTGTTAAACTAACCTTGGATATTATTACCTTACCTATTAAGGTAGGTCACTTACCCACATGTATTCATGTCATTCCTAATGCTTTTAAATATGACCTTCTCTTAGGAAGACCATGGTCACATGTTATGCACGTTGTTCCTTCAACACTTCATCACAAAGTGAAGTTTTTCTATAACAACATCATGTATACCCTTTTGCATGATAATATATAAAATTTCTTATGAATTTAATTTGATTCACCTTGTATTCTTACACCATTTAAAAAAAACATATCTTCTTCTCCTAAAGATACTTCTTCTATTGGAAAGTTTTATGTGTTGCCATTGTTTTCAACATGTTTGTGATGCATTTTTTCTAGAGAAATAGTATGTTTAGAGGTATGGAAAGGAGAGGATACTAAAGATGAGGGGTTGTGTGCCTCATGGGATGATGTGGAAATTTTTTACATTGTCCATGTCAAGTCCTAGGTATTGACATGATTATTTGAGTAAGATATAAGATCACAGATGGTGACTAGATACTTTATTGTCTACTAGTGTAAAAAAGTTGTAGAGATTGGTTTTGTGCATGTGTTCAAGATGAGATCTTTGGTTTTATAGCTAAGAATATATTTAAGACATGGATATGTATCTTTAGTTCAAAGGGATAGTGATTCTAAAGGTTCGCAAGACATTTACAAGTATTTCAATTGAAGGCGTTGGTGTTCTTGAGGGATGGAATTTGATGGTGTGGAAGGGTCAGATGGTTATTTGTTCTTCATGATGCCTAAGGATATTCTTTAACTATGTGACTACTAAGTTGGTGGTTAACATTGATCAAGGTGATGATATTTAAAGGCTTTTCCCCATTATAGGAGGTGTTCTTGTGTTCTTGGCCAACATGTCAAGAAAATTGGTAAAACATTTTATGGGAAATCGGTAGAACATTTTATAGAAATGATTATGATCTCAAGGTGATTATGAAGGATCAAATTTATGTTTGGGTGTCATACTTTGATTAGGGTCATTTATTTTGTCACTATGAGAAGAAAGTTGAAATTTAGGTTTTTATCAACTTGTTCTTGCTATAAGATTGATGAATTAGGGAAAAAGTGTGGTTGCACGAGAGAATAATTCATCGCATATGTCATGGATTTATTGTGAAGTAGTTGTGAAGACCTAGTGAAGGTTTAATTTCTTATCTAAAGGAGTCACAGAGAATTGCAACAAAGATCTTATTGTACTTCAATGGAATTGACTAAGGCATATTTAGATGCTACTATACAACTCATAAATTCATTAGACTATACTTTGATTTTTGTTTTTAAGGTGAAATTCATCCTTAGGCTTGTAGCCCAAGGATTTATTAATAGTGAGCTCTAGGTAGTGTTCCTGAATGTGTGGCCATTCTATGTTTGTAATAATCTTATACTTATAACAAGGTATTAGTCTTATTGTGGGTTCAAGCCCCGCTATGGTTTTTCCTAATTTGGGTTTCCATGATAAAAATATATGTGTTATGTGTTGTGCATTCTTTCTAATTTGTGCATAATTTATGTATTAGTCATAAATCATTCATCAGGGTTTTATTCTTAAGGGTTTCAAGGTTTAAGGGTTTTAAGGGTTCTGAAGTGTTAGAGTTTTTGGTGTAATTGATTCACCCCCCATCCCCTGCTCTTAGTTTCTTTCTACCTTATTTCCTACAATTGGTATCAAAGTCTAGTCCCTTCAAGGAATCCTAATAGCTTGAGGGAGATCTAAAGATGGTAGCATGCAAGAAGGACAGTCCTAGGTTTCATAGAACTAACTACACTTTTTGGAAGATATGTATGATATGATGAACTACAACTGATTTAGAACACTGAATGAAGAATCTATGATTGAAAGATCACTGAGGAGTTGCTGATTAGATATGCAAGATGATTAAATTAGTATTATGTTGTCATTGATGTCAACTAGCTTGACAATACTTATCTTGTAAGTTACTATACCGACACATCTAAAGAAAGGTGAAAGAGATGAAGAACAAAAATATCTACATGAGGAAGATGTATTTATTAGATGAGGATAAGGAATACACTAAGTAACTTGTTGATGAGTCTATGACTTGATGAAATTGACTTTATTATGTTGCATTTATCTATGATGAAGAATAGAGCTGAAAGACACAAAGCAGTGTTGTCGGTAAATAAAGCATTCCAGTATACACTGACGGAGTGTAGTGTATACTGAGTGTAATGTTAACCAAGCTCATGTTCACCGAGCTTGTGTTCACCAATGCATTTATTTGTTAACCGAACAAAATAGAAAGGAATTAAATGATCAGTTTAGCTGATAAAGTGATGAGTTGTAAAGCGTATGAAATCGAGGTAATAGATAAGGTTTGTTATGAAGATCGACGGCTAACATAATTCAAGAAGGATCTAATGGAGAAGATTGAAATGTGTTACTAACACATCAACCAAAGAAGGTTAAATTGGGAAAATAAATGAATAAGATTACACGGCAAAATCTGATGGAGGAAAAGAAAATGATTTATTTGTCTATATAAGAGACATTGGTTTCATTGTTGAAAGACATCGGAAGAAGAAGATACTACAGAATTATCACGTGAAAAAGTTTTCATGCATTTTGATCATACTGGTTAATGAGAACTGAGCTACAGAATAATTACTGAGCTACAGAGAGTAATTACCGATGGACAGTAAGTTGATATAGTATTGAATCTGAAGTGGTATATTGATCAGAAAGATTTGAATGAGCTGAACATTGATTTGTAAACTACAATTGAAGTTGTTTCAAGGTAGATCATCTACTGTTACATATTTAACCATTGTACATAGTCAAATCTCTTAACAAAGTGGAATAAGAAAGTATTTTGATGTTTCATTCATAGAGTGAACATTGTTATCTTGTCAACCCCAGAGTGACTGGTGGTTGGATGATAACTTCTAGTCTAAAATCCTCTAACAAGGTCACACCTAACAGTGTGTTTGTAAACCTTTAACAGGGTTGGGTCTTCACCAACCTCACTTCAGAAGAGTGAACATTTTTGGGTTGCCAGTCCCAGGTGGTTTTTCCCTTTATAGGGTTTCCACATTAAATCTCTTGTGTTATGTGTTCATTGTGCTATTTTTTTGTTATCATACTTTGCATATTACATGTTAGATTTGATCGGTAACTACTATAAGTTTTAGACTGACAATCGGTAAAAACACAGATAGTGAAAGTATTTTATGTTTACTGAGTAGCAGAAGTTGAAGAATTTGTTTTGGGACACTGGATAACTGATTCACGCCCCCTCTCAATTATTCTAACAATTGGTATCAGATCAATGGTTGCTTAGAATAGAGTTTTAAGGACTCTAGCAAAAAGGTCTCAAGATGTATAAGAGAGAAGTGCCAAAGCTAAACAAAGAGCACTTCACAGTATGGAAAATCCGGATGAATTTGCACATATCTGGAATTAGGAATTTTGCACTAGAACTGATGGAGAATGGCTACATTGAACCAACACCAGGTCCCCTGACACTTGATCAACTAAAGGATAGGCCTGAACACAATATTACTATGATGGAACTTGTTGCTGCCTGTACCAATGCCAAATTTGAAGACATTAAAGGATGCACAACTACCAAAGCCATGTGGGATAAACTGACTCTAATATACAATGGAGATGTGAATGTTAAGAGAGCTAGAGCAAAAATCCTAAGAGGTCGATTTGATGATATGAAGATGAAAGAAGGTGAGAACATTGTGCAATACATAAATAGACTAAAACATGTAGTACATGCTATTAGAGCATCCAATGGAGTTATTGATGATGAAACAATGATAAGCAAGATTCTCAAAACTTTGCTGCCAGTTTATGCAATCAGGATCTCTACAATTCATGAAACAAGGGCTACATCCAACCTTACTCTTGACACACTGATCAGTAAGCTTACAACGTTTGAATTGAATAAATTTGACAAGAATGTTGTACCTTCTATTGAATCCACTTTCATGTCCTCTTTGAAGATTGGTAAGTCTAGTAGCAGGAATAGTAAGAATAATGATAGTGATAGTGGTACCGATGATGAGCTTGATGAGCTTGAAGCTCTTATGGCCAGAAGATTACCCAAAGGTAAGGGAAGGTATAGAGGTAAGCTACCTTTAGCATGCTTTAATTGTAAAGAAGTTGGCCACATCACTACTAGATGTCCGAATAAGAAAGATGATGATAGATCCAAGGACCGATCTGAAGGAAGCTATGCGAGAAGAGTCAACAGAGGCTACCGACACAACAAAAAAGACAACCGAGATAGCTATGACAAAGGGAAAAAGGTATGTTACATAGCTAAAGAATTTGAATCTAAATCTGACACTGATGATGATGTAGAAGTAGTATTTGTTGCTATGAAAGATGATTTAGAGGAAGAAGAGAAACATGAAACAACACTAATCTCTAAATTAAGAAGAAATGATACATCAATCATAGACAGTGGCTATACACATCATATGACTGGTGATATAGAGAAATTTGATCTACTTGATGAATATGATGGAGGATCTGTAAGGATGGGAAATGATGCACCTTGTAAGGTGAGAGGTAAAGGCTCACTGATGATTAATGATAGAATAAAATGTGAAAATGCATACTAGGTAGATGGAATGAACTATAATTTGTTAAGTGTGGCATAGCTAAATAACTCACGCCACCAAATTGCTTTTGAGAGAAGAAAGGTAAGAATCTATGATGATGGAGGAAGACTTGTCAGAATCGGTACACAATCCAGAGGTAATCTATTTTATCTTGATATTGATCAGTCTTCTTGTTTATTAATGAAGGATGAAGATGCATGGTTGTGGCATAAAAGGTTATGCCATGTGAACTTTGATAACATGATCAAGATTAGTAAGAGGAGAAGAGTTAGAGGGTTTCCTAACTTATCAAAACTGGATCATGCAATGTGTCATGAATGTCAGAAAGGTAAGATGACTAAGTCTATTTTTAAAAGTAAAGACTACTCAACAAAGAAGATACTTGAGTTGGTTCATACCGACCTATGTGGTCCTATGAGAACTCAGAGTTATTATGGATATAGATACTTTATTCTTTTTGTTGATGACTACACTAGATTGATGACACTTATGTTCTTAAAAGAAAAATCTGAAGCTTTTAAAATGTTCAAATGGTATAAAGCTAAGGTAGAAAAAGAGACTGGTAAAGAAATTAAGTACTTAAGATCTGATAGAGGAGGTGAATTTATCACTGATGAATTTACTAATTTCTATAATGAGCATGGTATTAAGAGATAGGTCTCTACACCGAGAACACCTCAGTAGAATGGGATTGTTGAAAGAAGGAACAGGTCAATAATTGATTGTGCTAGAACACTGATGATACAAAAGAATGTTGCTCAGACATATTGGAGAGAACTTTTTAGTACAGCTGTATATGTGCTTAACCAAGTACAACTAAAGAAGGACACCAATCGGACACCTTATGAGCTATGGTTTGGACACAAACCTACTGTAAATTATTTCAGGATTTTTGGAAGAAAATGTTTTATTTTGAAAGATGAGAGAAATGGGAAATTTTATTCTAAAGGTGATGAATGAATATTCTTAGGATATTCTACTAAGAGTAAAGCATACAAATGTCTGAATAAGGTTACAAATAAGATGATTGAAAGTACTAATGTACGTGTTGATGAGTTTGATGACAAGAACACAGAAGAAAGAAAGGAATTGGAAGACTATGGTAGATTCACTTACATTGAACTTCCTAATTATCTACCGAAGTCAACCTATGATAACCGGTCAATAGGAAAATATCCTTGAGGGACAGGAAAGGGAAATCGATGAACAAGATGGAGCTACCGAGCAAGCACATGAACTTGAACAAGATGAACAAGAAAGGAGAAACTAAGTACTGGCTAGTTTTGTTACAAGACATCATCCTAAGACACAAATTATTGGAGACAAACAAGCTGGCATGCAGACAAGAAGCAAAACAAGAGAAGGTACATGTCTAGTTTGTGAATTTGAACCAAAGAATGTGAAAGTTGCATTAGAGAATGAAGAATGTGTTAATGTAATGAAAGATGAAATAGAAAAAATAGATAAGCAAAAAACTTGGTCCTCAATACCCCAACCTAAAGATAAGAATGTTATCGGTACTAAATGGATATTCAGAAACAAACTGAATGAATATGGTGAAGTGACAAGAAATAAAGTGAGATTGGTATGCAAGGGATATGCACAGGAAGAAGACATTGACTATGGTGAGACATTTTCACCTATTGTTGGATTGGAAGGAGTTAGAATTCTACTTGCATATGCTACACATAATAAATTTAAGGTTTATCAAATGGATGTGAAGCCAGCATTTCTGAATGGTATACTTGAAGAAGAGGTCTACATAGAACAACCTGAAGGATTCGTTGATCCAGACAATAGAAACATGGTATGTAGATTACACAAAGCTTTATATGGTTTGAAGCAAGCACCGAGAGCATGGTATGAAAGGTTGCATACTTACTTGTTAAGTATTGGATTTGTAAGAACTAGTGAAAATAGCAATTTGTACATGAAAGATGATACTAATGACACTATTCTTATTGCTGAAATTTTTGTTGATGATATTATTTTTGGAGGTCAAGATCATGTATGTAAATATTTTGTTGATGACATGAGGAATGAGTTTGAAATTTTTATGTTTGGAGAGATTAAATTCTTTCTCAAATTACAAGTGATTCAGTAGAGTGATGGGATATTCATCACATAGTCACAGTAGACCAGATATAGCACATGATGTGGGAATTGTTGCTAGATTTTCTACTAATCCTAGAGAATCATAGATGATTGCTACTAAAAGGATCTTAAGATACCTAAAAAAGATAGAGGATTATGGTTTATGGTATCCTAAGTAAGGTAAATTTGAACTGATAGTCTATACTGATGTTGATTGGTCTGGAAATGTGGATGACAGAAAAAGCACCACCGGAGGAGCATTCTTCTTTGGTGAAAGACTTGTAACCTGGACAAGTAAAAAGCAGGCTTGTATTTCTTAGTCTACAGCTGAAGCAGAGTATGTTGCTGCTTCTACTAATTGCTCAAACATTTCATATATCAAGCAAGTGTTGGAAGGAATGAATGAGGTAATCAGTGACTCGGTGATTATATACTGTGACAACACAAGTGCTATCAATATTTCAAAGAATCCAATGATGCACTCTAAGACAAATAATATATCAATTAAGTATCACTACTTAAGAGAACAAGTGCAAGAGAAGCAAGTGAAGTTAGAATTTGTTACATCTAAAGAACAACTTGTAGATATCTTTACAAAGCCTCTACCGAAGGACACATTTGAATACTTGAGGACTAGACTTGGGGTCTTTCCCCTGTCTATCGGTCACTAATGTGATCTGGATGTTGCATCAGCTTACACTTATCAGATGATCACACATGTTGATGCAGCATAGTTCACACTTTGGATAATGTTCAAGGTTGTGATTAAGTTTGACGAACTAAAATAGATTGGGATATCAGTATACAAAGATACAGAGACTATATTAGACAATAGAGAGTTACTTAGCTACTACAAGAACTGGTTATTTATTTATTTCTTTGGCATTATTGTCAAAGGGAGAGATAAATAATATGAAAAGGAAAGGGAGAGATATGCACCAATGAGAACTACCAAAGGGAGAGAATGACAAAGTTGTATGTCATAATGTTGTTTAGTAACGTAGTGAATAAACATATTAAGCTAGGGAGAGCTTACACTACACAACACTTGATCACGGAGTTGTAGAATACATGTTTGGTATGTGTATGGTACATTTCATATTACTTGATTTGCCATCAATGCCAAAGGGAGAGATTGATGAACTACAACTGATTTAGAACACTAAATGAAGAATTTGTGATTGAAAGATCACTAAGGAGTTGTTGATTAGATATGCAAGATGATTAAATCAGTATTATGTTGTCATTGATGTCAACTAGCTTGACAATACTTATCTTGTAAGTTACTATACCGACACATCTAAAGAAAGGTGAAAGAGATGAAGAACATAAATATCTACATGAGGAAGATGTATATATCAGATGAGGATAAGGAATACACTGAGTAACTTGTTGATGAGTCTATGACTTGATGAAATTGACTTTATTATGTTGCATTCATCTATGATGAAGAATAGAGCTGAAAGACACAAAGCAGTGTTGTCGGTAAATAAAGCATTCCAGTATACACCGATGGAGTGTAGTGTATACCAAGTGTAGTGTTAACCGAGCTAGTGTTCACCGATGCATTTCTTTGTTAATCGAACAAAATAGAAAGGAATTAAATGATCAGTTTAGCTGATAAAGTGATGAGTTGTAAAGCATATGAAATCAAGGTAACAAATAAGGTTTGTTATGAAGATCGACGAATAACATAATTCAAGAAGGATCTAATGGAGTAGATTGAAACGTGTTACTGACACATCAGCCAAAGAAGGTTAAAGTGACAAAATCAATGAATAAGATTAAGCGGCAAAATCTGATGGAGGAAAAGAAAATGATTTACTCATTTATATAATAGACATTGGTTTCATTGTTGAAACATGTCGGAAGAAGAAGATACTATAGAATTATCGCGTGAACAAGTTTTCATGCATTTTGATCATACTAGTTAATGAGAACCGAGCTGTAGAACAATTACCGAGCTACAGAGAGTAATTACCAACAGACAGTAAGTTGATATAGTATTGAATCTAAAGTGGTATGTTGATCAGAAAGATTTGAATGAGCTGAACATTGATCTGTAAACTGCAATTGAAGTTGTTTCCAGGAAGATCATCTACTGTTACATATTTAACCATTGTACACAGTAAAATCTCTTAACCGAGTGGACTAAGAAAGTCTTTTGATGTTTCATTCATGGAGTGAACATTGTTATCTTGTCAACCCCAAAGTGACTGTTGGTTGGATGATAACTTCTGGTCTAAAATCCTCTAACAAGGTCACACCTAACAGTGTGTTTGTAAACCTTTAACAGGGTTGGGGCTTCACCAACCTCACTTCAGAAGAGTGAACATTTTTGGGTTGCCGGTCCCAGGTGGTTTTTCCCTTCACAGGGTTTCCACGTTAAATCTCTTGTGTTATGTGTTGATTGTGATATTTTTTTGTTATCATACTTTGCATATTAAATGTTATATTTGATCGGTAACTACTATAAGTTTTAGACTGACAATCGGTAAAAACATAGAAAGTGAAAGTATTTTATGTTTACCGAGTAGCAAAAGTTGAAGAATTTGTTTTGGATTATACATTTTGTTTTGGGACACTGGATAATGGATTCATCGCCCCTCTTAGTTATTCTAACATGATAGTGCATCTCATGTGCATTAATGAAGATTGTTTGAAGATTACTAATTAATCTTACCTTTCTCATGCAAACCCTACAACTTCGCAAAAAATTAGTGTAGACACCTAAAAATCCTTTAAAAAATAAATTATTTTTATTTTCTGAAAAATCCCTGATGACATCATCATTTATTAATTAATTATTTATTTAATTAATTAATTTATTTTTATGTCATTAAATCCCTTTATCTTAATTAAAAATATTTAATTAAGAAATCCCTCCCAAAAATGTTTAAATCTTATTTAAACATTAATCCCCTATTTATTAATTATTTTAATTAATAAATTGACCAAAGAATCCCCCAAAAAATAATTAATTTATTTTTTGACCAAAAGTTAGCCTTTTTTCCTAAGACCACTAACCTCTTCCAAAATCTTCTAATCCCTTCTTAATTTCGATTAAAAGGCTAATCCCACCTTTTCTAACCCTAATCTCAACTCAAAATATTTAATTAAGATTAAATATTTAATTTTCATATTTATTGAAAATATTTCAATAAATATTCCCAAAACTTAAGCTTTTGGAATGAATAAACTTTTATTCCATAAAACCTAAGAGAATTCTAGACTCTTCTAGAAACTTCTCAACCCAACCTCTTCACCCATCCTAATCCTAAAATCCCCTAATCCTCCCCCTAACCTTGTCACATTCCCTAAACAAGGTTAGCCAACTCCTAAGCTTGACCCAAAGTCAACAAACTTCTAGAGGCTTCTCTTACATGCATTAAGTGCATTTAAAGCCTCCTTATCCCTCTTACATGCATTTATGATGCATTTAAGAAGCCCCTCACCCCTTTCTTACACCCTTTGACCTTAGGCACATTTCCCAAATTGTGCACATTCTTCCCATCTTTCAACCCAATGCCCTTGTGACACTTGTCACAAGGAGGTGGCCTTGAACTAGCACAATCCATGTGCTCCCCTTTGAATGAATCTTGGCCTCTCTTAAGGATTTTGATCCTAGCCACTCATTCATCCTCCCAAAAGTCTATAAATAGTCCTCATTTCCAAGAGCAAAATATCCATTCACCTTTCATTTTATGCATTGTTATCATGTCCATTTAGCTCTAGACTTAGCATAAGCAATACTAATTGTTAGTTTCTTTTTATCATCTTCAAGCTTTCTTAAAGAACATCATAGCTTAGCAATAATGGATTAACATAGTTTCTTTTATTATTTTTCATAGCATATAGCATCATATCACACCTATATTTGGTCTAAAATCAATCTTAGTATGCATTAGAATATGCTCCAAGTGCTTAGAGAGCACACCCACATCCCTCTAATTGAAGCGAATCAAACATTTGCTCTATAGCACTTGTTTTTTTTAGCAACAATCTTGAGGTGGCTTTGGTTTTGTTTTCATGACTTATGCTGTTTTTTAGTTCATGAATATGTTAGATTAGTCTAATGTTTGAATATTTCAGCCTTTCAAGACAGGTAACAGGTTCAAAATCATAGTCTACATTCTGGCACGCCCGGTGGGACCCACTTCACGGGTTCTTTGCAAACATTCTGATGGGTTTTAGACCATTTTCAGATTTTTCAAGCTTATAGGTGGACAGAGCACTTCGATCCCTTCTTCTTCTTCTTGTCTATATTCTTCTTCCTCTTCTTGTCTATATTCTTCTTCTATTCCATCTCCTTCTTCTTCTTCTTCTAGCAAGGAGGTCATGGCCATTTTTTTTCAAAAATAATAATAATATCCATAAGGAAGCAAAATCATACACACCTTATTTTAGTGCTTAAAATGAACCCCCGAATCATTCTTGAATGCATTAAGGACTAAAATTTGCAAAATTTGTTCTAACAAACAAAACAAAAAAATTAATCAAGGCATTTGCATCCTTGCAACATCAAGGATTTTTAACAATGCATTCATGCAAAGTAGGAATGATCATATCTTTTTGGGCATAAAAAGAACATCAAATCTGCATTCAAACGAGTCAAAACAAAATCTTGAATGAAGCTAAAAGGAAGAACTTAGGTCCTAAAGCGTCATTTTCCATTTGAAAAGCAAACACAATCTTGAATGCCTTAAAGATCAAAACAAAGCTTTTTAAAAAGTTCTTAATCAACACGCACACTCAATCTTGAATGCCCAAGTCAAAAAACTTGCAAACGCTCGATTTACTTTTTGGAGAAAGGAACAAATCAAAATCTAATCACGAGTGTCTTCATTTCAAAGTTCAAACATCACTTAATCAAATTTGGGAAAATGAACAAAATCTGCTTGATGTGCATGTAGGAGTTTTTCAATTCTTGCATAATCCTTGTTAGAGTAAGCAACGTGGAACATTTGAACTTGGACAAGTTCACTTGTTCTACTTTTAGCAAGGCCTGTCCAAGGAGAAGCGCTTCCTCCTCGGAGAACGACCTCAAACCGGTATCCCCCCCGGCCGGTATACAAATAAGTGAATACCAAAAGAATCACTTACATCTCCTAATCGCCGGGCGTTCGTGCCAAACACGTGACTGGGGATGGTAAACATTCCTCTCCCCCAGCATAATTGGCAAGGCTCTTAATTGAGTCACGGATGATCAGCATAACCGGGTATGGAGACACCACGGAATCATTAGCAACCTGATAAAATAGAGGCTACCCTATCTACATCCGAAAGTATCAAAATCCTTGTGCAAGGACCGATTCCAAGGGGTTTACCGGGTCACCTCAAGATTACTCACCATTTGTATTCCCTTCTAGGGGATACCAAGCTGTGGGCAAGCGATTTTGATACTCACCTTCCTTAGGTAGATCTGTTTGAAGTGCTTGACAGTCAAAGACTCCATGAAAACACTTGTTGAAACATACACTTTCAAAGCTTTGTCAGAGTAAGTTGCCTTTGTTTGTATCTCGCAGGGTTGCTTTGTCCCTTGCGGAGATTACTTTGACTTTAACTTTTGCCATTGGAAACCTTTGCCTCAAAATCAGAAGCCCTTTTTCCAAGTGATGCCCAGCAAGAACAAACATCCTAAAGCAAAGTTGCCCAAATCCCAAGCCTATCAAGAGCAAAAAGTTGCCAAGAAGAACGCCAAGACCTATCAATCCATTATCCAAGCAACCCAAGCAGAAGAAAAGTCCCAAGCCAGACTTGAGAACATTGCCCATAGCGCCCGCATCAAACAGTTCACCTTCCGTTTCCGAGTTAACCATCACTTTGTCAACCTTGAGCCAGAAGATTAGCCAATTCCTTATTCATGTCTTGTTCCATCTTCAGATCTTGAAATCTTGTCTCAACAGCCTTGCATCTTAGTTTCATCCTAGTTTCACCCTTTGCATCAGCATCAAAACCTGAGTTGCATTTCAAAACATCATAAAGTTGCATTTGCATTCATCTTCCTACCAGCATTCTAAAATCAGTCCTTGTCATTTGCACTTGCATCATCCTTCAAGAGCATTGTCCCTTCACCCTTCAATACCTTTTCCACCAGCATCCCCCCATCAGCTTTCCATATCTTTCCAGCAGATCCATCATCTTTTGTTCCAAATCTAGAGATCCACCAACACTTAGTGTTCTACCTTTTGAGTTGTTCCTATCCTATATCCAAGATCAGAGACCATCATCCTCTTTTTTGGCACAACGTGTTGTCATAAAGAAACCAAACCTTGTCCTTGCATAGCCATCATCTCGAGCAAGAGATTGGAGTGCATTGATAAGAAACTTGTTGACCGAAGATCATCAGTCTATCTTAGGTTGACCCCATCATATCTCTGATCCTCCATTTGGGAAAAATAGAAGCTCATTTGTTGACCACTCAGTAATCTTTCACTAGCTTTCCACCAGCAACCTATCTTTCCTCCACCATCTTGATCCATATCAGTTCCATCCAGCTTCCATCATCGCCATCTTGATCCATCCTTGCATTGCATCCTAGAAAGTCATCATCTTTAGAAGTTCATCAACTTTGCATCCATCAACATCTTTTAGCCAAACATCTTGCATCCATTTAGCACTTGCATCTCCATGCCTGTTGAGACCAGATCTCGGAAAAGAAGAAGCATGAATCCTTATCCACCAACAACCTCATCCGATCCCAACCTTTTCACCAATGCCATGATGACCTACAATCCCCAGATCCAAGCCAGTAACCCATGTGAAGATCCAAACATCCCTTCATCCCCCTTGGCAAACCAAGCATTTGTAAATCCTCCAAAAAGCCCATCAGCAACCAATGCCCTTGTAGCACAACATCAGCAAAGCACGTTTGTTCACTACCTACCAGAAAATACCTCCATCCCACCATCTCTCTATCCACGCATCCCCATCAAAACTATCCAAGTTCCAGCACAAGCGTATTCTCCGTTTGTCCAATCATTTCCCGATCCTATCATGCAAACAACCCAAGAGCTTTCCACCACTCCCCTTTTCTTGCAAGGAAGCCTCGCCAGTCCCGCAACACAAGCTGCAGCACCATCCGCTCCATCTCATACCCCTTTTGCTTCATCATCTGCTATGGCTACCCAAGCCCAAATCCAAACCCAAAGTCAGCTTCCACCTCTCACACAAGCTTTTACACCACAACCATTCACAAGTCAAGCAATGCCTTTCACCATCAAAGGAGCACCGTCACCCTTCACCCCCCAAGCACCCGTACCTTCTTCTTTGGGGTTAGCGCAATCGCTCCCCATTCCAACCTCATCTTTCTCTTGGGTGTTTCCTTCATTTTCCTCTTCACAAGCATCCACTCAACCACAACCTCAACAAGCTCCTTTATATCAACCATCATTCGTGTCCCAAGCTCCCATTGCTCCTACCATTCCATCATCCGCTGTAGTGCACCCTAACACAAGCTCTCAATGGGGCCTTACGCAAGAAGAAATGAAGGCATGGGGGATCCCATCTCAATCCCCTACATCTATGGTTGCAAGTCAACAAACTGCCTTCACCCAAGCAGCACAGCAGCAACTACCCCAAGCACCGCCAGCTTCAAGCTATTCATCCCAAATCCCAAATACCTTCCAGCAAGTTCCACCACCTCAACAGCCAACTTTCCCCAGCTATCTTACCCCATCACCCTTTGCTTCTAGCTTCCCCACATTTGTTCCACCTCTAAACAACGCAGGCATGCACCCAGCTTATATCAGCCAAAACCAAAGCCAACCTCAACAACTACCACCATCATACCCGCAAGCAGCATCATTCCAACAGCCTCCCCCACAGCAACCACATGTCCCCTTTCAGCAAACACCCATCATTCCTCCACAACAGCAAGTCCCTTGCTATCAGCCTCAGCAACAAATTCCTATCATCCCCCAGCAACAACAAGTTCCCACCCATCAGTTACAACAACAAGTTCCAAATGACCACTATCAGCAAGCAGTCCGACAACAACCGCCAGTTCAACAACAGCAAGTAGCCCAACAACATCAAGAGGTCTCATATCATTTACCACAATATCCCCTTATGCCACACCAGCAATATCCCCAACAACCATTGCCCCAAAATCAGTTCCAACCTATTTATCCACAGCAAACACCATATCTAGTTCCACAGCTTCCATCGCAAGCAGAAGTTCCAGTTCCCTCGCCACTCAATGCTGAGTGGGAAGCAATGAAAAATGCTCTAAAAGAGCTACAAAGTGGAACAGAGAATAAAACATACAAGTTCAAAGAGGTGTGCTCATATCCCTTCGATCGGTCCATAGCAACTATCCCTTTCCCCAAGAATTTTGAGATGCCCAAGTTCGATAAGTATCGGGGGAAAGGAGATCCAGTAAACCATATCAAAGAGTTCTACATGGCGTGCCAAAAAGTAGCTTACAGTGATAACTATCTCCTGCGCCTGTTTCCCAAAAGCTTGGGAGGAACTGCTGTTGAGTGGTTTTACAAAATACCACATGGGACAATAAAAACCTTTGCTGAACTCTCTGAGAAGTTCATCACACACTATGCCCATAATGTGGAGAATGAGTTGTCCTTGCTAGACCTATGCAACTCAAAGCAGAAAGACGGAGAAAGCCTTGCAGAATACTTGCAAAGATGGCAGAATCTTACAACTAGGTTATCATATCAGCCGCCAGAGAAGCATCTAACAAAGATCTTCATTGATAACCTGCATGAAAAGCTATCCCATCACATACGAATGAACTATCTCCAGACATATCAAGACATCAAGAGCAAAGGCATAGGCATCGAGAAAGCTCTCCTAGACGAAGGCACTATTCGTCACTTCAAGGATGATTCCAAGAACAAACCCAATAATGATAAATCTCGTTACTGGAATCGTAACAAAAATGTTGTTACAAATGGAGCCACTGACACTAAGAATGTACAATTCATTGTGGCTAGTCCTACACCAGCTCAAACATACCAACCGCCACAAGCACCCATCTATCAGCAACCACCAGCTCCCGCATATCAAGCACCTATTTATCAGCAGCCTCCTCAAGCTCATCAACCACCTGTGCAACAGTATCAGCAGCAATACCAACAGCAACAGCCAGCACGTCAAGGCAATCCTGTTAATGCAGTTAACATTGCCCCAAGGCAGAACAAACCCAACAATCAGAACAATCCAAAGAGGACTTTCACACCTTTGGGTGAGCCTCTGGATCAGATCTTTTATCGGCTAGCCAAGGCAAATATGATCACATATCCGCCCATCCCATAGAAGGATGACAACGCACCAAAGTCTGATTGGTATAAAGAACATGAATACTGTGATTACCATCGTGTGAAGGGGCACACAACATTGAAGTGTATGCGGCTTAAGAACTACATCCAGGATCTCATTGATTGCAAGGAGATCTAGGTCGATGCACCAACTCAAGTTTCACCTAATGCCGGTTTGCAAATATATCAAAATGTGTTCCCTCAACACGATACCGGGAAGAATCAAGCTAACGCCAATCAGCCCCAAAATCGTGGCAAAGGCAAGCAAGAAGATCACACAGCGGCCTACATCAACTATGACAAGTATGTCGGATGCATAACTCAAGTTGAGCCCATCCAAGATGAGCCCACCATCAATACCATCCACGTCAAAGGGCCGGATCGACAATGTGCTGCAACTACCCGCAGTGGTAGGATAACTGTTGCCGGTGCTCCTCCGAGGTCAGCTGCTCCTCCAAGGCCAACATCTACTGCATCCATAGCACAGTCTAACACCAAGCCATCATCAAATGCACGCGCAACACAGCATAATGCACCAAGTGCACAATACAATATCATAGAGCATCTTGGGAACATGCCAGCCCAAATATCTATCTTGGATTTGCTCCGCACATCACCCATCCATCAGGAGATCCTGGACAAAGCTCTAAAAGAAGGCCATGTCCCCACGGACATTAACACAACTCAGTTTGAAACTCTTGTGGGACACCTATCAGCAGCATGTGCCCTGTCCTTCAAAGAATCTGATATACCAGATGTCGCTCCTGACCATATTCTTCCTCTCCGCATTGCCGTCATGGTCAGAGATTTCACCATCAAACGAGTTCTGGTGGATAATGGCTCAGCCCTCAACTTGTGCACATTAAAATTTATCAAGAAGATCGGGTTCACGGAGGCCGACATACAACATGAGCAAATCACTATCAAAGCATATGATAACTTGGAGCATACCTCTGAAGGTACTATGACTTTGCCTATCCAGCTAGGCCCAGCAACGCAAGATACTCTCTGCCACGTTGTTGATCTTGACCTACCATTCAATATCCTCCTCGGTCGTCCATGGATCCATTACATTAAGGCCGTACCATCTACTTACCATCAGTGCATCAAGTTTCCACATCAAGGCACTCAGGTTACCATCCACGCTGACCCTAACCCCTTCGCATACTGCCTTGCGATGGAAGCATCTTTCCCTCATTCTACTCATTGTCCTGGAACCGATATTGGTACTTCTATTGCTAGCTCATCCCGATCCCATCGCGATCCAGAGACCATCCTCTCTTCCACCTTATCATCCGTCAAGATCAACAACCAAGGTTGTGGCGAATACAGCCTCAGTGATGCATTTGCTGTAGGAGCTCTTCCACGTGATCCACATACTCAAGGGCGCCCAAGTTGTCAAAACAAGCCTGCTGAGGAACATTATAAGCTCAAGCAAATCGGAAACATGACTTTTGAGTCTCATGGTACCATCAACAGCAAAGAAATGGATCCAGATATTAACAAATGGTTATACAAAGATCCCCCATCACGTGACACACAACTTCTTGAGTACTTCAAAGAGAAATACCCAATCCCCTACAAAAATGTCACAGAACACTATAATTATCAAGGTGGTGGTCTAGGACCACAAGAGGACGGAAATTTGTTTCCTATCATACCATCCCAGAATCCAGAACAGCAAGGACTTGGCTTTAATACCTCTCGCCTGCTTGAACAAGAGCCCAATACCACAACTGCGGGCACTAACATGACCAACGTGAACTTTTCGAATAGCCAGGATGACCTTGTGAAAATCGAAGACATCCCCGAAGAGAAAGACATCCGATCCTACGATGATATCTTTGCTGACGACACCCTCCTGGGGACTTCTGTCCTCCAACAACTCTCCATTAACCTCATAGATCTTCCCCTCACAAACCTCGACCTCATAGATTGGGACCAACCAAGCATTGCACACATCGATGAGTTCCAAAGCGCACAAGCACTCCTAGAATTCATGGGGGCATCAGGTCCAGTAAGCAATCAAGATCCAACATCAACCTCTGTCTATCGGCTTCACCCAGAAGGATATTTTGGGGAAGAGACAAGCTTTAGTCACAAAAATGAAATAGAAAAAGAACATCATGAGTCTTTATGCGAAAACCCCCTTGGGGCACATTCTGATTCCAAAATAGTAAAAATAAAGGGCGTATCTTCTAGTGAAAACCTGGCAATTCAGGCGCTAGAAGATGAAGCCTTGCCTCTTCCCCCTATCCAAGATTATAGACCAGAGCAGTCGCCAATCATCATAGAGGAGACCAAGCCAATCAACTTGGGAACAGAAGAATGTCCAAGGATCACCTACATTGCAGTCAACCTAACAGAAGGAGAAGAAATCGCTCTCAGTGCCTTGCTCAAGGAATCCATTATCAACTTCGCATGGTCATACGCCCATATGCCTGGGCTTGATCCAAACCTTGTTGTTCATCACCTATCAGTAGATCCAAATGTTAAGCCAGTGAAGCAGAAGCTAAGGAAAATGCATCCAAAGGTAGCATTGCTCGTCAAAGTAGAGCTTGAGAAGCTCCTCCAAGCTAAGATTATCAGAGCTATAGATTATTCAGAGTGGATCTCTAACATGGTGCCAGTCACAAAGCCTTCTGGCGACATCAAAATCTGTACTGATTTCAGGGACTTAAACAAGGCATGTCCTAAGGATGACTTCCCATTGCCAAACATAGACATGCTTGTAGACCTCACAGCGGGTCATGAGATGTTATCATTAATGGATGGATTTTCAGGCTACAACCAAATTCATATAGCAGAAGCAGATCAACATAAAACAGCATTCACAACCCCATGGGGTACCTTCTGCTACAACATGATGCCATTTGGGCTAAAGAATGCAGGAGCAACATATCAACGAGCAATGACAGTGATCTTCCATGACATGATCCACAAGATCCTTGAAGACTATGTGGATGATATCCTTGCAAAATCCAAAACAAGGGATGAACACCTCAACATCTTAGAGCGTGTGTTTGATCGTCTGAATCATTATGGCTTAAAGCTTAATCCTAAGAAATGTGTCTTTGGTGTTACATCTGGCAAGCTTCTAGGCTTCATCGTCTCTAGACGAGGCATAGAGATCGATCCTAAAAAAGTAAAAGCAATAACAGAGATGCCTCCACCAAGAAATCTCAAACAGCTCAGAAGCCTACAGGGAAAGCTTCAATCAGTACGGCGGTTCATCTCTCAGCTAGCGGACAAGTGCCAACCATTCTCACATCTCTTATGCAAAAACACCAACTTCAAGTGGGATCCCATATGTCAAAGAAGCTTTGATAAGCTCAAGGAGTATCTAGCTAACGCTCCGATCCTTGTACCACCAGTTCCAGGACACCCACTCATCCTTTACATCTCAACAACAGCTACAGCACTAGGGGCACTCCTAGCACAGCATGATGATGAAAATAGAGAACGAGCTATCTACTACATCAGTCGCACTCTTGTGGGCTATGAGCTTAACTATTCACCCATGGAAAAAGCATGCCTTGCAGTGGTCGTTACCACTCAAAAGCTTAGACATTACATGCTCAGTCACATAATCAAGCTCATATCAAAGGTGGACCCTCTTAAGTATCTACTATCAAAGACAACCCTCACAGGCTGTATGGAAAAATGGGTCATGATACTCAGTGAGTTTGACATCCAACATATTGATCGCAAAGCAATCAAAGGGCAAGTCATTTCCGATCAACTAGCAGAAGCACCACTGGTGGATGCCTATCCACTAATCATGGAATTCCCTGATGAACACTTATGCATGATTGAAGAGCAGCCCATGTGGAAACTATACTTTGATGGCTCCTACACATCACATGGATCAGGGGCAGGAATCCTATTCGTCACACCTCAAGGTGACTACATCCCAAAATCATTCAAATTGGGATTCCCATGTACCAACAACATTGCAGAATATGAGGCACTCATCTTAGGTCTCAGAACAGCCATTCAGTGGAATATCATAGAATTACAAGTATTTGGAGATTCACAGCTGATTATCAAACAAGTCCTAGATGAATATCAAACAAAGGATGACAAGTTGCTACCTTACAAAGAGCTGGTGGACAAACTGCAAGAGCATTTCCTACATCTACAGTTCACACAGATCCCAAGACTTCAGAACAAAGTAGCGGACGCAATGGCAACCATTGGATCCTTGTTAGAAATCCCACGCGACGCATCACAATATGAATTCCTAGTCGAGCAGCTACATACGCCAGCTTATGAGAACGCTGATGCAGAAATGGTATGTGTCTTGGTTGGTCCCCAATCCCCATGGTACCACGACATCCATGCATATCTAAAAAATGGTATCATATCTCCCCATCTCACCAATAACCAACGCCAAAACCTTATTCGCAGAGCTTCCCGCTACACTCTTGTAGCCAACACCCTATATCGTCGTGGGTATCACAATGTCCTATCTAGATGTTTAGATTCAAACGAGGCCGTCCTGGCCTTACAAGAAGTTCACGCTGGAATTTGCGGTGCCCACATGAGTGGCATGGTTCTAGCAAAGCAGCTGCTTAGAGTTGGATATTATTGGCCAACAATGGAACATGATGCATGTGATTTTGTCAAGAAATGTCTCCCATGTCAACAGCATGCCAATTTGATACATGCACCAGCACAAGATCTACAGCCTATTGCACCACCATGGCCTTTTTCATGTTGGGGCCTCGACCTCGTTGGCTTGATCACCCCCCTCTCTTCGGATGGACACAAGTATATCATAATAGCCACAGAGTACTTTACCAAATGGGTTGAAGCGATTCCACTCACCCTTACTACTGGCATCCAAATATCCAAGTTCATCCTCTATCATATCATTTGTCGCTTCGGCATACCATCTACCATCTTCACAGACCATGGCACACCTTTTGAAAACCAGCATGTGGATGATCTATGTGCCAGACTCCACATCCATCACCGTTTCTCCAGTCCATATTTCCCTCAAGGAAATGGCCAAGCTGAGGCAACTAACAAAACTATCTTGAAAATCCTCAAGAAGGTTGTCAATGATTCTGGTCGTGACTGGCACCTCCAAATCAATCCCGCCCTTTGGGCCTACCGCACTTCTTATCGCACTCCCACAGGCACCACCCCATACTCCCTTGTATATGGTGCTGAAGCTGTTCTACCGATCGAGGTTGAGCTCCCCTCATTGCGAGTCTCCATGAAGAACTACACCACTGATGAAGATTATCGTGTAGCCCGTCTCACATAGCTAGACCTGTTAGATGAAAAGAGACAGCAAGCATATGATCACCTGGTGGCATACCAAAATCGACTCAAAAGGAGTTATAACAAAAAGGTCCATCCTAGACAATTCCAGGTCGGTGACATGGTCCTTAAAGAAAATCAGAAGGTCCTAGCAAATAGAGAAAAGAAAGGCAAGTTTGAGCCTACTTGGTTGGGCCCCTATGTTGTCACCGCATCCTTCGGCTCGGGAGCCTATCAGCTATCAACACCAGAAGGTGAGCCCTTGAATGATCCTATCAACATCATCCATCTGAAGAGGTTCTATGCCTGAACCTGATCCTGCATATATCAGAAAATCCAAAAACATTCAAAAAAGCAAAAAAAGCAAAAAAAGAAAAGAGAAAGAGAAAATGATCGTCCAAACGGTGAAAACTTGGTGATTCAAGCGCCTTGGACAAGTATGTTGGTGAAAACCTGGTAAACAGGCGCCAACATAGTAAACTAGGCTATTTATCTATTCAGTTGTCCTTTCAGCTACCGTCCTCTTCCTCCATCCATAACAGATCTCCCAGCAGTTCCATCTCCCCTATCTTCCAAGCATTCAGCTTCCATCTTCCTCCAACCCATCTGCAATCCATATCCTATTCGAAAGCTTTGTACCATATCTTGTACCATATCCCTTTCCCTTTCCTGTACAGCGCTTTCCTCCCTGTATTTATCCTTCTTGTCTCCATCCTAGTGAGAGTCCCGCTGAGTGTGATCTTCCTATCCCCAATCCTGAGCTTCTGTACATATCCCTTGTTCATATCATTCCTCCTTGTTGTACATAACCTTTGTTCATCCTGCAGCAGCATTTGATCAAATATCTTGTCCCATCCCCAGCCTCAGAAAACTTTTAGTCCCACTCGGGCCTTGTGCTTCAGCAACATCAATTGTCGACTTATCCTTGCTCATCCTGATTATTCCTTGAACTTCAGCTTTTGCCAGCGAACAACTACACTTATTCTCTCACCAACCCATGGGTCCTTGAGGATATATCGTTCCTCCTGTCTGACCTAATTTTCCATCCTGGTCCTTGAGGATATATCGTTCCTCCTGTCCGACCAATCTTCCCACCATCAATCAAACCTAATCTCTCTCCTTGGCAAAGGATGTCTTTTTGGAGTTATCATTTTGATCTTGGATTTTTTTTGTCCTTTGGGTCTTGTTAATCTTTTTGGCTTCTCTTTATCCCACCAGGGTCACCACGATTCTTTATATCACGGTGTGCTGCGTGTGCGGATAATCTGGGGCAAGGTCTTTTGATCTTTCGCTTCTGCCTGTGAGTCGGTTGTGTGTTTGTGGTTCCTTCAGCATCAGTTTCGCCATGTCGCTTCTGCACTTCATGTGTGATGTTGGGGCAACCCTGTGTGTTTGTTTAGCGTCAGTCCTCGTCAGTCCTCTGCAACGCTGGTGACAAGGCCTCGTGATCCCAGTATCCTTGGCAGGTCTCTAGCATTGCTATATTAAACTAGGTTGTGCTCTCCACATTTGCACTTGGAGCTTCCCCATCTCCCCTGCATCCTGCATCATATAGATTAATCTTGCATCCTCATGTAGCTGCATCCTGCATTTATCATTCCATCTCATCTTGCATTCACTCATCTTTGCTCTTGGAAGCTTGGTTATTTATCTCCCCTTCTTCCTAGGTCCTTCCTTCTCTGTTTCCTTTCGAGAAAATTTCACAATGTTTGCTCCTTGCGTTATTTTCTCGAGGGGGCACAATCCCTTATTCCTCTAAATTCTAGCCTGGGGCATCTTATTTTCTTGTCTTTGAAGCCATGCCACTTGCGGCATCGCATCAAAGAGGGGCAAAATGTAGACACCTAAAAATCCTTTAGAAAATAAATTATTTTTATTTTCTGAAAAATCCCTGATGACATCATCATTTATTAATTAATTATTTATTTAATTAATTAATTTATTTTTATGTCATTAAATCCCTTTATCTTAATTAAAAATATTTAATTAAGAAATCCCTCCCAAAAATGTTTAAATCTTATTTAAACATTAATCCCCTATTTATTAATTATTTTAATTAATAAATTGACCAAAGAATCCCCCAAAAATAATTAATTTATTTTTTGACCAAAAGTTAGCCTTTTTTCCTAAGACCACTAACCTCTTCCAAAATCTTCTAATCCCTTCTTAATTTCGATTAAAAGGCTAATCCCACCTTTTCTAACCCTAATCTCAACTCAAAATATTTAATTAAGATTAAATATTTAATTTTCATATTTATTGAAAATATTTCAATAAATATTCTCAAAACCTAAGCTTTTGGAATGAATAAACTTTTATTCCATAAAACCTAAAAGAATTTTAGACTCTTCTAGAAACTTCTCAACCCAACCTCTTCACCCATCCTAATCCTAAAATCCCCTAATCCTAATCCTAATCCTCCCCCTAACCTTGTCACATTCCCTAAACAAGGTTAGCCAACTCCTAAGCTTGACCCAAAGTCAACAAACTTCTAGAGGCTTCTCTTACATGCATTAAGTGCATTTAAAGCCTCCTTATCCCTCTTACATGCATTTATGATGCATTTAAGAAGCCCCTCACCCCTTTTTTACACCCTTTGACCTTAGGCACATTTCCCAAATTGTGCACATTCCTCCCATCTTTCAACCCAATGCCCTTGTGACACTTGTCACAAGGAGGTGGCCTTGAACTAGCACAATCCATGTGCTCCCCTTTGAATGAATCTTGGCCTCTTTTAAGGATTTTGATCCTAGCCACTCATTCATCCTCCCAAAAGTCTATAAATAGTCCTCATTTCCAAGAGCAAAATATCCATTCACCTTTCATTTTATGCATTGTTATCATGTCCATTTAGCTCTAGACTTAGCATAAGCAATACTAATTGTTAGTTTCTTTTTATCATCTTCAAGCTTTCTTAAAGAACATCATAGCTTAGCAATAATGGATTAACATAGTTTCTTTTATTATTTTTCATAGCATATAGCATCATATCACACCTATATTTGGTCTAAAATCAATCTTAGTATGCATTAGAATATGCTCCAAGTGCTTAGAGAGCACACCCACATCCCTCTAATTGAAGTGAATCAAACATTTGCTCTATAGCACTTGTTTTTTTTAGCAACAATCTTGAGGTGGCTTTGGTTTTGTTTTCATGACTTATGCTATTTTTTAGTTCATGAATATGTTAGATTAGTCTAATGTTTGAATGTTTCAGCCTTTCAAGACAGGTAACAGGTTCAAAATCATAGTCTACAATTAGTGATGCCAAAGTCAATACCAGGGCAAAGAAAGCTTTGTTAAGTGCATTGACTAATGCAAAACTTACCAATATCATGGAATTGGAGAAAACTAATGAGAGAAGAAGTTTCATATTTTGCATGAAGGAGACAAGGAAGTGAAGGTTGTCAAGTTGTAGAGTCTGAAAGGTTATTATGAAGCCTTGAAAATTAGTGAAGATGAAAGGATTTCCCCTTACATTCTTAGGGTGAATGAGACTGTAACTACTATCAGATTTGATGGAGGTACCTTAGAAGAAGATAAAATTGTGGAAAAGGTGCTAAAATAACCAACACCTACCTAGAGCCACAAAGTTGTAGTCATTAAGGAGATTAGGATAGTGACCAATATAACAAGAGACAAACTAGTCAAAAATATTATTGCCTTTTAGTTAAGTTCTTTTGGTAATGCACTACCTAAGGTTGAGACTGCATTCAAAGATAATACATCTAGGAAGGACATGTAGAGATCATAACCAAGTAAAAGACTAGCAAATAAATGGATGCCAAGATATCAATAGGAGATGAAGGAAATGGAAGAAGAAGATAGAGAATTTGAAGAGTTAGAAGCTGTGATTGCAAGGAGACTACCTAGAGCTCCTAAAGGAAAGGACAAAGTAAATTTACCTATCAAATGTTTTTCATGTAGTAAGATAGGATGCTTTGCTTCTAGATGTCCAGAGAGAGCTGAGAAATGGAAGAATTAAAGACCTACAATATTTTTGAAAAGATCTTACTTTTCTCTTAGTGATGATGGAGTTATAGATGATGATTCTGACAAGAATGATGACGAGTTCACATTCATTGATGTCAAAGATGAGGATACTAATTCTGATGATGAGGATATTGAGCTTGCAAATTCTATGCCTACCAGTTCATTACTATAAATAAAGAAGGTGTGAAGTCTGATGATTCTAAGCCTAGTAGTTATTTCATAGCTATTAAATAAGATGATTCCAAGTTTGAAGATTCTATGCCTTATAGTTCTATTGATTGTATTGTTGAAGAAAAATCCCTATCTACTCAAGTTATCAAGAAGGATTTATGCATTATAGATAGTGGATGCTCTCGTCATATGACTAATGATAAGAGTAAATTTGTGAGCCTTGAGAAGTATGGTGGTTGTGATGAGGCTATAATTTGTCTTTGTTTTATGTTGTTTTTATGCTCTATTCTAAGACATTTCTGAAACACTTGTTGTGACTTTTAGGTGCTTGAATTTGTATATACACTATAAGTATAGTCAAATCCACAAACTTATGGGTGTAATACCCCAAAAATGGGCTATAGGTTCATTAACCTCCTACATCTTCAATTCAAACAAAATCAACATCAAAGTCCTAACCTAAGGCACATCTACACATTATCGAATCCTAATTGATTTTATCCTAAATTATGCATCGGGGAATGTTCCTAGCAGTATTCCTATTTATCCTAATTATCTTTAATTTCATAATTATTTGGTGATAAATTCTATATGTCCTAAAGTTTGATTAATTGAATATTCTGAATATTTAATTAATTAGATTTAATATTGCCACTTAATTATTTAATTAAATTTAATTCTAAATTATTCCTAAATTGTATTATTTAATTTTGACAATAAATCTAAAATCTCATGACTAATTGATTAAATTCTTATTTAATTAATTAATGTCAATTGTCAATTTTTAATAATATAGTTTTTGAATAAAGTTTGATTTAATAATTGTTTAACCCATAAATCAATTGTTTTAATTCAAAAATCAGTTAAGTTGAGAATAAATTACTTTATTTTAAATTAATTTATAATTAAATCATGCACAATCAGAAAAGCGGGCAACTAGAAATTAACAATCAATTTTAAAATTGAAACTCAACATCTGATGATGAGTTGAAATTTTATCTAAAACTCTATTTTGAGTTAAACACTGCTTTTGCATGATTTTTGTGAGTTAATTATCTCTAATTTCTTGATAACTCAAAAATCAACCTGAGTTTATCAAGAGTGATTTATGGCTTTTCTCTTGCATCCTCAAAGCCCTAGATTTCTATAAAAACAAGGCTCAGCTCTTCATATCTCATCAACACTCAAATTTGCACAATTACTCTGGCGAATTGGCGATTGAAGGATTAAGCACTTACGACAGGCGATTTGTGAGATCTTTCATAGTTGATCATAGTTTTGGCATAGTTTCATATCATAGTTTTCATATTCATTCATAGCATTCTTAGATTAAATCTGCATTCAATTTCATTCATTCTAGATTAATTTCATACAGTTTTTAATCCTATTGCACAGAAAATACAAAAATATAGATTAAATCTACATTCATATAATCTTTCATATTTTGCATTCAAATCCTTCGTTTAGGTGTTGCATTGTCACTGATCTCGATTCCAATTTGAGAACATCATACTCACACCTACTAGAAGGCAGCAAATCGCCTGGGTAGCATAGTTTCATTTGCTTGCAAGATTTTGGTTTTTGCTAACCTCTAATGTTTTACTGAAGTGTTATGTCTACAGCTAGGTACAAAATTCACACAAACATTTCTGGCACCCACTGTGGGGCCCTGAAATGGGTTTTCATTCAATTTCTATCAATTTCTTATCATTTTCTGGTTAAAACTATGATCTTTTATTTTATGTCCGTACATTTTTCGTATGACTTTTTGACAAAAATCATACCAGGAAGTACCCACTATCGTACGATAGTTGATTCTATTGAGGCTCATATTAAAAGGTACACATTGTCATTTGGGAGCTCTATTATCATATGAGAAGATACCCATTATCATACGAGTTTCTCGACTATCCTCTGGGAGGTAACCCATTGTTGTATGAGTTTTGGCACCAGAATTCAATTGTCATTTCAGGATTTTTGACAGTTTTCCAGATTTGATTTTTAGATTTGATTGACAGTTAACCCTAACAATTGAGATTTTCTATTTCTGATTGGTATCTTCTGATTTTGATTGGGAAAAGCGTGAGAAAAATTGCTAAAATAGGTAAAAATATACTAAGCACGTTGCGAGGAATCTAGGTATTCTACTATGATCTGATAACACTTCGATTTGGACATAAAATGAACTCTCACATGTCAAGCTTGTGTGACTTTTCTTGCTTTCGTATCACAGACTTCATTTTGGGCTATAAAATGAACATAGATTTGCTTTCTACATATCTGTTACACATAGAAAATAGGTCCTATGAACACTATTTATGGATGATCTCGAGAGAGTGGGCTTCTTTTGCTTGTTCATGCATGTGAAGCTCTTCTTGACGAAGGATCCCCTTGTAGGTAGGGAGGTTACTAAGAGCGTCTCACGTTCTACTAGATCTGTGTGTCTTCAAATTTTGATTGATACATTCTCTCTCTGGAGGGGTTGATAGATCATAAGCAATTAATGTCATAGATCTTTGTGAGATAATCTTGGTCTTAGCGTGTCAGATTAATCTATCTGCTTTGTTTTGGTTAAAAGTGAAAAGGCTAGAGGACTATGCTCTACTCCCTTTTTGGGTAGTAGTAGAAACTCAAATCCTTGAATCTGGAACCAGTCTCCATGTGGTATCTTTTTTGATTCACCTTTAGAGAGGGTTAACCATAGTGGACATTCCCTTAATTGGGTCAACCGCATGGACAGAACCTCAAGCTGTAATAGCCATTTTCATCGTGGTAATAGTAACCACTATATAAATGTCCTTGTAGAGGAAATCTTCATAGGTGTGGTCTCTTGTTGGGCTGTCAGATCTCCCTAGAAACTCTTGATTGATTAAATTCTCAGACTATGTCAAAACCCCAGTGCACCTGGATTGGAGTTCACCCTCTTGAGATCACAAAAGTTGCATAGTCAGACCATTATTACAAACCCTAGTGAGGCCAAATTTTACATTTTCTAAGAATATATGTGTTATTGAAAAACTTTTTGGAACATACACAATTAGCACTCCTAGGGATTAGCACATTAAGTCACTTGATTGTTCATGCGCAGGGTTGCTTTGTCCCCTATTCATTATTTTCAGACGTGCTTGGAATCACTTGCTTGTTGTTGTGCGTGCTTTTTTATGTATTTGGTTATTGAAAATGAAGGATCCCAGAATAATCTTCAAACTTGGATAGAAAAATTTGCGAACAATCTGAAACTGAAAACCTAAAATTTGCAAAATCTGAAGTAAAATTCCTTTCTAGAGTCAAAAGTCATCCCACAAGGTCAGAAAGTCATACAAGTTTTGGCAATTGTCATTTCAGAACCCCTGTATTGTCGTATCATAACTTGTATAGTATCGTACAAGTTTTTCCACCAGTTAAAAGGAAAAAGTCAAAATCCTGTTATCAACTGTCGTGTGAGCTTTGCAATTTTTGTAGAATTTTTGTCAACTGTCATTTCAGATCATACCCACTGTCATACGATCCTATAGAAAGTCATTTGAGAAATTCTAAAAAATTGCTAGAAAGTTGTCAAAATTGTCAGAGACCCAGTTTTTATAGCCTATTTCCAGAATCTGTCGAACAAATCAATGTGTCAAGAACATAGCAGAAACTAGAACAAATTCATTCATTTTCCTAAAGTGAGCTCTAGAGTCTGATTTTGCCTTCTAATTTATCGATTTGAGTCTTTTTCATCTTGTGTCAAAACCTTTTCAAAATTATCTTCAAATTCAGTCTTGTTACTAAAAATGGCTAAGTGTTGTGAGCTCATGCCCACCATCTATTGGGCATCTACCCACACTACTATGGCATATTATCCTTCATTTAAATCTGATCTAATCTTCAATCAATTCAATCTTGACAAGGTTGCGTCATTCAATCTTCTTGAATTAGGTCATTCTTTAGTTGTCTTCATCTTGCTTTCTTGCTTCACCCAAGGTTAATGGTGGAAACTAGAGCTTCCTCACACAATAAATCTAGAGAAGCACTTAGCACCACACCTTTGACTATTCACAAGGGTCCTACTCTTGAGAAACTCTATAATTCTAGTCTTTATGAAGATGACGGTCTTGGCAATTTTTGATTGAAAATTGGTTATATACCCCCTCCATCAACTCACAGAGGTAATCAAAAAACTCCTCCTCAATCTATCCCAGGGAGTCCTAAAACACCTAACATGTCTCACGAAGGGACACAACATGGATCTCAAGGACCCCATTCTCAACATGGTGTGGATCAAGAACCTACACCTTCTGAAATTGCTTGATATCAAAATGATGATGGCTTCAAGAAAATGATGAAACATTTCTTAAAAGAAGATAGAGAGGCATACTTTCTAGAGTTAGCTCATCAAGGAGCTAAACTTCCTCCAAAATTTAATGTTGAAGATATCATTACACATCAGGAAGAAACTCCTATCACATCCATGATGAAACATATGCATGTCATGCAAGTCAAACTTAACAAACTTGAAAAAGAAAAGGAGCCTAAGGAGTTCTCCATGGAGGTCCTATGCCCTTTTCCATTTGATAAAGACTTGTACATGCCACCATTCCCTAAAAGAGTGGAAATGCCTAAATATGATAAGTATGATGGAAACTCTAATCCTCAAGATCATGTTAGAGAATTGCGTACTCAATCAATGGATTTTATGCATGAACCAACCTACTTAATGCATCTTTTCCCTCGATCTCTGGGAGGAGCAGCCATTCATTGGTTCTCTAGAATGCCTCCAACTATTAAAACTTTTGAGGAGTTAATCAAACTATTCTATCAATAATACTCCTACAATATTCAACATCTTGTCACCATGATTGACATTTGCAATCTAAAACAATATCTAGGTGCACCATTCTTGACATTTCTCAAGAGATGGAGGAAGAAATTTTCTCTATATGCTAGACCCATTCCAGAAATTGAGAAGCTATAAATCTTCATGAACAATCTTGTTGCAGAAATCAACTACCCTTTACAAATGCAAAATCATACATCCTTTGATAAGATGGTAGATAATGCGATCAAAATTGAGAAAGTACTTGTGAAAAAAGGAGACATCACACTTCAAAAGGACAAGTATGAATCTGGATCTAGTTCTAAGGATAAGAACAAAAACTGGAACAAGAATAAAGGCATTGTCATAGATGGCGTTGTTGGTACTATCCACACCCCATCCAAGGCACCTACTTTCAATCTCACTTTTGCCACCCAAGCCATAAAAGCTTTTGAAGCTAAGGCCATAGAGCCCAACAAAAATTCATCAGATTATAAACCTTGGGCTATAGATCCTAATCGCAAATTCACTCCTCTTGGAGAATCCTTAGAATCTACCATGAAAACTCTATTAGCAAACAAAATCATGTACTTTCTTGAGATAAAAGTCTTTGATCCTAAACCAAAACTAAAATGGTGGAGAGAGAATGATTTCTATGAATTCCATCATAATAAGGGTCATAAGACTAATAACTGCATTCGCTTGAAGCACATCATACAAGAAAAAATTGATAATGGAGAAATCATGATTGATAATCATAAGAGCAATAATGATCATACAACATTCACAGAACCATTTCCTAAACATGGTAAAGAAGATTCTTCTTCTCAGCCTAATATGGGTGCTAAAGTTAATTATGCCTACTCTAGAAACAATGTTGTTATCAATATGGTTGAACCATGTCTATCTAAGAGTTGCAATGTCATCACAATTGTGAGAAAAGATAGAGAAAATCAATCAGCTAATGCAGTTACTCGATCACAAGCTTAGGCACATCTGCAAGGACAAATACCATATTCATCAAATGTCCCTAAGGTGCCTTTCAATCTTTCATCTACTTCTAAATAGAAGGGTACATCTAAATCTTCAAATCCTAAAGACATGAGGCCTACATCATACAGTATTGTCCAACAACTCTAGCACACAAATGCAAAAATCTCCATGTTTGAGTTGCTTCGGATATCTCCATCTCATAGAGCCATTCTAGACAAAGCTCTGCTCGGATCCAATGTTCCTGATAACCTTGATTTAGACAGATTCCAGACTATGGTTGGTCATCTTACATCTCCATAGTATATTTCCTTTTTAGAGGAAGATGATAACTCCTTGAGTCATCCACATAACCAGCCCTTGCATATTGAAGTCTTGATCCAAAACTGTCATGTCAAGCATGTGTTGATAGATGGGGGCACTAGTCTAAACATTTGTTCTTTCAGCTTGATTACGCAATTGGGATTTTCAGAAATGGCCATTGATCCTAGAAAGAAGATAACTATCAAAGCATATGATGAGCAAGAAAGATCTTCCAAAGGAATAATGTCTTACCTATCCGAACAGGTCCTGTCATCAGAGATACTATATGTCAAGTTCTTGATCTACCTTTGGCTTACAATATCCTTCTAGGGAGACCCTGGATACATGAAATGAAAGCTATTCCTTCTGCATATCATCAGTGTTTGAAATTTCCTTATGAAGGGGTAGAAGTGACGATTCCAGCTAATCTATAAACAAATTGCAATGCATTGAAAGAAAGTGTTGATAAACTTGTTCCTAATAATAGAGAATCTTCCACTAAGCAGCTAGACATTGCTTCAACATCCAAAATGGAAGACATTGTTAAAGAGGTTAAGATAAAAGAAAACGGTATGGGAGAATATACTATAGAGCCAGTCTTATCTTTGACATCTCTCCCTATCTCACCTAAGTCCTATGGGCAAACTCTAAAACATTCTAAAATTGAGTCTAAAGAACCTCTCGAGGCATATAAAGGGAATTTTGTTGTAGAACAAGTATCTAAACAAGAGTTTGAAGAGGATGAAGTTGTCCTTGCATGGCTATACAAAGATGAACCTGAATCTTAAGTTGTTCAAACATGTGAATCTAAAACACCAAAGATCCCTTCTAAGTCATATGGCCCAGGGGATAAACTGATTAGAAAAATGAGATATAAAGGAAAAGGACCTCTAGGACTATAGGGTGAAGGTCTTCTGTCACCTCTTGATCATCATGGCTAAGAAAATAAGAATACAATAGGTCTAGGATATAAGAAGAAGCCTTTCTATCTTAGCAAGAACTCCCCACATGTCTTAGAATAGGTTGAGCCATCCACAACAAATCAACTAAAGGGAGAAACAATAGAATAATATGATAGTGATGATTCAGACACCACTAAAGATCTCATTCCCTATGAGTGTTTTCCTAAAGAAATAAAAGACCTCCTTGAAGCTAAAGATGATCTAATAAAAATAATTAATGTAGTAGAAACACAAGAACCTACTATAGAGCAAGAGATAGTTGCACCACAAGAACCAACTAACCTCGAAGGCAATCACATAGACAAAGAGGAAGGTGGTAGTTATTCTAAGATAGATTCCCATGAGTATGAATTCAAATTAGAATTTGAGGGTAACCCTTCTTGGGGTATTCATCCTAACTTTACTCATGTTCTTCGATTTCCTAGAGGCATAGATGAGGAATCAAATGACTATGAATGGGGAGCCATTCCAGAAGAAGATGAGCTTATCATAGAGAAACATGTTGATGTTATTCACCAATATGCACCTAAACCCAACATAAGTCTAGAGCGAAGTGATGAACTTATTGAGTTTGATCCACCAATGGCTGAAGTGGACTCCCACAATGACATTGAGCCTATTCACGAATTGAACGTCTTAAGTTGTAATATCACCTTTGAACTTGAGCGTCAGGTTAGGACCAATGATGATAGATCCATATCTGTAAACACTATTTCCCAATCTTTCACCACTTTGACTATCCAAAATCCTAAACTTCTTGACCAAACCTCTACGAATCTGAGCCAAGGTATTTATACCTTTCCCAATGACTATGCCCTTGCTTTCTACCTCAATGTAGTTGAGCCTATGATGACTTCCATCATTGAACCGAGCGTTAGCATGAAGGACTCAGACATCAAGTATCTTAGTCAAAAAAATAAGAATAAGAATAAAAAGAAAAGGAGTTCTGAGGGTGAAAACCACTTTGTGGCAATCTCAAAACCTACAAAAGTAAAAATAAAAGATGTATCCGAAGGTGAAAACCTCTCTGAGGTGCCTAAGGATGAGATATTTGATGTCCTTCTAAGTCATTTATAGGATAGATCTCTAGTTCTAATTGATCCCACTCAATCTATCAACTTGGGAATAGCAGAAGAACCACAGTTAATCCATGTAGCACAATCCTTATCAGAAGAAGAAAAGAAAAAAATTACAACATTCTTAACAGAAAAGAAGATCAACTTTGCATGGAAATATTCAGATATGCTAGGGTTGGATCCTGATCTTATAATGCATCATTTATCTATAGCTCCAAACATCAAACCTGTTAAACAAAAATTGAGAAAGATGCATCCACATGTTGCACTCTTGGTAAAAGCTGAATTAGAGAAGCTACTAAAAGCCAGATTCATCTGTATTATTGACTATGCTGAATGGATCTCTAATATTGTACCTGTATCAAAACTAGACAAATCAATAGGAGTATGCACATATTTTAGAGATGTAAACAAAGCATGCCCTAAGGATGATTTTCCATTACCTAACATTGATATGATAGTGGACATGACTGCGAGCTTTGAAATGTATTCTTTAATGGATGGTTTTTTTGGATATAATCAAATCAAAATTGCTCTAGAAGATCAAGAGAAAACTACTTTTACATGTGCATGGGGCACCTTCTATTGGAATGTCATGCCATTTGGGCTTAAGAATGCTGGTGCTACATATCAGAGAGCTATGACATCTATTTTTCATGACATGATGCATCAAACTATGGAGGATTATGTTGATGATACTGTAGCAAAATCTATGACAAGATCTAAACATCTAAATGACTTGAGAAAGATACTAGATAGAATGGAGAAGTTTATTCTTAGACTGAACCCTAAGAAGTGTGCTTTTGGTGTCACTTCTGGAAAGCTTTTAGGCTACATTGTTTCAAAGAAAGGAATTGAAGTAGATCCAAAAAAAGTTAAGGATATAATGGAGATGCAACCCCCAAAGAACATCAGTCAAATGAGAACATTGCAAGGGAGTGTTCAATCTATGAGATGCTTCATATCTCAGCTAGCAAACATATCACAACCTTTTACAAAGACATTACATAAAGGTGTGACCTTTGCATGGAATGAGGAATGTGAAAAGAATTTTAATCATATCAAGAAATATCTATCAAATCCTCCTATCTTGATGCCTCCCATTCAAGGGAAACCTTTGATCTTATATGTCTCCACTACAGATACATCACTAGGGGCATTGCTTACATAACATGATGAGAACAAGAAGGAAAGAGCTATATACTATATCAATAGAACATTGGTGGCATATGAAAAGAATTATTCTATTATTGAAAAGGATTATATAGATGTGATCTTTGCATCACAGAAACTGATAAATTATATGTTGGCTCATACCACACATTTAGTAGCTAAGATTGATCCACTAAAGTACCTACTAAGCAAAGCTGCCCTCATAGGTAGATTAGCCAAATGGGTCATGCTCTTAAGTGATTGACATTGAATATGTTGAGAGAAAAGCTATTAAAGGCTAAGTTATTTCTGATCAGTTAGTAGATGCACCTTCATTTGATGACACACCAATGCAAATGGAATTTCCAGATTCCTCTATCATGAATCTTTCTTCTAAAGAATGGCAATTGTTCTTCGATGGCTCCTATACATAGAATGGATCTGGAGTAGGCATCTTGTTTACCACTCCTCAAGGATACTCCATTCCTAAGGAATTTAGAATCAAATTTCCTTCTACAAACAATATTGTTGAATATGAAGCCCTTTTAAATGGTATAAAAATAGCAATTGAGAGGAGGATAATAGAATTACACATTCTTGGAGACTCACAACTTGTAATCCATCAAGTCAATGATGTGTACCAAACAAAGGATGAAAAGCTCATTCCATACAAGAGAATGGTAGATGATCTAAATAAGTACTTCATATCTATCACCTTTGAGAAAATATCTAGAATAGAGAATAAGGCTGCCAATGCAATGGCAACATTATCTACTTTATTATAGCAACCTGAACATGAGCTACGCTATGAGTTCTTGGTGGAAGCACTACCTTATCCTGCATATGAATCACCTGAAACCCACATGATTTGCACCATGGTAGGTCATGATTCATCCTAATATAAAAACCTATTCCCATATCTCAAAGACCAAATCATTCCTAATACCTTTAACCACCATGAAAAGAGATACCTTATTCACAATGCCTTGCGATATGTTATCATTGGTCATGATTTGTACAAATGAGGTCTAGATGGTACACTACTTAGATGTTTAGAATGGGAAGAGTCTCAATGTGTGTTAGACGAAGTCCATGATGGCATTTGTGGGTCGCACTCAAATGGTTTAACACTAGCCCGTAAACTTATTAGGGCTAGGTACTATTGGTCGGAAATGGAGAAAGAATCTATCAAGTTTGTGAAGAAATGTCAAAAGTGCCAAGTGCATGGAAAATTAATTCATGCTCTAGGGAGACATCTAATTCCCTTCACTACTCAATGGCCTTTTCACCAATGGGCATTTGATCTCATAGGATCCATACATCCTCATTCTTCTAATGGGCATACCCATATTATTACAGCTATAGATTATTTCAAAAAATGGGTAGAAGCAGTCCCTTTAACACAAGCAACTAGAAAAAAAATATCTATGTTCATCTTGAACTACATCATATGCCAGTATGGTATTCCACATTCTATAGTCACAGATAATGGTGGACAATTCATGAAATAAAGACTTAGATGACTTATGTGCTAAATTCACAATTACACAACATTGGTCATCTATCTATTATCCTCAAGGGAATGGACAAGCAGAGGCTTCTAATAAGAATCTATTGAAAATATTGCATCATACAGTTAATAAAATAGGAAGAGACTAGCATCTCATGATCAATCCAACTCTTTGGGCCTATAGAACAAGTATTAGAATGCCCATTGGGGCTACACCATTTGCTTTAGTTTATGGGTCTGAAGCGGTACTACCTATTGAGGTTGAAATCCCATCACTAAGAATCAGAATGCATGGTCTAGTAACTGATGATGGCTATAGAGTGTCTAGGTTGCAAGAACTTGAGCTACTAGATGAGCATAGACAAGTAGTGTATGATCATCTTAGAGTATATCAGAAGAGAATGTCTAGAGGCTACAACAAGAAAGTCAGACATAGAGGATTTCAGGTTGGTGATCTAGTCTTGAGAGAGAATCCTAAAAATCAATCACATAGAGAACGCAAGGGGAAGTTTGAACCCAACTGGCTGGGTCCCTTTGTAATCACTACTACTTTTAGCTCTGGTGCCTATCAACTCTCAACGACTGAAGGAGAATACCTCCGAGAACCAATCAACATTCTCCATCTGAAAAATTCTACGCCTAAGGCATTCAGTCTATTGTAAAATGTCCTGAAAAAAATATAAAAATAAAAAAAAGCCCTGAAAAAAATGAACATCTTGGTGAAAACCTAGCAATGGGTGCCTTGATGATTCACAAAAAAATCAAAAAATATCAAAAGTGCAAGAAAAATTGAAAAAATGAAAAATACAAAAAAATGAGAAAGAGAAAAGTGCCTTGGTGAAAACCTGGAAACAAGCACCTTGGTAGCAAAAATAGAATCTTTGCCAAGATGGTGAAAACCGGACAAATGGGCACCACTTGTTTCAAAATGCTCCATCTATTAGCGCAATCTTGGTCTTTCCCAGCTTTCAGTCTTGCTTTAGTTTGTACATATTTCCCAGTTTGTTCTACAGTCCTATTTTCAATGACTCAGTCTGTACACCAATTGTCTCAAGCATCTGTATCCTATCAATGTTTCAAACTTGGGGGAAATCAATATCATATCCTATGGCCTCCAATGTATTTTGATGTGTCATATCCAGTCAAAGTCCTTTAATGCTTAATTTGAGTCAGTCAGTAAGTCTCGTCTCCAAAAAGGATTTTGCATCTACAACAATGCAATCAAACATCAACACAAATTTAAAACAATCTATGCTTTTACATGCTTTTATCTCCTTGTAGGCTTACTGATTCGCATTGAGATTTTTGCATATTGTGTCCTTTTGAGCTCTTCGATGATGTCCTTTATAGGATTTAGAGAGTGATGATTGGGGGCATAATCTTTTCTTTGTTTTTTTCTTGTATGTGAAAATCTAACAACTTTGGAAATTCTAGATTGAAATGGTGTCCGTCTGTAAGAGCCTCTATCTTGAATTGGATGGCCATGAGTACCTCGACCATTGATACCCAGAAAATTCAAGGAAGTTTGATCTAACTATTATCTTTTTGAGAGAGTTCTTACTCCTACTGTGAAATGGGATCTTACCTAAGGATGTGAACGATAAAGGGTCACTATGGGTAATTCACACTAGATTTAGAATGATCTCTTGACTGCTTGATGTGTTTGTAATGCAAGGCATACTCAATTTATCATGATGTTTATGTTCTGATGCTTATACAAATTGCTATATCAAAATGGACATGATATTCAAGTTATCCTGGCGTTTGTGCCTTGGTGCTTATATCTAATCCGACATTCCAAAAATAAAATCAATATTCATATGTCCATGGTTGTCTAGCCAGTGGACATTGTATTGATTTATCTAGTTACCTAAAAGTTCAATGATGACAACAAATCGACACATGATCAGTGACTAGGTCCTAGGTCCTAGTTTTGCATTTCATTTTGCACTTTGCATGATCTCACAAATTTCTTGAACACTTAAATGATTCTTCAAAACCAAAAATGCTAAACATGACACAAGGACTGAGCATTGTATGAAGGTTCCTCCAACGAAACAGCAAGTAGAATCCTTTTTTGGGATTAAAATAAAAATCTGAGATCGTTTATATTGTCAACTACTTGCATAATCGACCTTCAATCATTACAAAAATCTAGAATTTAACTTCACTGATTATCTTACATCAAACTATCAAAATTTCAACTTGGTCAACTATGGTCAACTCATGGTTTAACCTAGTCAAACTTGGTCTCCAGGACCTCTAAACGATGCAAAACATGTTCTCGAACATGTATAACCACTTCTCAAATCAATTAACATGCTTCTAAACTATAACGCTGATTTTTCTTGTCATATTTCAATTTTAATCCCGAAGGGGGCATGGTATTGCACATCATTCAAGTCTGTAACTCAATTCTATTAATCAAATCTTTCTCTCAGTAGTCAAGACAACAACCACATCTAGTTGTTGATTCATCTAAAGTCCTCATTGTAGACACCTAAAAATCCTTTAGAAAATAAAATATTTTTATTTTCTGAAAAATCCCTGATGACATCATCATTTATTAATTAATTAATTATTTAATTAATTAATTTATTTTTATGTCATTAAATCCCTTTGTCTTAATTAAAAATATTTAATTAAGAAATCCCTCCCAAAAATGTTTAAATCTTATTTAAACATTAATCCCCTATTTATTAATTATTTTAATTAATAAATTGACCAAAAATCCCCCAAAAATATAATTAATTTATTTTTTGACCAAAACTTGGCCAATTTTCTTAAGACCACTAACCTCTTCCAAAATCTTCTGATCCCTTCTTAATTTCGATTAAAAGGCTAATCCCATCTTTTCTAACCCTAATCTCAACTCAAAATACTTAATTAAGATTAAATATTTAATTTTCATATTTATTGAAAATATTTCAATAAATTTTTCCAAACTTAAGCTTTTGGATTGAATAAACTTTTATTCCATAAAACCTAAGAAAACTCTAGACTCTTCTAGAAACTTCTCAACCCAACCTCTTCACCCATCCTAATCCTAATCCCCTTTCTAATCTTGTCACATTCCATTAGCAAAAGGTTTACCAAAACTTATGCTAACCTCCTCTTAGTCATCCTCCTTAGTCAACAAAGATGGCCACCTCTTGGCCACCTCTTGCAAATGCATTTAAGGATGCATTTAAGCCTTCCTTATCTTTCTTACATGCATTCATTATGCATTTAAGACCTTCTTATCCCTTCCTTGCCACCTCTTGGCCTTGGGCACATTTACCAAATTGTGCACATGCCCTCAAACTTTCAACTCAATCCTCCCTTGACACTTGTCAGGACACTTGTCCTTGACTCAACCCTAACCTTAGCCCTAACTCTGACTCATCCTTTTTAACCAAGCCCTTCCCTTTTCCTATAAATACACTCACTTCCTAAGGCAAATCATCTTTCAACTCTCAAACTCAATAGCAAAGTTATAATGCCATTTTCATTCTAGCATAAGCATAAACTCATCATTTTAGATCATTTTCAAGCTTAAATCACATTTAAATTAGCTTAATTGGATTAACATAGATTCATTTCTTGTTTAATCAATCTTAGTTCATCTTTTAGCTTTGCATATTTGTGTATTCTTGAGGCCTTTGAGGCAAAATAGGTTCCTCATACCTATTTTGTGTCATTTTGGGTCTTCTTGATCCTCAAATCATCCTATTTGCATGCTCCAAGTGCTTGAGTTTGCACACCCACATCCATTTATATCCAAGCATATCAAACGGTGCATGGGCGCATCCGTTTTAGGCTTAAACTGAGGTGGCTTTGATTTTAGTTTGTTTACCATTAAATTTGATTTGATAATATGCTATGACGTTTGTTTGTCTTTGGCTTTCAAAACAGGTTTAGGTGCACGCTCAAATCCTAGTCTACATTCTGGCACGCCCGGTGGGACCCACTTCACGGGTTCTTTGCAAACATTCTGATGAATTTTAGACCATTTTCAGATTTTTCAAGCTTATAGGTGGACGTAGCACTTAGATCCATTCTTCTTCTTCTTGTCTATATTCTTCTTCCTCTTCTTGTCTATATTCTTCTTCTATTCCGTCTCCTTCTTCTTCTTCTTCTAGCAAGGAGGTCATGGCCATTTTTTTTTCAAAAATAATAATAAAATCCATAAGGAAGCAAAATCATACACACCTTATTTTAGTGCTTAAAATGAACCCCCAAATCATTCTTGAATGCATTAAGGACTAAAATTTGCAAAATTTGTTCTAACAAACAAAACAAAAAAATTAATCAAGGCATTTGCATCCTTGCAACATCAAGGATTTTTAACAATGCATTCATGCAAAGTAGGAATGATCATATCTTTTTGGGCATAAAAATAACATCAAATCTGCATTCAAATGAGTCAAAACAAAATCTTGAATGAAGCTAAAAGGAAGAACTTAGGTCCTAAAGCGTCATTTTCCATTTGAAAAGCAAACACAATCTTGAATGCCTTAAAGATCAAAACAAAGCTTTTTTAAAAGTTCTTAATCAACACGCACACTCAATCTTGAATGCCCAAGTCAAAAAACTTACAAACGCTCTATTTACTTTTTGGAGAAAGGAACAAATCAAAATCTAATCACGAGTGTCTTCATTTCAAAGTTCAAACATCACTTAATCAAATTTGGGAAAATGAACAAAATCTGCTTGATGTGCATGTAGGAGTTTTTCAATTCTTGCATAATCCTTGTTAGAGTAAGCAACGTGGAACATTTGAACTTGGACAAGTTCACCTGTTCTACTTTTAGCGAGGCCTGTCCAAGGAGAAGCGCTTCCTCCTCGGAGAACGACCTCAAACTGGTATCCCCTCCGACCGGTATACAAATAAGTGAAGTCCAAAAGAATCACTTATATCTCCTAATCGCCGGGCGTTCGTGCCAAACACGTGTCTAGGGATGGTAAACATTCCTCTCCCCCAGCATTATTGGCAAGGCTCTTAAGTGAGTCACGGATGATCAGCAAAACTGGGTATGGAGACACCACGGAACTATTAAAAACCTGATAAAATAGAGGCTACCCTATCTACATCCGAAAGTATCAAAATCCTTGTGCAAGGACCGATTCCAAGGGGTTTACCGGGTCACCTCAAGATTACTCACCATTTGTATTCCCTTCTGGGAGATACCAAGCTGTGGGCAAGCGATTTTGATACTCACCTTCCTTAGGTAGATCTGTTTGAAGTGCTTGATAGTCAAAGACTCTGTGAAAACACTTGTTGAAACATACACTTTCAAAGCTTTTTCAGAGTCAGTTGTCTTTGTTTGTATCCCGCAGGGTTGCTTTGTCCCTTGCGGAAATTGCTTTGACTTTAACTTTTGCCATTGGAAACCTTTGCCTCAAAATCAGAAGCCTCTTTTCCAAAGTGATGCCCAGCAAGAGCAAACATCCTAAAGCGAAGTTGCCCAAATCCCAAGCCTATCAAGAGCGAAAAGTTGCCAAGAAGAACACCAAGACCTATCAATCCATTATCCAAGCAACCCAAGCAGAGGAAAAATCCCAAGCTAGACTTGAGAACATTGCCCATAACACCCGCATCAAACAGTTCACCTTCCGTTTCTGAGTTAACCATCACTTTGTCAACCTTGAGCCAGAAGATTAGCCAAATCCTTGTTCATGTCTTGTTCCATCTTCAGATCTTGAAATCTTGTCTCAAATAGCCTTGCATCTTAGTTTCATTCTAGCTTTCATCTTTGCATCATTAATCAAAACCTTAGTTGCATTTGCATTCATCCTCCTACCAGCATTTTAGAATCAGTCCTTGTCATTTGCACTTGCATCATCCTTCTAGAGCATTGTCCCTTCACCCTTCAAAACCTTTTCCACCAGCATTCCCCCCATCAGCTTTCCATATCTTTCCAGCAGATCCATCATCTTTTGTTCCAAATCTAGAGATCCACCAACACTTAGTGTTCTACCTTTTGAGTTGTTCCTATCCTATATCCAAGATCAGAGACCATTATCCTCTTTTTTGACACAACGTGTTGTCATAAAGAAATCAAACCTTGTCCTTGCATAGCCATCATCTCGAGCAAGAGATTGGAGTGCATTGATAAGAAACTTGTTGACCGAAGATCATCAGTCTATCTTAGGTTGACCCCATCATATCTCTGATCCTCCATTTGGGAAAAATAGCAGCTCATTTGTTGACCGCTCAGTAATCTTTCACCAGCTTTCCACCGGCAACCTATCTTTCCTCCACCGTCTTGATCCATATCCGTTCCATCCAGCTTCCATCATCACCATCTTGATCCCTATCTTTGCATTTGCATCTTAGAAGTCATCATCTTTAGAAGTTCATCAACTTTCAATCCATCAACATCTTTTAGCCAAACATCTTGCATACATTTAGCACTTGCATCTCCATGCCTGTTGAGACCAGATCTCGGAAAAGAAGAAGCATGAATCCTTATCCACCAACAACCTCATCCGATCCCAACCTTTTCACCAACGACATGATGACCTACAATCCCCAGATCCAAGCCAATAACCCATGTGAAGATCCAAACATCCCTTCATCCCCGTTGGCAATCCAAGCATTTGCAAATCCTCCAAGAAACCCACCAGCAACCAATGCCCTTGTACCGCAACATCAGCAAAGCACGTTTGCCCACTATCTGCCAGAAAGTACCTCCATCCCACCATCTCTCTATCCACGCATCCCCATCAAAACAATCCAAGTTCCAGCACAAGCATATTCTCTGTTTGACCAATCATTCCCTGATCCTATCATGCAAACACCCCAAGAGCTTTCCACCATTCCCCTTTTCTTGCAAGGAAGCCTCGCCAATCCCACAACACAAGCTGCGGCGCCATCCGCTCCATCTCCTACCCCTTTTGCTTCATCATCTGCTATGGCTGCCCAAGCCCAAATCCAAACCCAAAGTCAGCTTCCACCTCTCACACAAGCTTTTACACCGCCGCCATCCGCAAGTCAAGCAACGCCTTTCACCATCAAAGGAGCACCGTCACCCTTCACCCCCCAAGCACCCGTACCTTCTTCTTTGGGGTTAGCGCAATCGCTTCCCATTCCAACCTCATCTTTCTCTTGGGTGTTTCCTTCATTTTCCTCATCATAAGCATCCGCTCAACCACAACCTCAACAAGCTCCTTTCTCTCAAACATCATTCGTGTCCCAAGCTCCCGTTGCTCCTACCATTCCATCATCCGCTGCAGTGCACCCTAACACAAGCTCTCAGTGGGGCCTTACACAAGAAGAAATGAAGGCATGGGGGATCCCATCTCAATCCCCTACATCTATGGTTGCAAGTCAACAAACTGCCTTCGCCCAAGCAGCACAGCAGCAACTACCCCAACCACCGCCGGCTTCAAGCTATTCGTCCCAAATCCCAAATACCTTCCAGCAAGTTCCACCACCTCAACAGCCAACTTTCCCCAGCTATCTTACCCCATCACCCTTTGCTTCTAGCTTCCCCACATCTGTTCCACCTCTAAGTAACGCAGGCATGCACCCAGCTTATATCAGCCAAACCCAAAGCCAACCTCAGCAACTACCACCATCATACCCGCAAGCAGCATCATTCCAACAGCCTCCCCCACAGCAACCACATGTCCCCTTTCAGCAAACAACCATCATTCCTCAACAACAGCAAGTCCCTTGCTATCAGCCTCAGCAACAAAACCCTATCATCCCCCAGCAACAACAAGTTCCCACCCATCAGTTACAATAGCAAGTTCCAAATGTCCAATATCAGCAAGCAGTCCCACAACAACCGCTAGTTCAACAACAGCAAGCAGCCCAACAACATCAAGCGGTTCCATATCATTTACCACAATATCCCCCTATGCCACACCAGCAATATCGCCAGAAACCATTGCCCCAAAATCAGTTCCAACCCATTTATCCACAGCAAGCGCCATATCCAGTTCCACAACTTCCATCACAAGCAGAAGTCCCAGTTCCCTCGCCACTCAATGCTGAGTGGGAAGCAATGAAAAATGCTCTAAAAGAGCTACAAAGCGGAACAGAGAATAAAACATATAATTTCAAAGAGGTGTGCTCATATCCTTTCGATCGGTCCATAGCAACTATCCCTTTCCCCAAGCATTTTGAGATGCCCAAGTTTGACAAGTATCGGGGGAAAGGAGATCCAGTAAATCATATCAAAGAGTTCTACATGGCATGCCAAGAAGTGGCTTACAGTGATAACTATCTCCTGCGCCTGTTTCCCAAGAGCTTGGGAGGAACTGCTGTTGAGTGGTTTTACAAAATACCACATGGGACAATAAAAACTTTTGCTGAACTCTCTGAGAAGTTCATCACACACTATGCCCATAATGTGGAGAATGAGTTGTCCTTGCTAGACCTATGCAACTCAAAGCAAAAAGACGGAGAAAGCCTTGCAGAATACTTGCAAAGATGGCAGAATCTTACAACCAGGTTATCATATCAGCCGCCAGAGAAGCATCTAACAAAGATCTTCATTGATAACTTGCATCCAAAGCTATCCCATCACATGCAAATGAACTGTCTCCAGACATACCAAGACATCAAGAGCAAAGACATAGGCATCGAGAAAGCTCTCCTAGACGAAGGCACTATTCGTCACTTCAAGGATGATTCCAAGAACAAACCCAACAATGATAAATCCCGTTACTGGAATCGTAACAAGAATGTTGTTACAAATGGAGCCACTGACACTAAGAATGTACAATTCATTGTGGCTAGTCCTACACCAGCTCAAACATACCAACCGCCACAAGTGCCCATCTATCAGCAACCACCAGCTCCCGCATATCAAGCACCTATTTATCAGCAGCCTCCTCAAGCTCATCAACCACCTGTGCAACAGTATCAGCAGCAATACCAATAGCAACAGCCAGCATGTCAAGGCAATCCTGTTAACACAGTTAACGTTGCCCCAAGGCAGAACAAGCCCAACAATCAGAACAATCCAAAGAGGACTTTCACACCTTTGGGTGAGCCTCTGGATCAGATCTTTTATCGGCTAGCCAAAGCAAATATGATCACATATCCGCCCATCCCACAGAAGGATGACAATGCACCAAAGTCTGATTGGTATAAAGAAAATGAATACTGTGATTACCATCGTGTGAAGGGGCACACAACATTGAAGTGCATGTGGCTTAAGAACTACATCCAAGATCTCATTGATCGCAAGGAGATCCAGGTCAATGCACCAGCTCAAGCTTCACCCAACGCCAGTTTGCAAATATATCAAAATGTGTTCCCTCAACATGATACCGGGAAGAATCAAGCCAACGCCAATCAACCCCAAAATCATGGCAAAGGCAAGCAAGAAGATCACATAGTGGCCTACATCAACTATGACAAGTATGTCAGATGCATAACTCAGGTTGAGCCCATCCAAGATGAGCCCACCATCAATACCATCCACGTCAGAGGGCCGGATCGACAATGTGCTGCAACTACCCGCAGTGGTAGGATAACTGTTGCCGGTGCTCCTCCGAGGTCAACTGCTCCTCCAAGGCCAATGTCTACTGCATCCACAGCATAGTCTAACACCAGGCCAGCATCAAATGCACGCGCAACACAGCATAATGCACCAAGTGCACAATACAATATCATAGAGCATCTTGGGAACATGCCAGCCCAAATATCTATCTTGGATTTGCTCCGCACATCACCCATCCATCAGGAGATCCTGGACAAAGCTCTAAAAGAAGGCCATGTCCCCATGGACATTAACACAACTCAGTTTGAAACTCTTGTGGGACACCTATCAGTAGCATGTGCCTTATCCTTCAAAGAATCTGATATACCAGATGTCACTCCTGACCATACTCTCCCTCTCCGCATTGCCGTCATGGTCAGAGACTTTGCCATCAAACGGGTTTTAATAGATAATGGCTCAGCCCTCAACTTGTGCACATTAAAATTCATCAAGAAGATCGGGTTCATGGAGGCCGACATACAGCATGAGATGATCACCATCAAAGCATATGATAACTTGGAGCGTACCTCTGAAGGTACTATCACCTTGCCTATCCAGCTAGGCCCAGCAATGCAAGATACTGTCTGCCACGTTGTTGATCTCGACCTACCATTTAATATTCTTCTCGGCCGCCCATGGATCCATTCCATTAGGGCTGTACCATCTACTTACCATCAGTGCATCAAGTTTCCACATCAAGGCACTGAGGCTACCATCCACGCTGATCCTAACCACTTCGCATACTGTCGTGCGATGGAAGCATCTTTCCCTCATTCTACTCATTGTCCTGGAACCGATATTGGTACTTCTATTGCTAGTTCATCCCGATCCCATCGCGATCCAGAGACCATCCTCTCTTCCACCTTATCATCCGTCAAGATCAACAACCAGGGTTGTGGCGAATACAGCCTCAGTGATGCATTTGCTGTAGGGGCTCTTCCACGTGATCCACATACTCAAGGATGCCCAAGTTGTCAAAACAAGCCTGTTGAGGAACATTATAAGCTCAAGCAAATCGGAAACATGACTTTTGAGTCTCATGGTACCATCAACAGCAAAGAGATAGATCCAGATATTAACAAATGGTTATACAAAGATCCCCCATCACGTGACACACAACTTCTTGAGTACTTCAAAGACAAATATCCAATCCCCTACAAGAATGTCACAGAACAATATAACTATCAAGGTGGTGGTCTAGGACCACAAGAGGATAGAAATTTGTTTCCTATCATACCATCCCAGAATCTAGAACAACAAGGACTTGGCTTTAATACCCCTCGCCTGCTTGAACAAGAGCCCAATACCACAACTACGGGCACTAACATGACCAACGTGAACTTTTCAAATAGCCAGGATGACCTTGTGAAAATCGAAGACATCCCGAAAGAGAAAGACATCCGATCCTACGACGATATCTTTGCTGACGACACCCTCCTGAGGACTTCTGTTCTCCAACAACTCTCCATTAACCTCATAGATCTTCCCCTCACAAACCCCAACCTCATAGATTGGGACCAACCAAGCATCACACACATCGATGAGTTCCAAAGCGCACAAGCACTCCTAGAATTCATGGGGGCATCAGATCCAGCAAGCAAACAGGATCCAACATCAACCTCTATCTATCAACTTCACCCAGAAGGATATTTTGGGGAAGAGGCAAGCTTTAGTCACAAAAATGAAATAGCAAGAGAACATCATGAGTCTTTATGTGAAAACCCCCTTGGGGCACATTCTGATTCCAAAATAGTAAAAATAAAGGGCGTATCTTCTAGTGAAAACCTGGCAATTCAGGCGCTAGAAGATGAAGCCTTGCCTCTTCCCCCTATCCAAGATTATAGACCAGAGCAGTCACCGATCATCATAGAGGAAACCAAGCCAATCAACTTGGGAACAGAAGAATGTCCAAGGATCACCTACATTGCAGTCAACCTAACAGAAGGAGAAGAAATCGCTCTCAGTGCCTTGCTCAAGGAATCCATTATCAACTTTGCATGGTCATACGCCCATATGCCTGGGCTTGATCCAAACCTTGTTGTTCATCACCTATCAGTAGATCCAAACGTCAAGCCAGTGAAGTAGAAGCTAAGAAAAATGCATCCAAAGGTAGCATTGCTCGTCAAAGCAGAGCTTGAGAAGCTCCTCCAAGCTAAGATCATCAGAGCAATAGATTATTCAGAGTGGATCTCTAACATGGTGCCAGTCACAAAGCCTTCTGGCGACATTAGAATCTGTACTGATTTTAGGGACTTGAACAAGGCATGTCCTAAAGATGATTTCCCGCTAACTAACATAGACATGATCGTAGACCTTACAGCGGGTCACGAAATGCTATCACTCATGGATGGATTTTCAGGCTACAATCAGATTCATATAGCGGAAGCAGATCAACATAAAATAGCATTCACAACCCCATGGGGTACCTTTTGCTACAACATGATGCCATTTGGGCTAAAGAATGCAGGGGCCACATATCAGAGAGCAATGACAACAATCTTCCATGACATGATCCACAAGATCCTTGAGGACTATGTGGATGATATCCTTGCAAAATCCAAAACAAAAGATGAGCACCTCAACATCCTAGAGCATGTATTTGATCGTCTGAATCATTATGGCTTAAAGTTAAATCCTACGAAATGTGTCTTTGGCGTAACATCTGGCAAGCTTCTAGGCTTCATCGTCTCTAGATGAGGCATAGAGATCGATCCTAAAAAGGTAAAAGCAATAACAGAGATGCCTCCACCAAGAAATCTCAAACAGCTCAGAAGCCTACAGGGCAAGCTTCAATCAGTTCGGTGGTTCATCTCACAACTAGCAGACAAGTGTCAACCCTTCTCACATCTCTTATGCAAAGACACCAACTTCAAGTGGGATCCCATATGTCAAAGAAGCTTTGATAAGCTCAAGGAGTATCTAGCTAACGCTCCAATCCTAGTACCACCAGTTCCAGGATGCCCACTCATCCTTTACATCTCAACAACAGCTACAACACTAGGGGCACTCCTAGCACAGCATGATGATGAAAATAGAGAACGAGCTGTCTACTACATCAGTCGCACTCTTGTGGGCTATGAGCTTAACTATTCACCCATGGAGAAAGCATGCCTAGCAGTGGTCTTTGCCACTCAAAAACTTAGACATTACATGCTTAGCCACACAATCAAGCTCATATCAAAGGTGGATCCCCTTAAGTATCTGTTATCAAGGACAACCCTCACAGGCCGTATGGCAAAATGGGTCATGTTACTCAGTGAATTTGACATTCAGTATATAGATCGCAAAGCAATCAAAGGGCAAGTCATTGCCGATCAGCTAGCAGAAGCACCACTGGTGGATGCCTATCCACTAATCATGGAATTCCCCGATGAACACTTATGCATGATTGAAGAGCAGCCCATGTGGAAACTATATTTTGATGGTTCCAACACATCCCATAGCTCTGGGGTAGGAATCCTATTCGTCACACCTCAAGGTGACTATATTCCAAAATCATTCAAGTTGGGATTCCCCTGTACCAACAACATTGCAGACTATGAGGCACTCATCTCAGGTCTCAGAATAGCTATCCAATGGAACATCATAGAACTACAAGTCTTTGGAGATTCATAGCTCATTATCAAGCAAGTTCTTGATGAGTATCAGACAAAGGATGACAAATTGCTACCCTACAAGCAACTGGTCGATAAACTGAAAGAGCATTTCCTACATCTACAATTCAATCAGATCCCAAGGCTTCAAAACAAAGCAGCAGATGCAATGGCAACCATCAGATCCTTATTGGAAATCCCACGTGACGCAACACAATATGAATTTCTAGTCGAGCAGCTACACTTGCCAGCTTATGAGAACACCGATGCAAACATGGTGTGTATCTTGGTTGGTCCCCAATCCCCATGGTACCACGACATCCATGCATATCTAAAAAATGGTATCATATCTCCCCATCTCACCAATAACCAATGCCAAAACCTTATTCGCAGAGCTTCTCGCTACACTCTTGTAGCCAACACCCTATATCATCGCGGGTATCATAATGTCCTATCTAGATGTTTAGACTCAAACGAGGCCGTCCTGGCCTTACAAGAAGTTCACGCTGGAATTTGCGGTGCCCACACGAGTGGCATGGTTCTAGCAAAGCAGCTGCTTAGAGTTGGATATTATTGGCCAACAATGGAACATGATGCATGTGAATTTGTCAAGAAATGTCTCCCATGTCAACAGCATGCCAATTTGATACATGCACCAGCACAGGATCTACAGCCTATTGCACCATCGTGGCCTTTTTCATGTTGGGGCCTCGACCTCATTGGCTTGATCACCCCCCTCTCTTCGGATGGACACAAGTATATCATAACAGCCACAGAGTACTTTACCAAATGGGTTGAAGCGATTCCACTCACCCTAACCACTGGCATCCAAATATCAAAGTTCATCCTTTACCACATCATTTGCCACTTCGGCATACCATCTACCATTTTCACAGACCATGGCACACCTTTTGAAAACCAGCATGTGGATGATCTATGTGCCAGACTCCACATCCATCACCGTTTCTCCAGTCCATATTTCCCTCAAGGAAATGGCCAAGCTGAGGCAACTAACAAAACTATCTTGAAAATCCTCAAGAAGGTTGTCAATGATTCTGGTCGTGACTGGCACCTCCAAATCAATCCCGCCCTTTGGGCCTACCGCACTTCTTATCGCACTCCCACAGGCACCACCCCATACTCTCTTGTATATGGTGCTGAAGCCATTCTACCGATCGAGGTTGAGCTCCCATCCTTGCGCGTCTCCATGAAGAATTATACAACTGATGAAGACTATCGTGTGGCCCGGCTCACACAGCTAGATCTGCTAGATGAAAAGAGACAGCAAGCTTACGATCACCTGGTGGCATACCAAAATCGACTCAAAAGGAGTTATAACAAAAAGGTCCATCCTAGACAATTCCAGGTCGGTGACATGGTCCTTAAAGAAAATCAGAAGGTCCTAGCAAATAGAGAAAAGAAAGGCAAGTTTGAGCCTACTTGGTTGGGCCCCTATGTTGTCACCGCATCCTTCGGCTCGGGAGCCTATCAGCTATCAACACCAGAAGGTGAGCCCTTGAATGATCCTATCAACATCATCCATCTGAAGAGGTTCTATGCCTGAACCTGATCCTGCATATATCAGAAAATCCAAAAACATTCAAAAAAGCAAAAAAAGCAAAAAAAAAAGCAAAAAAGCAAAAAAGAAAAGAGAAAGAGAAAATAATCGTCCAAACGGTGAAAACTTGGCAATTCAAGCGCCTTGGACAAGTATGTTGGTGAAAACCTGGTAAACAGGCGCCAACATAGTAAACTGGACTATTTATCTATTCAGTTGTCCTTTCAGCTACCGTCCTCTTCCTCCATCCATAACAGATCTCCCAGCAGTTCCATCTCCCCTATCCTCCAAGCATTCGGCTTCCATCTTCCTCCAACCCATCTGCAATCCATATCCTATTCCAAAGCTTTGTACCATATCTTGTACCATATCCCTTTCCCTTTCCTGTACATCGCTTTCCTCCCTGTATTTATCCTTCTTGTCTCCGTCCTAGTGAGAGTCCCGCCGAGTGTGATCTTCCTATCCCCAATCCTGAGCTTCTGTACATATCCCTTGTGCATATCGTTCCTCCTTGTTGTACATAACCTTTGTCCGTCCTACAGCAGCATTTGATCAAATATCTTGTCCCATCCCCAGCCTCAGAAAATTTATAGTCCCACTCAGGCCTTGTGCTTCAGCAACATCAATTGATGACTTATCCTTGCTCATCCTGATTATTCCTTGAACTTCAGCTTTTTGCCAGTGAACAACTACACTTATTCTCTCACCAACCCATGGGTCCTTAAGGATATATCATTCCTCCTGTCTGACCTAATCTTCCATCCTGGTCCTTGAGGATATATCGTTCCTCCTGTCCGACCAATCTTCCCACCATCAATCAAACCTAATCTCTCTCCTTGGCAAAGGATGTCTTTTTGGAGTTATAATTTTGATCTTGGATTTTTTGTCCTTTGGGTCTTGTTAATCTTTTTGGCTTCTCTTTATCCCACCAGGGTCACCACGATTCTTTATATCACGGTGTGCTGCGTGTGCGGATAATCTGGGGCAAGGTCTTTTGATCTTTCGCTTCTGCCTGTGAGTCAGTTGTGTGTTTGTGGTTCCTTCAGCATCGGATCCGCCATGTCACCTCTGCGCTTCATGTGTGATGTTGGGGCAACCCTGTGTGTTTATTTAGCGTCAGTCCTCGTCAGTCCTCTGCGACGTTGTTGACAGGCCTCGTGATCCCAGTATCTTTGGCAGGTCTCTAACATAGCTATATTAAATCTAGGTTGTGCACTCCCATTTGCACTTGGAGCTATCTGGTCCCTTGCATTTATCATATAGATTAATCTTGCATCTTTACATATAGTTGTATCTTGCATCTTGCATTTCCATCTCATCTTGCATTCACCCATCTTTGCTCTTGGAAGCTTGGTAATTTATCTCCCCTGCTTCCTCAGTCGTTCCTTCTTTGTTTCCTTTCGAGCAAATTCCACAATGTTTACTCCTTGCGTTATTTTCTCGAGGGGGCACAATCCCTTATTCCTCTAAATTCTAGCCTGGGGCATCTTATTTTCTTTGAAGCCATGCCACTTGCGGCATCGCATCAAAGAGGGGCAAAATGTAGACACCTAAAAATCCTTTAGAAAATAAAGTATTTTTATTTTCTGAAAAATCTCTGATGACATCATCATTTATTAATTAATTAATTATTTAATTAATTAATTTATTTTTATGTCATTAAATCCCTTTGTCTTAATTAAAAATATTTAATTAAGAAATCCCTCCCAAAAATGTTTAAATCTTATTTAAACATTAATCCCCTATTTATTAATTATTTTAATTAATAAATTGACCAAAAATCCCCCAAAAAAATAATTTATTTATTTTTTGACCAAAACTTGGCCAATTTTCTTAAGACCACTAACCTCTTCCAAAATCTTCTGATCCCTTCTTAATTTCGATTAAAAGGCTAATCCCATCTTTTCTAACCCTAATCTCAACTCAAAATACTTAATTAAGATTAAATATTTAATTTTCATATTTATTGAAAATATTTCAATAAATTTTTCCAAACTTAAGCTTTTGGAATGAATAAACTTTTATTCCATAAAACCTAAGAAAACTCTAGACTCTTCTAGAAACTTCTCAACCCAACCTCTTCACCCATCCTAATCCTAATCCCCTTTCTAATCTTGTCACATTCCATTAGCAAAAGGTTTACCAAAACTTATGCTAACCTCCTCTTAGTCATCCTCAGTCAACAAAGATGGCCACCTCTTGGCCACCTCTTGCAAATGCATTTAAGGATGCATTTAAGCCTTCCTTATCTTTCTTACATGCATTCATTATGCATTTAAGACCTTCTTATCCCTTCCTTGCCACCTCTTGGCCTTGGGCACATTTACCAAATTGTGCACATGCCCTCAAACTTTCAACACAATCCTCCCTTGACACTTGTCAGGACACTTGTCCTTGACTCAACCCTAACCTTAGCCCTAACTCTGACTCATCCTTTTTAACCAAGCCTTTCCCTTTTCCTATAAATACCCTCACCTCCTAAGGCAAATCATCTTTCAACTCTCAAACTCAATAGCAAAGTTATAATGCTATTTTCATTCTAGCATAAGCATAAACTCATCATTTTAGATCATTTTCAAGCTTAAATCACATTTAAATTAGCTTAATTGGATTAACATAGATTCATTTCTTGTTTAATCAATCTTAGTTCATCTTTTAGCTTTGCATATTTGTGTGTTCTTGAGGCCTTTGAGGCAAAATAGGTTCCTCATACCTATTTTGTGTCATTTTGGATCTTCTTGATCCTCAAATCATCCTATTTGCATGCTCCAAGTGCTTGAGTTTGCACACCCACATCCATTTATATCCAAGCATATCAAACGGTGCATGGGCGCATCCGTTTTAGGCTTAAACTGAGGTGGCTTTGATTTTAGTTTGTTTACCATTAAATTTGATTTGATAATATGCTATGACGTTTGTTTGTCTTTGGCCTTCAAAACAAGTTTAGGTGCACGCTCAAATCCTAGTCTACATTCTAACAATCCCTTATTCCTCTAAATTCTAGCATGGGGCATCTTATTTTCTTTGAAGCCATGCCACTTGCGGCATCGCATCAAAGAGGGGCAAAATGTAGACACCTAAAAATCTTTTAGAAAATAAAGTATTTTTATTTTCTGAAAAATCCCTGATGACATCATCATTTATTAATTAATTAATTATTTAATTAATTAATTTATTTTTATGTCATTAAATCCCTTTGTCTTAATTAAAAATATTTAATTAAGAAATCCCTCCCAAAAATGTTTAAATCTTATTTAAACATTAATCCCCTATTTATTAATTATTTTAATTAATAAATTGACCAAAAATCCCCCAAAAAAATAATTTATTTATTTTTTGACCAAAACTTGGCCAATTTTCTTAAGACCACTAACCTCTTCCAAAATTTTCTGATCCCTTCTTAATTTCGATTAAAAGGCTAATCCCATCTTTTCTAACCCTAATCTCAACTCAAAATATTTAATTAAGATTAAATATTTAATTTTCATATTTATTGAAAATATTTCAATAAATTTTTCCAAACTTAAACTTTTGGAATGAATAAACTTTTATTCCATAAAACCTAAAAAAACTCTAGACTCTTCTAGAAATTTTTCAACCCAACCTCTTCACCATCCTAATCCTAATCCCCTTTCTAATCTTGTCACATTCCATTAGCAAAAAGTTTACCAAAACTTATGCTAACCTCCTCTTAGTCATCCTCCTTAGTCAACAAAGATGGCCACCTCTTGGCCACCTCTTGCAAATGCATTTAAAGATGCATTTAAGCCTTCCTTATCTTTCTTACATGCATTCATTATGCATTTAAGACTTTCTTATCCCTTCCTTGCCACCTCTTGGCCTTGGGCACATTTACCAAATTGTGCACATGCCCTCAAACTTTCAACACAATCCTCCCTTGACACTTGTCAGGACACTTGTCCTTGACTCAACCCTAACCTTAGCCCTAACTCTGACTCATCCTTTTTAACCAAGCCCTTCCCTTTTCCTATAAATACCCTCACTTCCTAAAGCAAATCATCTTTCAACTCTCAAACTCAATAGCAAAGTTATAATGCCATTTTCATTCTAGCATAAGCATAAACTCATCATTTTAGATCATTTTCAAGCTTAAATCACATTTAAATTAGCTTAATTGGATTAACATAGATTCATTTCTTGTTTAATCAATCTTAGTTCATCTTTTAGCTTTGCATATTTGTGTGTTCTTGAGGCCTTTGAGGCAAAATAGGTTCCTCATACCTATTTTGTGTCATTTTGGATCTTCTTGATCCTCAAATCATCCTATTTGCATGCTCCAAGTGCTTGAGTTTGCACACCCACATCCATTTATATCCAAGCATATCAAACAGTGCATGGGCGCATCCGTTTTAGGCTTAAACTGAGGTGGCTTTGATTTTAGTTTGTTTACCATTAAATTTGATTTGATAATATGCTATGACGTTTGTTTGTCTTTGCCTTCAAAACAGGTTTAGGTGCACGCTCAAATCCTAATCTACACTCATCACTTGGGGAAAATCTATCATCACTTGGGGCATATCAGATTCATCGAGATCCATATCAATCTGATATCCTAATCTATTTTGTAAATTGTATCAGCTTTTTGTAACTATTGGTCCATTTGCACCATTTCCTTGGTTCTTCATAACTGATGGGTTCAGGATGTGATACCAATATGATTCATACAAGGACATTTAGGTCTGAAATTAGTCACTCACTTCTTCACAATCATAATGATCAGAATCGGGTGTTTTGACACTTTTTCATAATCATTGGTTCATTGTTGTTATAGTTAACATTATCTTTGGTCACTCGGGACCTAAATCTTAAATCTTGAATCTTTAAATCTTTAAATCAGTTTCTATCTCAGAATCGATTAAACCTTTCAAATCAAATCAGTTTCATACGTATATCAAACACAGACTATTCTTTGAACCACTGTGCTTCGCACAGTAATTCAAGGAGGGGCAAAATGTAATACCCCAAAAATGGGCTATAGGTTCATTAACCTCCTACATCTTCAATTTGAACGAAATCGACATCAAAGTCCTAACCTAAGGCACATCTGCACATTATTGAATCCTAATTGATTTTATCCTAAATTCTGCATCGGGGAATGTTCCTAGCAATATTCCTATTTATCCTAATTATCTTTAATTTCATAATTATTTGGCGATAAATTCTATTTGTCCTAAAGTTTGATTAATTGAATATTTTAAATATTTAATTAATTAGATTTAATATTGCCGCTTAATTATTTAATTAAATTTAATTATAAATTATACCTAAATTGTATTATTTAATTTTGACAATAAATCTAAAATCTCATGACTAATTGATTAAATTCTTATTTAATTAATTAATGTCAATTGTCAATTTTTAATAATATAGTTTTTAAATAAAGTTTTATTTAATAATTGTTTAACCCATAAATCAATTGTTTTAATTCAAAAATCAGTTAAGTTGAGAATAAATTACTTTATTTTAAATTAATTTATAATTAAATCATGCACGATCAAAAAAGCAAGCAACTAGAAATTAACAATCAATTTTAAAATTGAAACTCAATATCTGATGATGAGTTGAAATTTTATCTAAAACTCTATTTTGAGTTAAACACTGCTTTTGCATGATTTTTGTGAGTTAATTATCTCTAATTTCTTGATAACTCAAAAATCAACCCGAGTTTATCAAGAGTGATTTATGGCTTTTCTCTTGCATCCTCAAAGCCCTGGATTTCTATAAAAATAAGGCTCAGCTCTTCATATCTCATCAACACTCGAATTTGCACAATTACTCTGGCGAATTGGCGATTGAAGGATTAAGCACTTGCGATAGACGATTTGTGAGATCTTTCATAGTTGATCATAGTTTTGGCATAGTTTCATATCATAGTTTTCATATTCATTCATAGCATTCTTAGATTAAATCTGTATTCAATTTCACTCATTCTAGATTAATTTCATACAGTTTTTCATCCTATTGCACATAAAATACAAAAATATAGATTAAATATGCATTCATATAATCTTTCATATTTTGCATTCAAATCCTTCGTTTAGGTGTTGCATTGTCACTGATCTCAATTCCAATATGAGAACATCATACTCACACCTACTAGAAGGCAGTAAATCGCCTGGGTAGCATAGTTTCATTTGCTTGCAAGATTTTGGTTTTTGCTAACCTCTAATGTTTTACTAAAGTGTTGTGTCTACAGCTAGGTACAAAATTCATACACACAATGGGTAGATAATAGTTGACATACCTTGCTATATATATATATATATATATATATATATTACAGTATTTCATATAATTGTTTTAAGGTATGTCCTAACATTTGGATTAGATTGACTAGTTGAATACTTGAATATACATGCATGCACTACTAATCTACCAGGATAAAAGGAACAAATGGAGAATGAATTGGTAGCATTGACAAGGAAGTGATGAGGTTTTTTCCATGATGAGAAAAACCATTAAAACAGCCACAAAACATGCCCAAAGGAATGAAGGAATGAATGTCTCAGGGAATATAGGGGCATGACTATGCTAAATCTCCTCTACAGTCAATATTCTATTGAAATGGTTGTTTAGTCTTTGTGATCTTCTATTGTGCATTGTCGCATTCTCCTTTCTTTATGGATGAATCAGTCAAACCTTATCTGTATGTTCAAATGTCAATCCTCTATATATAAGGATATGATTGTTGGAAATCTAGTTAGACAGATTATTGTAGTATTGTTATATTGGAAGTAAGTTACTCTCTAAGTTTTGTGCACTATTCTGTTATGATGTAATCATTTTTATGAATATATACAATGAAGGAGTAATTTTGAGTTAAATTATATTACTATTAGATAGATTATTGTATCACTGTTATATTGGAAGTAAGTTACTCTCTAAGTTTTGTGCACTATTTTGTTATGATGTAATCATAGCTAATAGAAACTGACCAAGGGGGCCCACTTGGGAGGTGGATTAGAGTAGAGTAGAGAAAGTAGTTAAAAAAAATTCAGTAATAGAAGTAGAATTCATTGTTTTCTCCTATAGCATCATAACCTGTGAATGTTCCTACAACACTTGCAGAGATAGTCATAGTAAATGCTAGAAATCTAGTTAGACATATTATTGTATTATTGTTATATTGGAAGTAAGTTACTCTCTAAGTTTTGTGCACTATTATGTTATGATGTAATCATAGCTAATAGAAACTGACCAAGGGGGCCCACTTGGGAGGTGGATTAGAGTAGAGTAGAGAAAGTAGTTTAAAAAAATTCAGTAATAGAAGTAGAATTCATTGTTTTCTCCTGTAGCATCACAACCTGTGAATGTTCCTTCAACACTTGCAGAGATAGTCATAGTAAATTCTGGAAATCTAGTTAGACATATTATTGTATTATTGTTATATTGGAATTAAGTTACTCTCTAAGTTTTGTGCACTATTCTGTTATGATGTAATCATAGATAATAGAAACCAACCAAGGGGGTCCACTTCGGAGGTGGATTAGAGTAGAGTAGAGAAAGTAGTTTAAAAAATTTTAGTAATAGAAGTAGAATTCATTGTTTTCTCCTGTAGCATCACAACATGTGAATGTTCCTACAACACTTGTAGAGATAGTCATAGTAAATGCTTTGGAATGATAGAATAGGTTGAAGATAGAACTTATATTTTTCAATGTCAATTTCAACTATTTGGCTGTGTATTTTTCTTTCCTACAGCAATAGCATAGTTCTTTCCATGTATTTTCCTTCCTACAGCTTAAGTAAGATGACTTTATAAGAGGCTTAGTGCACAAACCGTGTTGTCCCATTTCAAGTATACATCCCAGGGTTGACAATTTAAATGCACTCCATGATAGGGAAATAATACCTAGTTTCAATACACTATTCCTAGGATACATGTTGGAAAGATTATTATTACCTATTATGGGGATGTTCATTTTTGGTGCCATTGTTGAGGATGGTGTCAAGTTGAGAATCCTATTGAGTCATTTTAGATAGTTCCCTATTTTCTAGATAATAGTTTGTAGGCCTGAACTTGCTTCACAAGTTCATTTAACCACTTGCATGCATCGAAGGGGAAGAAGAAGAGATGTCTATGGAAGGTTCCTCCAAAGAGAACCTCTTAATTTGAATGAAGAGTCTACAGAAATCTAATTACCTTTTGTTGATGCTATTAGGATTAAGTAATATTGAGAGGGGGGGTGAATCATTATTACAACACTTCAACTTAAACTTAAACCAATTGAAAATAAACCATATCAATGTTGAAATGAAAAGAACATAAACACATAACTCATAACACCATTATTTTTTTTCAAGGAAACCCTAGCCAAGGGAAAACCTCAGTGGGGATGGTACCCACAATTATGCACTAAAATATAGAATCCCTATTAGGAGATCTAGCCCTGTTAGGAGTTGAGTATTACATAGTACATTTTCTTATTAGAGGAATAGAAAACCCTGTTAGGGGTATACAAAAACCCTGTTAAAGGTGAGGTGAGCTTATAGCTCTTACAATAAAAATTTTGTTACAAAAGTGTTCTTCAATAAGTGAACTGTACAAGCATCTACTATGCTTTGATAGTTCTAGCTATAGCTCTGTCAATCTTTGATCTCGCATCTACTATATTCCTTTATTAATATCCCAAATTCTCATCCATCACATATCCATTACTATCACACTTATCGCTTCCGTAAAACACTCTATACTTATATCAATTATGTCATCCAGTTGGCTCTCAAATACAATATAAAACATAACAATTAATTATACAAATGATAAATGTAGAGTCGGAGATCTTTTATTACCAAAGTGCTAGAAATATACAACTTTCATTTGACTTAGCATGTTACCATTCTATCTAACCTTCCCTCAATCATCATGATTGTTCATATACCCTATTTCATATATCCTTCTACTTCTCTATATACATATTTTTCTCTCTTTTTTTATTTACAATTTTTATTTTCTCTTTTTCTCATTTTTCCTCTTCTCATATTCTCTTCTCTTCCTCTCCCTTTGACATCAATGGAAAAGGTTCTTACAAAACTTCAAAATTTTAAGCACATAAGACTTAGTGATTACTCACCAGATTCAGAATGTCTTGGAAAGAGTCTTCCAATGTCTTCACTTCATCATCCCATGACTTGATCAGAAGTTCACTAATATGGATCAATCCATTCAGTGCATAAGATGCATTCTCTATTGCCTTCAGCTCAGTGGGTACAGAGTTTGTCATTGATCACTCTATCTTCTCCATCTCTATGAGATGAGCTTCAAGAATTGAAAGCTTAGGAGTGATTAGACTCTTTAGCAAACCAAATCTTTCCACTACTCTCCCTTTCTCTGTATTCAAAGAACTTATCTTATCCAAATTTTTGGATATCTACTTGTCCATTTCCAACACAGTTTGTGAAGAGGTTTCATAGCTATCCATTATCTTGTCTAATGTAGCCCTATCCTTGGCTATGATATCTTCAATATTCTTTATGTGTCTACTAGGATTAATGCAATAACTATATAGTTTTCTTCCTTTTGCCACACAATTTTTTGCCTTAATTATGGTTTCTTTCAGAATGCCCAAGTCCCATGAGATGGATTGGTAGACTTCCTTCAACTTATTTTCTAAGTATCTCTTCTTATCCTTATCCTCTGTGATCTTTGACAGTGACTCAAAATGACTTTCAAAGTTGTTAAATGCCAAGTTCAAGTTCTCTGCATCATCCTTTACGTGACATGTTAGAGGTGTAGGGAGTATATGATTCATAGTATCTACTACCCTAGAAATCACCTTTACCTTCTTATCCCCCTTTTGTTCTAACCTTTCCTTTTCCTTAGAAAATTTCATGAAGGATAACCTCATGAGTTCATCCTCATCCATGCTTTCCACATTAGTTCTTACCAGTTTGGCCATACTTGCCAACAATAGGGTGGAGGAGGTATCTGGTTCTTGTTTAAGCTCAATTCTTACATCTTCTTTTTCTTCTCCTATCTCTTTTTCCTTCATTTCCTCTTGGTGTTTCTCTTTCTCTTATTATTTATCTTCCTATCTTTCTTTTATATGTTCTTCCTCTTTCTATCCTTCCTCTTCTACTATCATTGCACTGTCCAGATTTTCTTGAAATGGATCTTTACATCAAGTGAAGTGTCTAGTGATATAGGCACACCAAAAATGAAGAAGTCTAATTGATTATTGACTTCGCTTGCTTTCTCGCTCTCTTCATCTATCTTAGAGATTTCTCCCATTCCTAAGGGTGTAGGCTTGGTAACCTTGGGAGGTGAGGTCTTCTCAGAAATGTCGCACATAATAATTTGGTCCAATACCTTTTATGTGTCTTCTATAACATCATCATACTTCCTTTCCATTATCTTCACAAGTATGGCCTTTGTTCTTAATAGAGGTTTCAACTCTTTAATGATTATCTCCCTCTCTTGTATGGAGACTATAGGCAACATGTCTTCAATAGCCTTATTTCTTATAGTCTCATCCTCAAAATGTACTAATTTTTTTCTTATTTCCAACTTTCTATACAAGTCCTTAGGAATACTGCCTTTTATTTCTAGCAAATTCTTCTTGTAGACTAACAAGTGCTCAATTACTGACTAATTTTTAGAGTCATACCTTTCATAATACATGTTTAGGGTCTTCAAGTTTCCATCTCTTATTATCCTCTTCTATAAAATCTTGATATCTTGCTTCCATAGATAGTAAGGATTCTTTTGTTCTTCTTTTTCTTCTTTCTTCTTAGTCACCTTGTCCTCTTCTTTGTTTCTACTTCTACCTTTTGTTTCTTAGGGCTTCTTGGTTTGTTAGATCTTGTAGATCTCCTAGGAGTGCTCATGGGTGCATTTACTTGTGCTATCTTCTCATGTGTAATTGATAAATCAATTATATTAGTTGTGGCACTTATTACCTTTTCTATTTCAGAAGGAGGAGGTGCCTCAATTTCCAAGCTAGAGGACCCTTCTGTCATCTTTGTCCTTACTTCTTTTAGTTTCTCCTTTGTAATTCCTACCTTCGTAGCTATGTCATCAACCATTTTCTCTATTTTTCTATTCCTTGTCCCTTTATCCTATTCTTCTCTAACTTTTGCTAACTTTTCCAAGTAAGTTCCCCATCTCTCTTCATATGTGTCTATCTTAGTTGCTAATACATGTTCAAACTGCATTGTGAGAACCTCATAACTAACCTCATACTCTATAGGGTAGCACCATTTCTTTCTAGGTTCTACTACTTCAAAGCACACACAGTTAGTTTCAACCATGAAACAGATTGTGTCTTTATAATTTTCTACCAACTCCTTAGGTATTATGTATTTATCCTTCATTTTCCTTTGAAGGATATTAATCATTGCAAATAATTCTCCATCTACCCAATCTTTGTTCTATCTCCTAAAGCTCTCTAATATCTATATGCCAGTAGATATACTATCTTTCCATGCTCTAGGGTGCATTTTGGGAAATTTATGTACAATGTGAATGTACATGTGTATCAGGAGTGAACCAAACCTAAAATATTTTGACTTGTCCTTCTTGATAATCCTCACATTCTCCAAGAACCATTGTGCTAGGATTTCACATAATTTATATCTGGTATTTTCCTTCACCATTCTATAGGCCATCATTACCCCTGCTGCCATAGAATTAGGTCTGCTTCTATAGTACAATTTATATCCTAGTAGCATTGTTACCAATCTCACATCTTGCTAAAAGATGTCATTCATAGTCATTTCTCTCTTATCCCATTTAGAATGAGTTAGGGTTTCTACTTGCTTCTTGATATTCTTCTCAGCTACTGGGAGGGCTCTATTGTTGTCTAATCTGGTTATCTCATGAATTAGTTGGCTACATATCTTAATAGGTTTCTCTCCTATCCAAATGAATTGATCATGGATTCTTCTTAGAATGATCTTGAACCATTCAGTTTCATAGAACTCATTCAGGATGGTTAACTTAATGATAGATTGGTATTCTAGATGTTTTAACTCTTCTTTCATTTTTCAATCTGACTCTATCATCTTTCCTAATTCCTTATATTTTTCTCCATCTCCTATGGTCTCATACTTATAGTGAAAGTAAGCCCTAATATCTTCAACATATAACACATTGTATGGGATTTGCAAAAATGCTCCTTCTGAATGATCCTCACAAGACTTAAATGGGTGACTCTTAAACTTATACCTTGGTCTATCAATAACATCAAATATGACAGGTGCATCCATAGCTTTTGGTAGAGTTTATAATTTAAATACCTTGAATATGCCAAATTTCAGAACTTTTGCTTCAAACGATCACACAATGTAGTTGCTAGATGGTTGTAGTGCTTCTTAACTCTTTTCTCCTTGGTCACTGCTAATCAAACAGTGTAGAAATTATAAGTTTCAAGGTGTTTTATCCATCACAAGGTGAGTGAATTCATTAATCACAGGTAGCTTAACTTCATATATTGTCTAGTCAAACATAAATTTTGCGATCATAGGATATGAATCTCTAAGTGTTGTGATCACAAACATAATCTCCATAGTGTCTGTACATACCATATCTAAGCTCACATGAGCTTATTCCACATAATTAGGGGCTAGATATATTATTTTGTCTACATCCAATGCTCCCCCTAAGGCCATGCAGCCTTCTAGGTTGATGTAGTAATGTCAACATTATGAGAAGACATAGTAGCATCTACTATCTCTCCCTGAACCAATGCCTTATTGAAATCTTTTACCTTCCATATCTTCTCATCATCTTCATTTGTTGTTTTCTTGAAATGACTCTTGAACTCATCTATGTACTCATTAAGAATTTTACCACTGTCACCAATATTCTTCTTTATAACTATGGATGGTGGTCCTCTTCTATTGTTCGTTCCATTATACTTGCAAAACTTTTCTATGTGTCCTAAGTTGTTGCATTTGAAACATGTAGGTTGTCTTCTGCCTTGATTAACCTAGATCTTACAATACCTTGCAGTATGCCCAAGGTTATTTCATTTGTAGCATGTGATCTTGGCTTTTGGCTCTTTTCTGATGTAATCTTCTATGTTCCTTGACTGATCTGGTTTCCTGCATTCTTCTTTCTCATGTCCATATGCATAACAGTTATAACAATAACCAATAAAGGGTTTGAAAGGACCTTTACTTTTTCAATCTCTTTTCATGTGTCCAACTTTGTTGCATCTAAAGCATCTACCTCTGAAAGGTCTGATCTAATCTTTAGGTTCTTCAAAAGTGGTTCTATATTTAGTCTTCACTTCATGTGATTCATCATTAGTCTTAGAACATTCTCCTTCATTGTATCCAATTCTAGTCATGTCTCCTTTAGGTTTTTGTCTCTCTCTTTGTTTATCAATTTTGTCACTGCTCATGTGTAACTTCTCAATGTTCAATTTGGATTGAGTGAGTTCACCTTTTATGATCTGATTGTACTTCTCCAATTTCTGACATTTATCCTTGTAGTGATCAAGTTCAGTCTTCATCTATCCTATCTGCATATTTGCTTCTTTTAGAGTTTCTTCAACTTTGTATCTTGCATCTTTTTCATGTTGAATTTCTTTAATCATTAGAAGAATAATTTGTTCTTTTTCTTTCTCTAGCTTCTTAACTTGGTCTGATGTATCATTGTCTAAATCCTCTTTGATCTTATCCATAAGGTCTTGTCTCTAACTTATTGAAAGTTCAAGTTGTTCCTTTAGTTTCTTAATGAAACCTTCTACTCTTCTTAGTTTGAATTTCAATTTTCTATTATCAGCCTTTTCTTGTCCAGGTCATCAAGTGTTTCATCAAAGTTTTCTTGAAAACTTTTTGAATCCATTATGATCTCCCTTAAGCTGTTAGGCTTTCTCTCGAATGGCCAAAAGCTCTGATATCAATTGTTAGGATTAAGTAATACTGAGAGGGGGGTGAATCAGTATTACAACACTTAAACTTAAACTTAAACCAATTGTAAATAAACCATATCAATGCTAAAATGAAAATAACATAAACACATAACACATAACTCATAACACCATTATTTGTTTTTGAGGAAACCCTGGCCAAGGGAAAACCCCGGTGGGGATGCTACCTATAACTATGCACTAAAATATAGAATCCTTGTTAAAAGATCTAGCCCTGTTAGGAGCTGAGTATTACATAGTACATTTCCTTGTTAGAGGAATAGAAAACCCTATTAGGGGTATACAAAAACCTTGTTAAAGGTGAGGTGAGCTTACACATCTTACAATCAAAATTCTATTACAAAAGTGTTCTTCAATAAGTGAACTATACAAGCATCTACTATGCTTTGATAGTTCCAGTTATAGCTCTGTCAATCTATGATCAGCCATCTACTATCTACCTTTATTAATATCCCAAATTCACATCCATCACATATCCATTACTATCACACTTATCGCTTCCATAAACCACTCTATACTTATATCAATTTTGCCATCCATTCGGCTCTCAAATACAATATAAAACATAATAATTACTTGTACAAATGATAAATGTAGAGTCAGTGATCTTGTATTACTAAATTTTCAGCAATATACAACTTTCATCTAACTTAGTAGGTTACCATTCTATCTAACCTTCCCTCAATCATCGTGACTATTCATATACCTTGTTTCACTATTTTTGTGTCTTCACATACCTTCATATCACTCTATCTTATGGATATCAACACCAAAACATGTGTGACCTTAACTAAAGGTCATAAATATCCAAAAATGTCTTCCTATAAGTTTTCAAGCCATAATACATCATATATTACCTTCACTGACCAAAACTGTACTACAGTATACTGTTATTCCAATTCTGTACTTAGTCATTTTCATGACTGTGTCTCCCACACTTATAATCACTTCATGCAATCACTACAACATAAGTGTTTCCATAAATGACAACCCTTAAGTGATCCCTAGTGCTCTCAAATCATCACTTTCCAATAGACGCAAGTCTAGAATTTCCTCTAGCAACTTCATCTGTAGAAGACCCATTTGATCCATCTGACCTTCGGCCTTTTGATGAGATTTTGGCTAGTTTTATTGCTAATTCCACCTCCAGTGCACCAATTTCTAATAATCCTCTAGCCATAAATACTTCCCAAAAACACCTTCACTCTCAATTACTTGCAGTAATGGCCCAACCTACATTTCCATTTCCTCTTCCTAGCCTTATCAATAATGCTAATCTCAAAAACATACCCATTGCCACTCTACCAAAGTTTTATGGTCTAATAACTGAGGACCCTAACACCTTTTTATTCAAGTTTGACATTATCTACTAAATTTTGTACTATAATAATGATAGTCACAAACTCAAGCTATTTCCAGCAACATTAAAGGAGCCAGCCCTAAGATGGTTTATGGGATTAGGGGCTAATGCACCAACTGATTGGAATGAGATGTAGGCCCCATTTTTGAAAAAATATAAAGAATATTGTAAAGGGGTTGATTTAAGAGGGGATGAAATCTTTCAAATTTCACAAAAAGGAGATGAAACTCTAGAAGATTACATTTCACACTTCTTGTATAATTTGCAGAAGAATCCTGAACATGCATTGCAGGAGGATTCACAAAACTCATCTTTTTGAGAGGAGTAAATGACAATTGTCTCAAAGCACTAGACCTTATGGCTAGAGGAGATATGTCTCAATCTTCTTGGTGTGATCTCAAGAAAATCTTCCTAAATTATTCAAGATCGGCAGTAAAGAAAGGCAGAGGATTCTGACAAACACTTGCTAAAGGAAATGGCTCTGGTATATCTAAGATGGAAATCTCAAATTTGTTGTCAGATTTCAAACAAGACATTATCAATGATGTTACCACACACTTGGATACAATGTAGGCCAAAAAGAAGCATGAAGAAGTCGAGGAAAAGCTAGCTGAGTACTACCCCCATTATAGACAACAAAAGAAGGATTATTGGTGCAAGATGGTAGCTAATTTGGAAACACAACACATTCCTACTAAGTTTAGGAAAATAGAGGGAGAGGATGAACAAGTCTTCTTCATTGCTCAATGTCGGCCATGGGCTCCAAGACAAGGTATGCCTCAGGACCCTTTATAATATTTTAATAATTATAGTAGCCAATGGCAAAACCAGAATTCCCAATATCTTTCTCAATCCTTCCAACCTGTTTGGAATAATGCCTAGCCAAATACTCAATTGAACTAGTGGTAGAACTCCCAGTAGCTCCAATGGCCATAGCCACAACCTCAAAATCAATGGTAGCCACCACAGGGGAATTAGAAACCATATAACCAATGGAGGGGACCTTAATAATGGCCTAATTAGAATCTTGGCTATCAGTCACTACCGCTTCCACTTCCTCAACCACCACTTATGCCACCTCCTACATCCACAAGTCCTCCTCCACAACCAACACAATTACCTGCACAACCATAGACAAATCCTAACAATAAGCAATAGCAACCAGTCTATACTACTGAAGCTCAATAGTACCATGCTTATGCATTGGACATAACTGACATTCACTTGAGATCTGGTACTACTCTACCAGCACCAAAACTCCCTATTATAACAAGAGTAGTAGATACTCCTGTAGCATCAAAACCACTACCAAAAGCTACTTTGCCAAATACAACCTTACCAACTAATGTGTCAAGTCAAACTGATGCTCAAATCCTAGTTAATCCTCCTTTTCCTTAGAGGCTAAGGATGGACAAACCCATACTCCAAGAAGAAGCACCATTTGATATCCTTGACCAATTGAAGAACATGCATATCCAAATCCCATTGTTTAAGGCTATTAAAGATGTTCCTCTTTATGGAAAATCCATTAAAGAAGCATGTCTCAAGAAACCTGGAAGAAAGAAAAAGAATCTCCAAATAGTACATGTTATAGGTTAATTGGCTGATATAATATTGTTAAAGATAGTGATTCTGAAGTACTATGATCCAGGAAGCCCAGTTGTTGATGTAATAATTAATGGCTAGTTAGTGAAGAATGCTTTGATAGACTTAGGTGCTGCTATTAATGTCATGACAAAGGATACCATGCATAGGTTGAGTATAGAGGGATTAAGGACAACTCCAATAGTTTTACAACTTGTAGACAGTTCTACTGTCACCCCAGATGGCATAATCAAAGATATAGTTGTCACGTTGGATTCCTGGAATCTTGCTGACTTTATGATATTGTCACCCAAAGTAACCCTTGTTGGTTATCTAGTAATACTTGGATGACCATGGTTAGCAATAGTTGATGCTAATATCTATTGCAGATCAGGAAACATGACCATCTTTGATGGCCAAACAATCAAGAAGTTAGCGTTATATCCTCCAGCCCAACCTCAAGCTGGTTTGAGTACTCCTATTTGGCCCAACTTGGGAGATGAGGAAGAATAAATAAACTCTGTTGCCCAGCTGATGATGTTACACAGAAAATATTTTCTAAAACCGCAATAAGAGGATGATGTGCTTCAGAGCATCCTCACAAATGATTGTGTTACAGTAAAATATATTTCTCAAATCTTGTTAGAATTTAATCTTTCCTTGGTATATTTGTATTTATAGGATAAACCAAGGTATCCTAATGTACTCGTCCTCTAGTCCAAGTGGGAGGACATGTAATATTTGTAATTTCCTTTATTAAGGAAAATAGATATTCCTCCTTATGAGGAATCCTACACTTGTCTCACACACTAGTGAAATGTGGCATACACAAAAATGGGACTTACAATGTAACTACTTTCTCACATCTCTATTAAGAGATGGCTCTCCTTCTCTCATCTCAAGAGATTCTTCTTCTTTTATCATTGTATGAGCTTTGCTCTCACTCTCTCTCTCTCATTCTTAGGCATTTTTTTGCCACTTTCATTATATCACAGGGGTTTTTTATGCTTTTCCCCCTTTAAAATTTTATCTCCTTGTTGCTTCTTTCTTTGGTGAATGCTCCTAGAACAGGGTTTATTCATGGTAAATCTCCTTATTCCTAGCTCTAAGCATTAAACAATTTCCTGTCTCTCATATTTTGGTTATTATTTTAACATGGTATCAGAGCAGGTTGGTTTAATCTTGTTTTGAGTGTACACGTGAAGGAGCTACCATATCTTGGAGAACTCCAATATTGAAGACTCTTGAGAGAGTTATTACTAATATATATTTTTTGACTAATCTGATTAAGGAAAAAAAAATTGAAATTTTTTTTCATTTTGGCTAGTTTACCGCCAAACCCGATTTATCCATTGTATACATTTAGTTTTGCAAGTTTGGATACTTTATTGATAAATATAATATTTATCAAAAAATTTATAATCAAAATATTATATTATAAATATATCAAAATCTTAAAAGAATTTAAAAGTTAATATTATTTTAATTTGTTAAAAGATTTAAAAGGATTAAAAATTTATTCCTTTTTCTAATTTCGGTTCATAACTGTTCATAATATCTTTTTCAATTTTCTATCATTTGTTTCTAATTTTGTTGCTGCATGTATAGATTTTCTTTTCAATTTGCTTTAATTAAAAATGTAAAAATAGAAACTAATCTTAGCATAGCTGAGAACCATTTTTTTAATCATTACATTGTTATTATTCCTTTTGCATGCGCTGTAATATACTAACTTTAGCTTGTTGAGTTTTCTCTGCATGTGGTATTTCTTCCAGGTGCGCTCCATGATCAATTCATAAAAAAAGGGTTTGGTTCCTTTTTTTTCAGAGATCCATGTTTTGAATGAAATAAACTCAGCCGAACGTTCTTTTTTTCTTTACTATCCTCAAATGATTCTGTATTGAATAAGTTCACCCTTTCTGTATCGATCTCTGCAATCTTTTTCTTTGTGTTTAGTTATCTCTTATTGCATTTTCTTATAGCATTTTTTTAGTATCTGCATCAGGAGCCTCATTTTTTGTAAGAAACGAGAGCCCTCTCTCATTTGCTTTGTTCTATAATTGGCTTTTTGTTTGGCATCACATTTTTATCTCTTGTAGGTTGTTAGAAACTTCATGTGTATCGAGTTTTTAACTTTTTTCTGTTCTCTTTTGGCATTTTTTTAGCTTTCCTTCCTTACCCGCTAAGTATCGTTGTTACTTTTTTTTAAAGCTTGAAACCGCTTTGTAATATTTGGGAGCTATAAGGGGACAAAGGTCCTACCAAGATTCAAACATAGGTCATTGGATTCAAAGTCCAGAGTGCTAACTAGACTCCTTGACCATCACTAGTCTTTCCTTCCTTTGGTTATTTTGTTAGTGTAGAGAGATACATGCAAATATCTCTTATATCAGTTTCCTAGTCTATGTCTTGCATTTACTTTCAGTGTTGCGTTGGCTCCCTTCCCTTGCATGCGTTGTTGTTTCCTTCTTGTATTTCAAGTTTTTTATTGCGCTTTCTTCTTCATCCATTTGTCTTCTTAGCACTATCTTTTATATTCACTTTAGCTAAGTTTTTTGTTTGCAGTTTTCCTTGCTTGCACTGTTGCTTGATATTGCTTGAATTCGTTGGTAGTTGTTACCTTTTTTATCCTAACCTTCGAGCCTTTTTCATTTCCTTGGCTCTATTTCGTTAATATTATCTGCTCATTCTAACTATATCTATTTGTAGTATATCTGTGAGCATTTCTTTTAGTTTGTTTTATGTTGTTCCGCCTTTAATATATCTATCATTTTGTATCCATTACTAGAGAACCCCACTTCTTTATTTGCATTCGCCTCCTTGAGCTGCTCCAGATCACTCAAGCCAGGTGGAGTTAAAGTTTTTTTCACATTTGGGTGCGATCCTCCTCCACTTCTGCCCTAGCCTCTGCCATCACTGCTTCCTCCTTTTGAATCATTGCTTCCCTTGGTGTTATGTGCATGTTGCCTTTGTTGTGTGGTTTAGAAGGTTTCGAGACCTACACACACCCCCGTTTCGAGCGCTTTCTAAGTCTGCTTTTTCTTTAGTCTTTTCATAATTTTTTTGTTCTTGTGGACTCTCTTTTTTTGCGATCTGTTAGCTTCCTTTGTGTGTCTCTCTTCTTGTTTTTATCCAGGTAAAGTAACAGTTTGGTGGTGCCCTCAGAAGAATTTTTTGTGGACATAATCTTATCAAGAACACAGCAGTAGGCATCCATCAATTCTGCTAGTTTTTTGGAAGAAGTTGCATGATAAATAAGAATTTGTTAAGTACTTCTTAGACTTTTGTAATATTTTGAGCCTTTTGTAATGCATTCTCTCATTCCCATTATTTTGATTATTTTTTAAAAATAATAAAGTTTACTTTATATATTCCTTTTTTAAAAATAAATATAACTATCAATTGTTAACTTTTTATAAGGCTTTGGCCTGTTGTATTGGATATATGATATTAAAGGTTTAGCTTCAAGGATTTTTTTAGCAAGTGTATAAAGTTTTTTGCGGTTGTAGTATTAAATCTTTAGTTCCAGGGTTTGTTCTATCATCTTAGTTTTAATCTGGTTGTAGTTTTTTAGTTAGACCTTTTTTATTATTATTTATTCCTGATTCCTAATCTGCTTTTATTTACTCATTTTTTTGCTAACCTTTGCAGGTTTGATTCATTTTCTTTATTAACTCTTTCAGTATATAAGTTCAACTAACGTTTATTACATTCTTTTTATCTTTTTGTTGTTTTTTCGGGGTCCTAACATTGTTTTTTGTAGGGTTAGTGGGCTTTTTCATAACTCTATTGATCCTCTTAGTTTATATCAATTTTTATTTTTTTTCACATGCACAATAACACTTAGCTTCAATTCATCTTCTAAGTCAAGTTTTAATGAAAGTCTTTTTTAGTTTCAATTCAGTTGGCTAACATTTTTTTTTGCAGGTTCATATCTGTTCTTTATCTCATCCTTTTTGCGGGGTTGTTATTAGTTTTTTTAGATTTTGTTCTTGTTCTTACTTGCAAGAGATTCTTGTGTTATCTGTTAATCTATAATAGCTTAACCAAGATTTTTTTTGCTCTACAGTGTTCTTAGTTTCCATTTTCCTTTGGTTGTTTTTTCTTGCATGCCTCTTTGGCGTCAGCTTTTATAGCTTTTTGCCATTGCATGCAAGTGTATATAGTTTGATTTCAGTTCTTTTCTATTCTTTGTTATAGGTTTCTCTATTTATCCCTACTTTAGATCTTCATTTTTTCATCATGAATACCCTAATGCCAGAAATGAAATTAACTAGTACAAACTACCATGCATGGAAAACACACATGACTTTCATATTTAGATTTAGACATATTTTAGAGATTGCCACTGATGCCAGTTTGAAACCCGCAACCTCTACTCCTCAAGCTAACCAAACTACATGGCAGACAAAAAATGAGGAAGCACTTGGCTTAATCAGAATTTCCCTAAGTCCCAAGTTGTATGTCTTAATTTCTACTTGTACAGAAGCCCATCAGGCTTGGAACATCCTGAAAAATACCTATGACAGTGTAGATGAAACTCAAAAAATCCAGCTTCAAGACCAACTTGAAGACCTCAGGTATACTGACTTCAACTCAGTTGATGATTTCTTGCTCAAGTTTGATTCCATTAGAGTTTTACTAACTGGTCTACAAGTTCCTCTTTTTGATTTAAGAATAATCCACATAATCATTCGTAAATGTTTGCCTAGACAGTTCCAATAGTTTATTACAAATATTTACTCTCAATTAGCTATTCCTTCTTTAGCATCTCAACTAACTTATGTTATTTTTCAAAATATGTTGTGTCAAGAGGAAGCTAAATTAATTTAGTTTGGCATACTTAAAACTCATGAACATGCATATGTCTCTAACAATAGATCTTCTAACACAAATCAAAATAACCAAAACTATCAACGATCTAATAATACAAATAATTCAAATAATAACTCAGGCCAACAATTTAATGATCATTACAATTCTAGGCCTTCAAATAACTATCATAACAATAATCATTCAAATAGGCCACATTGCACCTATTGCGGTAAAGATGGTCACTTAATACATAAATGTTTTAATGTTAACTGTATGTTTTAATGCTTCTAAACCACCTAAATAGAATATTGATAGTAATGCATCTCAACATGTTCAATCCCATAACGAAGTCTTGGATTCTTTGCAAGCTGACTCTATGCATATTCCTGTTTCTTTAGCTGATAATTATTGTTTTCAAGGTTAAGGACCTGGTAATGTTTCTGTTCCAAATGGTAAATTACATGATGTGCTTTATGTTCCTGATTTGAAAGATAACCATCTTTCTGTTTCTACTCCTAACATTAAGGATAATACTCATACTCTTCAAAAGGATAATGATGAACTAAATGATAGTAATGATGCTCGTCATGATTTTGTTCCTTCTAGTAGTAGTAGTGATGATGATGATGATAGTAAAAATCTGTTTACTCCTCCTTGCTCTCATGTTGATGATATGTTTGACCAAGAAGAGGAAATTATATCTAACTTTCTTAATGCTACTTTGAAAGATATGTTTATTACTCGAGATGAAATTCATGCTGATAGTACTGTTATGGAGGTTAATGATAATGATGATGTTGGATACAATTGTCTGAAGGACATTGTTGGATTAACTATGTTTTGTCTTTGATGTCACACAAATGTCATATCCATTATCATTCTTAGTATCTACCGAGTTCAGTCGGTCAGCTAAGCAGTTCTCAGTATCTACCGAGTTTAGTCAGTCAACTAAGCGGTTCTCAGTATCTACTGAGTTTAGTCGGTTAGCTAAGCGGTTCTCAGTATCTACCAAGCTTAGTCGGTCAGCTAGGCGGTTTTTAGTATCTACCGAGTTCTCTCGGGTGTCTAAAGAAAACATGACAGGGTAACAATGTTAATCGAGCCTCCTCGGTTACTGAAGGAAAATTAGTGGTTACCGAGCTCTCTCAGTCTCCAAAGGATGTTACAGAATTCGCTATGGTTACCGAGTTCTCTTAGTCACCGAAGGAAATCTTTTCAGGATTAATGTTTACCAAGCAAGGTCAACCCTTTCAAAGGATTTTTTTATTACAATTTGTTTATCCCAGCCAACTGTTATAATAATTATTAGTGCCGACTTGACAATCTAAATGATTATGAAATGGCATATATATATAGAAGGTCAAGTGGTGAATAAAAGATATACAGCATGCAAAAATCATTTTGAAGAAAGGTGTGTGCAAATTTTAAAGGATGGTCAGATATCTTTGAGGAGCAGCAAAGATTTAATTGATCAGTAAGGATCTAGTGAAACAGAACAGAGATCTATATTCAACAATTCAGTTGCAAGTCATTTCATTGTTACTCTCTAGCAATTGTAGTAGTGATATCAAAATCTCTTAATCGAGTTGGTTTAATAACCATTTTGTAAATCCTCTAACAAGGTAACAGTTCTATTGAATTGTTTCAAGACCTCTCACAAGGCCACTCCTAGTAGGGTGATTAAATCCTCTAACAAGGTCACACCTAACAGTGTGTTTTGTAACCTTTTACTGGGGTGGCTTCTAACTGGGCATCACTTCAGAAGAGTGAAAAATAGTAACTAGTTACATTGGTGGTTTTTCCCATATTGGGTTTCCATGGTAAATCTGGTGTCTCTTGTGTTCATGTTATTTTCTTTATTCATGTAAATTAATTAGTGATGAATGGTTAAGAACAGTTTAATTATTACACACTTCAAGGATCATGTTTTCAGCATTTCTCTATATATTTACTGAGTGGCACAGTAAATAATTTGTTAAGATATTTAAGGGATCAGTGGTAATATTTTTGTGGTTAACTGATTCACCCCCCCTCTTAGTTACTGCATCTATATTTCCAACAATTGGTATCAGAGCTTTTGGTGCTTGCAGGAAGGGTTTCAAGGACCTAAGCTAAAGATCAGGATGTCTTACAAAAGAGAAATTCCAAGGCTTAACAAAAATAACTTTTCAGCATGGCAAGGTCTCATGAGACTACATCTAGCTTCCATTGGTGATTCAGGATGCAAATATATTGATCAAGAATATACAATTCCTACTGGCACATTAACTGTTGAAGACATTGCAGAGAAGAAGAACCATAACACTATGATGATAGACATTGCATCAGCTCTTAGCTATGAAGAATTTGATGAAATCAAAGACTACACAAATGCTCATGAAATGTGGAACAAGCTGAAGAAAATCTATGGCGGTGATGACAATGTGAAGAGAGCCAAAGCAGAGAGCCTAAGAGGATAGTTTGATCAAATGAAAATGAGAGAACAAGAAAATATTGTAAAATATGTTGAAAGGATCAAGACAAGTGTTAGTGCAATCAGAGCTTCTGGAGGAAAAATTGATGATGAAATGGTTATAAGTGAGGTTCTTAGAACATTACTCCCTATTTATGCAATAAGAGTTTCTGCTATTCAAGAAAGAAGATGTGAAGAAAATCACAATATAACTTTGGATGCCTTAGCTAGAAGATTGACAGCCTTTGAACTGGATAACTATGATAACTATGTTCCAACTTCTAAAAATATTGAATCAGCTTTTGAGGCCAAACTTTCACTCAAGAAAGAGAAGAAAATCCAATTAGAAAGTGAAGAAGAATCAAAGGAAAGTTCTGATAGAGATCTTGAAGTTATTGAAGCATTACTTGCAAAGAAGTATTCAAGAGGCAGAGGAAAATATAGAGGTAAAAATCCCTTAATCTATTTTTCATGTGAAGAAATTGGTCATATTGCAGCTAGGTGTCCAAACAAGCAAAACAAAGATGAAAAGAAAAATTACAAGTACAATGGCAAGAAAAATTTCAAATCATTCAAGGATAAAGGTAAGAAAACATGTTTTTTAGCTAAAGATTCGGATGATAGTGAAGAAGAAATTGTTTTCATTGCTGTAAAAGATGAATTTGATAATGATGAAGATGAGATAGCACTTATCTCTCATATAAGCAAGAATGATACATGGATTATAGACAGTGGATGTTCACATCATATGACTGGTGATAGGACCAAGTTTGAACACTTTGAAAACTTTGATGGTGGTAATGTAAGGTTTGGAAACAATGAACCTTGTTGTATAAAAGGAAAGGGACGAATTTCATTAACCAAAGAACTTATATGTGATAATGCATATTGGGTCGAAGGACTAAAGCATAATCTTCTAAGTGTAGCACAGCTAATCATCATTGGATTCAAGGTTGAATTCATGAATGGAAAAGCAAGACTACTGGATGACAAAGGAAAACTGATAGGATCGGGCAAACAAACCAAAGGTAACCTATTTTATCTTGATCTTGGTGATTACTCATGTTTTATTGCTCAAATTGAAGAAATTTGGTTATGGCACAAAAGGTTATGTCATGTAAATTTTGACAACATGATGAAAATAAGCAAATTCAAGAAAGTAAGAGGTATTCCTACTTTGAAGAAACCTGATGTTGGTCTATGCAAGAATTGTCAAATTGGTAAAATGGGAAAGTCTAGTTTCAAAAGTAAAAACTATCAGTCTAAAGATATTTTGGAAATTGTGCATACTAATTTATGTGGACCTATTGGAATTGAGAGCTATACTAGAGAAAAATTCTTTATTCTCTTTGTTGATGATTATTCTAGAATGATGACTGTTATGTATTTAAGAGAAAAGTCTGAAGCATTTGAGAAGTTCAAATGGTATTTAGCAAGAGTAGAAAAGGAAACAAGAAAAAGAATAAAATGCTTGAGATCAGACAGAGGTGGTGAATTCATCTCCCATGAATTCAATAATTTCTGCATTGAAAGAGGAATCAAAAGACAAGTATCAGCCCTGAGAACTCCTGAGCAGAATGGAATAGCCGAAAGAAGGAATGGATCTATCATGGACTATGCAAGGACTCTAATGATTGAAAAGAACATTGCTATGAAATACTGGAAGGAAGCTATCAGTACTGTAGTTCATACCTTGAACCGAGTACAGCTGAGAAAAGACACATTCAAGACTCCATATGAGCTATGGTATGGCTACAAACCAAATGTAAGTTACCTAAAAGTATTTGGTAGTAAATGTTACATCTTAAAAGAATCTAGAAAAGGAAAATTTGATGTAAAAAGTGATGAAGGAATATTTTTGGGATATTCTTGCAAAAGTAAGGCATATAGATGTCTAAATTTGTCTACTCACAAAATCATAGAAAGTGCACATGTGAGAATTGATGAGTTTGCAGAAAATATTGAAGAAGAAAGCAAAAAGGAACCAAAGGACTACAGAAAATTTGTTTACATCAAACCTGATACATTGCCAAACACATGTAAGGAGACTACATCTACCGAGCCCAATACAGTAACCGAGTCACAAGAAGAAGTTCAGACCGAGTCACAAAGTACCGAGTCTCAGTCTGAAGCTACCCAGCAAGTATCTACTGAGCCTGAGCAATCTGAACCTGAAGATGAAGAAGATGACAATGTAAATCATTCAGGAAGCAAGGAACCTATATTAGCCAAGTACGTCAGAAAGCATCATAAACCAGATCAGATTATTGGAAACAAATCAGATCGTACTATGACAAGAAGTAAACTAAAAGGTACATGTTTATTTGCTGATTTTGAACCTAAAAATGTCAAAGATGCATTAGAAAATGAAAGTTGGATTGAGGCTATGAATGAAAAAATGGATAAAATAGAGAAAAATAAGACATGGACTCTTGTACCTAGGCCTAAAGATAAAAATGTAATTGGGAAAAAATGGGTATTCAGAAATAAGTTGAATGAAGATGGTCAAGTATCAAGAAACAAAGCAAGATTGGTATGTAAAGGATATTCTCAAGAAGAAGGAATAGATTATGGAGAGAATTTTGCTCCTGTTGCAAGATTAGAAGGTGTGAGGACTTTACTTGCATATGCAGCACATAAAGGATTTAAGGTATATCAGATGGATATCAAATCTGCTTTTCTCAATAGTATTCTTGAGGAAGAAGTCTACATTGAGCAACCTGAAGGTTTTATTGATCCAGACAAAAGGGATATGGTCTACAAATTACACAAATCATTGTATGGTCTGAAACAAGCTCCTAGAGCATGGTATGAAAGATTACATAACTATCTTACTCAGATTGATTTCAAAAGGGCTAATGACAACAGCAATTTATACATCAAAGAAGGATCAGATAACAAAATTGTTTTGGCAGAAATATTTGTGGATGATATTGTGTTTACAAGAAATGATGATCAGTGCAAAGACTTTTTAGAGCTTATGAACAAAGAATTTGAAATGTCTATGTTTGGTCAAATAAAATTCTTTGTTGGACTTCAGATTCAGCAGAACAAAAATGGTATCTACATTACTCAGTCTAAATATATCAGGGAAATACTTAAGAAATTTGGTATGGAAGATTCAAAACCAGTTGGTACACCCATGTGTACTGGACTGAAGCTTACCAAAGATGATGATTCAAAAGAAGTAGATCAGACCTTATACAGATTAATGATTGGAAAATTACAGTATGTAGTACACACAAGGCCTGATATTGCCTTAGCAGTTGGAATAGTGGCAAGATTCTCGACTAAACCCATAGAAAATCACATGATGGCAATCAAAAGAATCTTGAGGTATTTAAGGGGAACTGAAGATTATGGCTTGTGGTATAAATTTGGAGGCAATCTGGATTTAAAAGTGTTTACTGATGCTGATTGGGCAGGAAACATTGATGACAGAAAGAGTACAAGTGGTGGAGCATTCTTTCTTGGCAAGAGGTTAGTATCTTGGACTAGTAAAAAGCAAAACTACACATCCCAATCCACAGTAGAAGTAGAATATGTTGCTGCAACAGTAAACTGCTCTAATATTATATGGTTTAAACAGCTTTTGGAAGGCATGAAGGTTGAGATCAATGAACCAGTTGTTATGTTTTGTGATAATACAAGTGCAATAAATATTTCAAAGAATCTAGTAATGCATTCCAAAACCAAGCACATTGCAATTAAATATCACTTTGTCAGAGAATTGGTGTAGGACAAGGAAATCAAATTGGAATATATTCATACAAAAGAACAAATTGTAGATATCTTCACCAAGCCACTACTTAAGGATGCATTCTTGTATCTAAGAGGCAAGTTAGGGGTCACTCCCCTGTCTGAGGTTCACTAAATAAAGTTTTAGTGATGCATCAACCAGAATATGTTGAAGATCAATCAGTTGATGCAGCATAGTCAGGGAATCATTGCATATGAATCAGTACATTAGGTACATTGATATTTACCGAAACTGTGTAAGTTGTCTTTGGCATGTGTTGTCAAAGAGGGAGAGTTTGCTGTCATTTCAAGAAATTTCTAATAAGAATAATTTGAGAAGTTAAGAGGGAGAATTCTTAGTTAGAGAAAGAAGTTTGAAGATGATGGGAGTCAGAATGAAGCTAAAGATATGTTTCTTACTCCTGGTTTCTCTGAGAAATTTCATTGTGCTATGACATGTGTTGCCATCAATGCCAAAGAGGGAGATTGTTGGATACAATTGTCTGAAGGACATTGTTGGATTAACTATGTGTTGTCTTTGATGTCACACAAATGTCATATCAATTAACGTTCTCAGTATCTACCAAGTTCATTCAGTTAGCTAAGCAGTTCTCAGTATCTACTGAGTTTAGTCGGTCAGCTAAGCGGTTCTCAGTATCTACTGAGTTCAGTCGGTCAGCTAAGCGGTTCTCAATATCTACTGAGCTCAGTCGGTCAGCTAGGTAGTTTTTAGTATCTACCAAGTTCTCTCAGGTGTCTAAAGGAAACATGACAGGGTAACAGTGTTAACCGAGCCTCCTCGGTTATCGAAGGAAAATTAGTGGTTATCGAGCTCTCTCGGTCTCCAAAGGATGTTACAGAATTCACTGTAGTTACCGAGTTCTCTCGGTCACCGAAGGAAATCTTTTCAGGATTAATGTTTACTGAGCAAGGTTGGCCCTTTCAAAGAATTTTGTTATTACAATTTGTTTATCCCAGCTGACTGTTATAATAATTATTAGTGCCGAATTGACAATCTAAATGATTATGAAATGGCATATATATATAGAAGGTCAAGTGGTGAATAAAAGATATACAGCATGCAGAAATCATTTTGAAGAAAGGTGTGTGCAAATTTTAAAGGATGGTCAGATATCCTTGAGGAGCAGCAAAGATTTAATTGATCAGTAAGGATCTAGTGAAACAAAACAGAGATCTATATTCAGCAATTCAGTTGCAGGTCATTTCATTGTTACTCTCTAGCAATTGTAGCAGTGATATCAAAATCTCTTAACCGAGTTGGTTTAACAACCATTTTGTAAATCCTCTAACAAGGTAACAGTTCTATTGAATTGTTTCAAGACCTCTCACAAGGCCACTCCTAGCAGGGTGATTAAATCCTCTAACAAGGTCACACCTAACAGTGTGTTATGTAACCTTTTACCGGGTTGGCTTCTAATCGGGCATCACTTCAGAAGAGTGAAAAATAGTAACTAGTTACATTGGTGGTTTTTCCCATATTGGGTTTCCATGGTAAATCTGGTGTCTCTTGTGTTCATGTTATTTTTTTTATTCATGTAAATTAATTAGTGATGAATGGTTAAGAACAGTTTAATTATTACACACTTCAAGGATCAAGTTTTCAGCATTTCTCTGTATATTTACCGAGTGGCACAGTAAATAATTTGTTAAGATATTTAAGGGATTAGTGGTAATATTTTTGTGATTAACTGATTCACCCCCCCTCTCAATTACTACATCTATATTTCCAATAGATGCTTCTATTAACTCTCATATTAATGCTCCATATTATGATGAATACACTACAGATTTGTCTTATGCAACTAACGATTGCATTTATGATTCTATGACTCATGATTCACATTTTGATGAACATGTTACAAATTTGGTTTATGCAACTAAAGATTGCATTTATGATTCTATGATCCATGATTCACAGTATAATTTTTTCCAAAGTGTTACTAATTCAGCACTAGGTGATCCCAATGATGGGCACTCTACTAGTTTTTTTTGCCTTATTGCAGGCTCAAGTGTTGATCCATCTTCATCTCTATTTTCTATGGGAAATGAACATTTAGAATGTACAAATACATCTCAATAATTTCAATGGTCTCTTAAAAATTTGGGCTCTCCTCAACATGCTATTCACTTTGCCAAAAGTCCTATGTACCATTCAAGCTTCGAAGCACAAGTTGAAGACATGCAAGATGATCAAGCCAAAGACCTCCTAGTGAAGACTCTTTCAAAAGAAACATCTCAAATTCATTGTAAACATTTGGGTTTGATACCTATTGATGTAATTACCCCAAGTAAAGATTAAAGGGGGGTGTTAGAATTTAATCTTTCCTTGGTATATTTGTATTTATAGGATAAACCAAGGTATCCTAATGTACTCATCCTCTAGTCCAAGTGGGAGGACATGTAATATTTGTAATTTCCATTATTAAGGAAAATAGATATTCCTCCTTATGAGGAATCCTACACTTGTCTCACACACTAGTGAAATGTGGCATACACAAAAATGGGACTTACATTGTAACTCCTTTCTCACATCTCTATTAAGAGATGGCTCTCCTTCTCTCATCTCAAGAGATTCTTCTTCTTTTATCATTGTACGAGCTTTGCTCTCACTCTCTCTCTCTCATTCTTATGCATTTTTTTGCCACTTTCATTATATCACGAGGGTTTTTTTATGCTTTTCCCCCTTTAAAATTTTGTCTCCTTGTTGCTTCTTTCTTTGGTGAATGCTCCTAGAATTGGTTTTATTCATGGTAAATCTCCTTATTTCTAGCTCTAAGCATTAAACAATTTCCTATCTCTAGTATTTTGGTTATTATTTTAACAAATCTCAACTCCCCAATTATCTGCCTATGAAAATTGTGTCCTACCAATGGAACCTAAAATCATCCATCAATTACTACCTTGTGAGATATCAACAAGACCTATTTCATAAGTATCAATGCTAGACCTAACAACTACTGTAGAGCTCTCACCTAGCCACAATCTTCATGTTAACAATAAACTACCACCGCAGTAACTAAAATTGTTAACCCAACTCCTATGCAAACATGAAAAAGCTTTTTCTTGGGACTATAGAGATATGAAAGGATTAAGCCTCAAGCTCTATACACATAGGATTTAAAGTAATGAAGGAAGTCTACCACTCTGTCAGCCTCAGAGAAGAATAAACCCATCCCTTAGAGAAATTGTGAAAATTGAGCTACAGAAACTACTGAATGCTAGTTTCATTTATCCAATCTCAGATAGAAAATGGGTTTCACCTCTTGTAATAGTGCCTAAGAAGGGGGGTAAATGGAGAATATGTGTAGATTATAGAGAGCTCAATAATGCAAAAAAGAAAGACCATTTTCCATTTCTATTTATTGATCAAGTTCTAGATACCTTAGTAGGTAAAAAGTACTTCTCATTTCTTGATGGATATAGCAGATACAATCAAATTACCATTGCTCATGAGGATCAAGAAAATACAACATTCACATGTCCTTGGGGAACATATGCATAAACCATGTTACCATTTGGTCTATGTAATGCACCTTCCACCTTTCAAAGGGAGGTAATCAACATTTTTGTTGATATCTCACATGAATGCATGGAGATTTATATGGATGACTTCACTATATTTTGTGTCACTTTTGAATAAGCTTTAGAGAATTTGGAGAAAGTTCTAATCAGATGCAAAGAACACAATTTGTCTCTCAATAGTGAAAAATGCTTCATGATGATGCAAGGAGTTGTACTCTGGTATTTTATCTCGGAAGCTGGAATACAAGTGGACCCTGTAAAAATAGAGGTAATTCTTACATTACCTACACCTACTAAGAAAAAAGATGTTAGATCATTTCTAGGACATGCTGGATATTATAGACATTTCATTCAAAACTTTAGTCGAATAGCCATTCCACTATACACCTTTCTTACAAAAGAGGTCGAGTTCACATGGACCCTAGCCTATGAGGCATCTTTCTTGCAGCTTAAAAACCTGCTTACAAAAGCACCAGTACTTAGAGGACTTGATTGGACTTTACCATTTCATATACACATTGATGCATCTAATTATGCAATATGAGTTCCCTAAGCCAGAAGTCTGATAAACTTGAAAATGTCATTTACTATATCAGTAAAAGTCTCCATGGACTAGAGTTAAACTATACAGTCATAGAAAAAGAATTACTGGCAGTTTTTTATGCTCTGAATAAGTTTTGTCACTATGTAATAGGATATCCAATATTTTTTCATACTGAACATGCTGCCATAAAATATCTTATGAACAAACCTGCCATTTCAGGCAGGTTAGAAAGATGGCTTCTTCTCTTATAGGAATTTGATCTAACAATAATAGATAAGCCAAGACAATCAAATGTTGTAGCAAATTATCTATCCAGACTACAACATAATCATATAGATACCTCTGTGATAGATGACACATTCCCTGATGAACATTTGTTCCACATTGCCATCAAGAGCCCATGGTATGCCGATATAGCCAATTACCTTGCAACTGACAAGATGCCTACACATTTCTCTCCTAAGGAAATAAAATTTCTAGCTGAAAAGAGCTTTCAATTTTATTGGATTGACAACACACTGTTTTACACTGGCCCAAACCAAGTCATGAGAAGGTGTGTATGAGAAGATGAAACATATGGAATCCTTCATGCTTTCCATAATGAACCCTATGGAGGACACTTTGTAGCTAAAATTACAGCTATGAAAGTATTGACAATAGGCTACTATTGACCCAAACTTCATAAAGATGTAGCCAATTATATCATAAAATGTGATAAATGCCAAAGAATAGGCCATCCTACAAAATCAGATGAAATACTTTTACATCCACAAGTGGTTGTTACACCATTTGATAAATGGGGCATGGATTTTATTGGTCCTATAGACCTTCCATCTAATATAAAATCATACATCTTGGTATGCATAGATTATGTAACAAAATGGGTAGAAGTGAAGGCAATGAAGCATGCCCATGATAAAAAGTAGCAAAATTCCTATATAAAGGAATATTCACTCGCTATGGTGTACCAAGGGAACTAGTGACTAATCAGGGAGAAAAATTCACATCCAATCTGATAACAGACCTCATGAATGAATAGAACATCAGACACATGAAATCCAGTCCCTACCATCCACAATCCAACGATCAGGAAGAAGTCACCAATAGAGAAATTGAAGCAATACTTACAAAAATAGTTCAACTCAACCACTGTGAATGGAGCAGTCATCTCTTAGAAGTAGTCTGGGCATAAAAGACAACAAGGAAAACAACAACTAGATTGACACCATTTGAATTACTATATGGAAAAGCAGCAATGTTCCCGATTGAATTTGAACATAAAACATTGCAGACTACTTTGAAGCTAAACATTGATCTTCCTATAGCACAGTGAGACCATTTATTGAATCTCAACTCCTTGGATGAGATGAGAAAATCTACACTAGAGTGCATAGAGATAGTCCAAAAGCAAAGGAAAAAATGGCATGACTCTCACATCAAGAACAGAAAGTTCAAAGTAGGTGACTAGGCACTATTACTTGATTCCAGATATCAAGAACAACAAAGAAAATTACAAAGAAGGTGGTTAGGACCATATGAGATAAATCATGTCTTTGACAATGGAGCAATCCAACTGACAACAATTGATCCAGTTCATTTCAAACTATTGGTAAATGGTCATCACCTCCGTCTATACCATCAACCCCAAATGAAGGAAGATTTCATGAAGTAATTTCACAAAGCTATCCCAGTAGCACAAGATGTAATATCTCCTACAGTAGAAGGTGCCCACCTTCTTCCTGTAGTTTCAACTTAAGATCTTTTCAAGTATGCCCATACTAAATACTTCATTTCAAATGAGGTTTAATTCTCCACTCACTTTCTCAATTCTTCTTTCCAATACACCACACTTCTTTACCTTCCACCCACACATACTCCACATCATCCCACTATTCATAATTTATATGTTTTCAATAAATTCCACATCAACAAATGAACACATTCAGTGACCGTACCTTTCATATGAATTCTATTCTCGTCACCTTCCAGCACATCTAACAACACAATGACAGGTACAAATTTTCAATTTGTTTCCACTTTTAGCACACACATTTCAACAATTATATCTAATACTACATATATTTATATCATATGGCATTACACCAATTTTATCCCTCTTGCAAAGTACGACAAGTGTGGACACTTGTCATTATTTCATACGGGATAGGGAAGTGTATTAATTCTTAAGTCACTATTTTCTATACCTATCATCCCAAATTAATTGTATGTTAGTTCAAATCTCTACTTATGTGTTGTGTCATTAAGTCCTTGCATTGTTCGCACAAGTATTGTACCTAAATTCCCAAATTATTCTTGATTCCTGATTGACATAACCCTAGATGACTTAATCAATTTATGTGGAAGTTAATTTCACTTAAAGACATAATTCCTTGCCATAAAGTGTCATTATCACTCATATTGCCCATTTTTCAAAAACAATGCAACATAGAGATTGCATGCAAGGAAGCTATAGTTTGAAGTGCAGTTAGGAGCTTAATTTCAGGGTATTTCAAGAATATTTAAGAAATTGGGGGTTTTAGAGAAGAAGTTGTAAATTGGAAAATTGAAAAAGAAATTTGGAGAAAGACTTTTAAATAATGGGGGGGTAGCTGTTACAAGATGAGCTAGTGGCTCATACTATTTTTCTCACTGATGTGGAAGCTGTCCAAAGATTTCATGCTTGTGGATGGCTTGGGTATTTCTTGAAGTTGACAGAGTTTGATGAGGATGTGGCTACTGAATTTATGAACACATTTGAGGAAGGGGAAGCAAATATTTGGGGTTTGACAGTTTTGGCAACAGAGGAATGCATTGTAGAAGTGACGAGGTTGCCAGCAATTGGGGATCATTACCCCAATGAACATGATGCTAGGTCGACGCGAGCTCAACTCACTCTTCCTTCTAACCCTTTGTTGGAAGTAAACAAGAAAGGTTGCAAGCGCATTTCACTTCCTACTCCATTCAATGAGCCAGCATCACACATTATAAGGTACCTTACCTGTGAAGGAAGGTTTTCCCATTTTAATGTGCACCATTTTAAATTGCTTAGATGTATCGTGCATAATTTTCCAGTAAATATTCCAAATTTTCTATATAACATGCTAAGCATTAGTGTTGAAGAAACTCAGAAGGGTAAAACAAATTATGTTTCACATCATGCCCTAGTCAAGCTACTAGTTGAAAGATCTCTTAGAGATGTGTCTCCTTTGGCATGGGACAAATTTGTTCGAGTCAAAACCTTAAAACCTCAAGATGAACCCATTGAAAACCCAGTTCCTGAGAGTGAAATACTCTCTGGGTCAGTTGTTATTCCCCAAGAAAAAGAATCTGAGATTCCTAAAGAAAAAGAACCTTCTCCTATTCCAAAGGAAAATGTACCTACCTCCTCCCAGAAGAAAGGAAAATGAAAGATTGGTGAAGGAAATCCAGTTCTTAAAGAAGAACCCCAAAACCCTATAGTTTAGGAAAAGGAAATTGGCTCCTCCAGCAACTACTCCTACAGTAGAGAGACCGAATAAATTTATCAAAAAGAAAACTGTAGAGGTAACTGTAGACATGAAAATTTGGCAAAAGGCTTAAATCAATCAAAAAGTGCAATCAAATCATCAAAATAGCACAAAAAATCAATAAATGGCACAAAGGCAATTCAAATCAAAGGAAAATTCAATTAAATGATTAAATGATTAAATAAAGCTTGAAAAGGGGAAAAACACTAAGAAATTGATTAAATTCAATTAATGACATAGTTGTTGAAAGCAAAAATCAAAATGAACCTCTTACCCTTCATGGCTAAATTTAATTACTTTAATTAATTAATAAATCATAATTTCCCTAAACAAAGCAAAAAGGAGACAAAATGGACACAAATCACTCACTTTTGTTGAAATGGTCTAGCCTTTTGAAACCATTTAAATGATTGTCCCCTCCTTGTCCCCCCATTTATGGACAAAGCAAAGCCAATTGACCTTACCCAAGCATAACCATGATCAACTCACTCTACCCCCTACCCTTTGGAAAATCATATAAGTAGAAAACATTTTGAGGCATTAATTGCTTAATTGCTTTGATCATAGTAGATTGTTCATCAAATAGAGCTAGAATTTGATTGAATAGATCTTAATTGCATATCATATAGCTTAATTCTCATCTTTAGAGTGTCACTAGTGAGGATCATAGCTGAGAGCCTCATTTACCACTTTATTTTAGAGATCCATGAGATGTTGATAGATTAATTGTGCATTGATTAGATTAGTTCTCACTCTAATTCTTGTTGTTCTTAGTTAATCTTGTAATTTCATGAAGGTGAATAATATCATCACACAGTAACATGAACTCCTTTGAGAAGAAGTTACAGGATGAGGGGGAAAATTCCCTAGGTTCCCCCAGATAATCAAGTTTTTCCATCAGGAAAGCCTACTACAGAGACTCATATTGATTATGTTTCAGATCATTCTCCAATTCAACCAAATATTTCAGATCCTACTCATAATTTAAATGATTTATTTCCTAGTAAGACTCCCAAACAACAAAGGGAACCTAAAGAAAGAACTCAAATAGTTCAATAAGGCCATCATGAAGAGCCTTAGTTTCCTCAATCATCAGTACATTCTTGTACTCAGAATGCCATAGTACCTTTTAGGAGAACTTGGTATACTAATTATCTAGAGTAGGCCCATATTGCAAAGAAAAGATAGAAGAATCAACTAGATGAGTTTGGCCTGCCTACCTTGCAATATATTCTCTTCAGTCTATACACTCAATTTATCTTAAAGAAAAACTTGTGGAGAGAGGAAAGGAAAAAGATGCAGAAGGAGATTGATGATCAGAAAGAAGAAATTGAGGACCTGAAAGAGAAAATAGAGAAACAAAAACAAAAGATGGATCATGTCATAAAATTAGCTGACCAAACCATATCTTGTAGGCCTCCCCTGAGGGTATATGCCATTTTCTTGAAAGAGAAATTCCTCTTGTTCTAATTAATGATGACTATCCAGGATAAAGACTCTGATTTTAGAACAGCTACAGAATTTTATGGTTTATATCAAACACTTCCTATTCAGTAGCAAAACTTTCTTTGTGAACTGTATCTTCACAATTTCATCATTACAAACGAGACTGATTGGAATCCCTTACTTTACATAGGGGACATACATTTGAAGGCTTTGATGTCATGGATGTACAACAAAGCCAATTATGATAGACAAATGGACAATTATAGGGATCAATAAAAATCAAAGCATTTACCTTTGAGGGCTAAATCTAGTAAGTCTATTGTTCTACTGAGAGGTTGGTTCACACTTACCTATGGAAAGACAAAACTAGAAACTAGGGATAGGATTTTTTCTATCAGGGATAAAGTCTACGGAGAATACCAAGGATTTCCTTATTTCACATTTCAGAGAGCCCTAGCTAGAGTCAAAGGTAGATGGAATAGATTTCCTGAGGTTTTCAAAAAAATTTGAACCGCACAGTCCTATCAACTTAGAGGCAGTAGTAAACAAAGCACCAAAATACATGCAGTTGGGAAGAAAAATAAAGTGTGAGCTCTAGTTTCCTTTAACCTTCCATCCACGAATGCTCTTGTGGTCATTGTATGACATTAACACTACAAAGTTAGACCAGCTATAGGAAGATTACCAAATGGACTATTGGGAAAGAACTAGAGGGTTCTATTATACCTTCAAGAGCAAGAAGAGAGGCAAAACTGAGGTTGGAGAGTTCAAAGGAGTTGCCAAGAAGTTTAATGCTTGAGGACAAGCATTATTCTTGTTAGGGGGTAAATGATGAGGCTAGAATTTGTGTTGGTGTAATTAAATATTTACTAATTACACTTTACTTAAGTTTACTTAGGATAATGCATTTGCATATTAGTTGTCATTGTGACACTTAGGAGTTTGCATTTTATTTTAGCACATGGTTAGGAGAATTTCCACTTTAGGTGTGATAGTTGTCATCACATACCTCTTTGTGTGTGAGATCCACCTTTAGTGCTCTTATCACATTATCATCCTCTCATTGTTGCACATGTTGCACATACTTTGATGTACAATAGAGGATGATCCACATTTGGTGGACATGTCATTCCACCTTGTGTGGGTGATATCTTATCATATCCTTATCATGTAGTCTTATTGTATTGCCTATATATTTAGGCACTCCTACTTTGTAATCAATTCAATCTTTTATTCATTATTTGATCATTTCATCATATCATATTTTGTCTCTCTTGTGCTATCTCTTGAGCTTCTAGATCTTGGCTTCTATTATTTGCCTTAGGAAAATTCTTACATGGTATTAGAGCCATAGGAGTTTTCATTGTATAGCCTATTTTGAGAGATTTTTATTGCAGGTCAAAAGTGGAGCTTGCCGGTGCAAATCAAAGGTTGGCATCAGATTGAGGAGGTCAAAATACCCCTAAATAGAATTCTCTTTCATCCAAATTGGACATCTGAAGCCAAATCTAGAGCCATTTGAATTTTCAAGGTTCGGCGGTGGTGATTCAGAAAAAATAATTTCAGAGGCAATTTTTAAACAGCGATATCTCAGTCATCTGGAGTCCTTTTTACGAGCAATTTGTTTTGTTTTGGGGTAGAATTTCATGATCTACACAATGGTGTAGGTGATTTATAATCTCTATTTCTGATATTTTCTTAAAATAGCAAATTTTGATTTTTACAACTTTAGAGGCTTCGTTCGGGCTCATATGGACACATTTTCAAGTGCTATTTTTTTTTAAAGTTCATGATTTTTTGTCTACTTTCTAGATCTGGTATCAGTTTGGAAAAATTTTGAGTAGACATAGTACTTTCAAAATTTGGTCTATTTTGGCCTATTTTTGGCACTTGTAATTTGTTGGATCCTTGAGTGGTCTTGTGTCTTAATTATATGAGTCTACCATAGCTTCATATTTTCTGTTGTAATCATCAAAATTAGAAGTCCACTTTGGTTCATTTTGGCAAGTGGCAATTGTACACGCACTATATATAAAGTGCCAAAATCATCTATTTTGGGGGGGTTCTTTGGCTCATTGCATTTTGGGGGGGTGTATTGATTTTTTTATCTCATTGTTTCATGTGATAATTACATCATGGATGGTTTAATTAAGTTGACAAGAGGGAACTATAAGAAATGGAGTGAATTGGTTCTTTCTCATCTTAGTGAGCATAACCTATTGTCCTATTTGTATGAGTATAGACCTAAAAGTCCTTACAATTGTGACTCTTACTCCGAAGTTGTTAAGGTTATCTATTTGAATATGGATATGGATGTTATGGATTCCCTTGATGACTATGAAGATGAAATAATGAATAATCTTTGGACTATTATTTGGGAATTGTATGGAGATCCACATATTCCTCCACTTCCAAAATGTCCAGAACCTCCAGTTACTGCTCCTTCTCCTCCTATTGATATCACATCTAGTGTTGCTCCTGATGATGCTTACATTCACACAGCCGTGGGTTCAAGAACTTCAGTGCAATAGGATATTCATTGTCTTCTAGAATTGGTTCCATGGGATGACTACTTGACAGACATTGCAGGTTTGTTTGTGGAGTCCTACATTTCAAATTTGGGAGACTTCATTGATGACATTCATCTTCTCTTTGTTGAGGATGATACTTCTTCAATTATTGTGAGGGAGCATGCTGACCCTCATCTTCATTCTCCGCTTGATCCTTCTTTCGAGATTGACATGATTATGGATCCTTTGATACAAAATTTGGAGGAGGCCTCTTTAACTTCAGAGAAGACATTTGAGTCTTTGGAGATTGGTTTTCATGAGTCTCAAACTTCACTTGAGATGTCACATTGCATGGTTCAAGTTGATCATACTCATGTGTTGGAGATTCCTATTCAATTTCTTGAGACATCATACATTTTGAGGATTCTTCCTAGAGATTGGGGAGGATTCATTGATACACCTATGGACTTGTTTCTTCCTAAGGGGAGGAGCATTATTCAATTTTCTTGGTGCAGTTTCTACATTGATCCAGGTGCATCTATCATGGGTGTACATTCTACATTGAGTGGGGACTTTCTTACTTCTCTTCCTACTTCATTTGAGGAGGCATCTTTGTCTTTGGAGTTTGATCCAAATTCTTACGTGGATCAGTTATGATTGGTTCCTTGCTTGTCACCTTCTTCTACTAGGCTTTCTCTTGATTAGTTCATGGCATCTTCATCAACCAAGGACATGGTGACACTTGGGCATACTTCAAAGACATCATACTTCATTTGGATTCCCCTTCCTACTTACTATCCATAATGGGAAGCCTTCTTACATCTATACTTGGTGTATCTTCTTCCTAAGGGGAGAAATGTTGTTTGTAGGCATTGGACTATGTTTTGTCTTCAAGCACTTACCATCCTTGGAGGAGATTACTCATTATGGGGGAGATATCATGTCTCCTTGTTTCCATCCTTTGGGGGGATTTTTTATTGTATATGCATGATGTATGTCATAATTGGGGGGTCTTGATTACTCTATCCAAGCATGCATCTTGTATTCATCTCTCTTTTGGGGGGAGGGTTTTTCCCATGAGGTTTTCCCTCTTTCTCCATTTTATGAGATATTGCATTATCTATTGCTCTTGCATATTGTACATGGGTACCTAACATGGCCTAGTAGTTAGGAACCATCTTGCATTGTGAGCTTAAGTGCATTCCCCTAAGTTTCACTTAAGGGGGGGTGTTGGTGTAATTAAATATTCACTAATTACACTTTACTTAAGTTTACTTAGGATAATGCATTTGCATATTAGTTTTCATTGTGACACTTAGAAGTTTGCATCTCATTTTAGCACATGGTTAGGAGAATTTCTACTTTAGGTGTGATAGTTGTCATCACATACCTATTTGCGTGTGAGATCCACCTTTAGTGCTCTTATCACATTATCATCCTCTCTGTTGGAGCTTTTCCTTGTAGGACCAAACTTGAATCAATATATGGGCTTGATTCTTAGGGTAGGTACTCAATTTTGACAAGAAAATAGTCCAATTGATGAGGATTAAAAGGAATCCTCCTTCTTCTTTGAGTTGTACATCACTCAGGTAGGTATTGCCTTATCTGCACACTCAAAACACCTCATAATAAACAATAGGCCTACAGATACATTATTGTGGAATAATCTTCAAACCCTTTTAGGTATCTTGTACCCCATGAAACAAATTCTTATGCAATATCCCTATTTGCATAGAATGGGTATGAAACTAGAGACCTATACTAACAACATGAAAGGGAAAGGGTGGAACTGAATGTAAATGATTTAAAGATGGATTTGAAAGGTTTCTTGAGATAACCTAAGTCCCTCATAGACCAATGCCTTATCCAAAGGGCCACAGAGTCAAATACCCTATTGCAATAGACAGCAATGAAACAAGAAAGCAATAAATTCAATGTGTTGATGCCTAACATCAATCACACACCATGACCAAACCTTACTTCAACAACCCACTTGTGTATCCAAGTATGTTATTACCCATCCAAAGGCTTTTAACCCTCCCCTTAGAAGAGACCTATAAATAGATAATACATTAACCAACATCCACTAGAAGACAAGCATGACATATCTTTGACACCTCAGCTCATACATACATGAAAACTAATCCTAAACTAGTTATCTCTGCGAAGACAACTCTATTGCAAACACATAGGAATTACAATAGAAAAATCAAACATACTTGATGTATTGATCAATGAGTTTAAAATTCAAATGGAGATAGCTTGGTAATAGTAAGAATAAATTGAGTCCTCATACATAAGAAAAATCAATTACAATATGTATTATATTCTTTGAACCAACAAAGGAAGAAAGAACACCCTATATGCAGAGAGAAGGAGAAAATCTGCAGGACAGAACCTTTCATGGAACCAAAAAGGAACCCTTAGGAACCAAGATTTTAGAACCCTTACTCTATCAAAAAACACACCACTTATACCCCTAGTCACCTTGGAATCCTCAAAAAGGATGCATCAATCTTCAAATGACTAGGGTTAGGGTTTCACCCACCAAACCAACTAGAAACAGTCAAAAATTTATTACAGGGGAAGAAACCTAGGCAACCAGGAGAAGACAGATCCCGGAGTGATCCTCAATCATGACAATTCACTAAGAAGGTACTGAGAACCACAAAAATACCCACATTGTTAACCTGTTTGCCCACCTGCAACATGCCTTGAGCACAAAGAACATAGTACAAACCCCTGCAAACGATCATGGAACACCTTGGACCACACTGCAACAGTCAGCAAAACCAATGCTACTAGATCCAGCTGTAAAAGCATTCAATTTTAGTCCTTTCTGTCATGAAAAACCCTCTAAGAAGTTTGAATTTAAATTACAATGGCTACCCCAACAAGGTTTAAAATGTGACCATCGATCCTTAATATTCTCGACAGATCGGGCAGCTAGCAAAAATCCTTCAATAGTCAACAAAACCTTCAAAAAGTCTCTACCACCTCATAAAATTCTCAACCAATGAAAATAGGGCATGTCAACAAGAAAAAAGGCCCCATGTAGAAAATTGGACCCACTCCTCATAAGGTTCTAATTGAACGGCTATCGTAAGTTTGCATAGCCTCAAAAGATTCTATGCAAACATACGATAATCATCAGATCCTTCATCTCGGCATCCTTTAGAATCTCTCGGGCCCACTGACGTGTCTTTATCCTTGAAACCCATGGCCAATCAAACTGAAACACCTCAGCAACACCTGGCACAATGGTCCCACATTTCTCAGCAAACCTTCAACCTTTTTTACTAAGCTGCTAAACTTTAGAAAATACTTTATAACCCTGGGCCCGCCTGAAAACTGCCACATGTCAACACACCATTCATTGTTATTGCTTGGTCACCTCTGACACAAGACCCACTAACACTTGCCATGTCACAAACCTGTCGACCAATGAAAAGCTTCCATCTTCGCAACACCTGGCATTGGACCCACTGACACCATCCCCGGTCAGATTCAAAATCAACGGATGTCACATGATCTCATGGGGTAGGAATATTCCATGCAATCATACATTGATCATTGATCAAAAACTCTAACACCAAGCCCTCTGACAAGCTCCAACACATCACTTTGTGGACCAATTAAAAGCTTCCATTTGTGCCTACCTGGCAATGGACCCGCTTGCATATCGGCATCTAATCGGATGGTGGGTGCAAGATCGCATGGGGTAAGAATATTCCATGCGAACATACACCAGCTGTTAGATCTTAAATCTCTGACACAGGGCCCCGCTGACAACATATCCAACTCATCCACTGACCAATAAAACACTGCCACCTCAGCAATAAGCGACACCAAAGACGGTCCCACCGGGATAGATGTCACCTCGTCGCATGATCGCATATCAGAAACTCTGACATCAGGAAACCTTGCGATGTAACGATAGCCACATATTCTTAAAGGGTCTGATACTTGGAAATATTAATGAGAGACTTAGGGATAGCAACAAATATTAAAGGGGCTCGAAATCAAACCTTAGTCGCATGATCGCATAGCATGAAAATGGCCTATGCGATCATGTGACAAACCGCTCAACACTTGAAAAGATGACTAAAGGGGGTCGACAATTAGCACATGGGTTATTTGGGACTTTAGTGGTCTGAAAAGGTAACACAAAAATAGAACTAGGCCTGGGTAGTTTAGGGTTTTTCATTTCAAACGGCTAGATTTTTTCAAAATTTTCACCTAGGGTTTTAGCCAGAGACATAGAAAATATTGTAGAGACCAAAGGAAAGGACACAAAGCCATGAAATGTTTTGCAAGGGTAGACCATTTTCTTAGGATTTTTACTATTACAGGAAAAATGGGCTAATGGTGGCTCTATTTGGGGATGCATGCCTCTTGCAGGCATGGCAAGAATTCAGGATTTCTGGGAGAGTAGACCACCTATTGGACAAAACATAGGGACCTCAAAAACTGGCAACCAAACCAGGGAAAGAAACACACAACAGGAAAGGAAAATATTTACAAATGTTTACAGAAATTGAAAACTTTACTTAGTGGCCCCAGGCCACCAAAAGAAAATCAATGACCCTCCAGAATCAAAAATCTAATTTTCATCCACATATGTGACCAAACATCTAAAATTATCTTGACCATCTTGCTGCCAACATACATGAATAACTATGGGCTGAAGAATAAAATTGTACTGATCACTACCCATGTTTTTCTAGTCATAATCATTACATTCATACTCCAAGAAGTAAGGAACATCATTTACTTCCTCATAATGACTGGAAACAAAAAATTGATCTAGTAATGCATTAGAAAATAAAGCATGTTGAACATCATGCATTACCATAGAAATACCTAGCTGAGAAGGACTTGGATCCTTAGATTCACCTTCACACATTGCCTCAGCCACTGAGCAGCTTGGTTCCTTCCTAATATCTTCATGAACTGGATCATGAACCAAGTGAAGGTCTTCTTCAATATTCATGTGACAGGGGAACAACTGATCTACATCATCATTTTCATCAAAAGAGTTTCTATCCCAATTATTGAAGATAAAGTCCTCAATATTGTCACATCACTATCATATTTAGCAAAAGAAGGAAAAGGATTTGAATAAGAAACTTGTTCATCACTGCAATCTTTATGACAAGGAAACACACTATCATGTCCTTCTACCTCTTCTTTTGCAGAGTCACTACATGAGGGAAACTGTAATATACATGGGTCATCAAGCATATGCACTTGTTGCATCTTGTCAGCATTTGACAAACCCAAAAATTGTCGGTGGATGGGAGGAAAAACATCAATACACACATCATAAACATGTGAAATTTGAGTAATTGATTGGCAATCATTCCATGGCTTAGCAAAAGGTCCAGAATCAGGATAAGACTCAAAATCTATACAACTTTCTCAATCAGTACTCAACACCATATCAAGGATACTTGCATTACTTGAAGATGAACAAACACTGATGACTTCATCATTTGATATATCATACTGTACCTAGTCACCATCTAGTAGTGTTGGGGAAACAAAAGAATTAGAGGCACACATGTCAAAGTCAGACCCCGCTGACTCATGCTCTCGGTCAAAATCAATGTGTGTTGGGTGTAGGAACTTAGAGTTATCCCTCCCTGAATATCTAAGATATTCACAAGCCAAGAAATCTGAAATTTGTTCACTATGAAGTGAGCAATCATCCTCAAGAACACCCGCCCCTAATAGGCAGTCATCAGTAACATCTTCATTTATATATTCTTCATCCTTTTGCTAACTGCACAAATCTTCTTCCCCATACTGAGAAAGAGCATCACTCTCATGATTATAAGAAAGAGTGTCATCACTTGACACATCTCCTTCATAGGTTCCATCATTCTCAGTAATAGTATTACCAGGTACAACCCCAAATGCATCTTCATGTCCAAGGTTGTCATCACTGAGTATCCAATCTTTAATATGCACATAATACCCTTCCCACAAAGAGGCTGGCCAATGGGTTGACTCAGGAAAATAGAGTTCCAAAAATAAACCAATGAATATAGATTCTAAAAACTATATACCTCCTGGAAGCTCATCATATGCTTCACAAAAATTCTCATAGAACAAAGGTACTGATAATTCCTTTCTACCTCCCACCTTCAATCTTATCAATTGCATGCAGTCCCTTTGGATGCCCTGGTCTAATAATGCAAGCTCCTCCTCCAGCTTACCCATTATAACTTAATGCAATACTTCCATAAAATTTTGCAAGAATACAACTAAAAATTTGAAGTATGCAAACCTCTACTCACACCTTATTCCTTTTCTTAGTGCTTGATCACTTAACAAGGAGACATTTCAAATCTTGAGAAATACCTAAGAGTTCAGCAACAGGAACTAATTTGTTGACTAGAAGTAGGGTAGATCTAGAGCTCATCTTGTAGCTCCATCAGGTTCTTTGCAATGTAGAGTCACCACCTCCTTGAAGAGGAAAACTTTTATACTTATCTTGTATCTTCTTCCAATCAACCAAAACTCCACCAGGATCTTACACTGTTTAGCAAGGACTGCACTGATCAAACAGAGAATTCAGAGTCGCCACTCAACACTTAGTGAGAAGATATTAGAAAATGCTTTGTTTTTACTTTTGACTCTTTAATCATTTAACCAGACTCTGGGATAATCCAGCCAAGCAAGGAAGCTTGCTATCTTCTACTACTTCCCCAGTACAGTCACCAATCTGTTGGAGCTTTTCCTTGCAGGACCAAACATGAATCAATAGATGGGCTTGATTCTCAAGGTAGGTACTCAAGTTTGACAAGAAAACAATCCAATTGATGAGGATTGAAAGGAATCTCCCTTCTTCTTTGAGTTGTACATCACTCAGGTGGGTATTGCCTTATCTGCACACTCAAAACACCTCATAATAAAAAATAGGCCTGCAGATACATTATTGTGGAATAATCTTCAAACCCTTTTAGGTATCTTGTACCCCAATGAAACAAATTCTTATGAAATAGCCCTATTTGCATAGAATGGGTATGAAAACTAGAGACCTATACTAACAACATGAAAGGGAAAGGGTGGAACTGAATGTAAATGATTTAAAGATGGATTTGAAAGGTTTCTTGAGATACCCTAAGTCCCTCATAGACCAATGCCTTATCCAAAGGGCCACAGAGTCAAATACCCTATTGCAATAGACAACTATGAAACAAGAAAGCAATAAATTCAATGTGTTGATGCCTAACATCAATCACACACCATGACCAAACCTCACTTCAACAACCCACCTGTGTATCCAAGTATGTTATTACCCATCCAAAGGCTTTTAACCCTCCCCTTAGAAGAGACCTATAAATAAATAATACATTAACCAGCATCCACTAGAAGACAAGCATGACATATCTTTGACACCTTAGCTCATACATACATGAAAACTAATCCTAAACCAGTTATCTCTGCGAAGAGAACTCTATTGCAAACACATAGGAATTACAATAGAAAAATCAAACATACTTGATGTATTGATCAATGAGTTTAAAATTCAAATGGAGATAGCTTGGTAACAGTAAGAATAAATTGAGTCCTCATACATAAGACAAATCAATTACAATATGTATTATATTCTCTAAACCAACAAAGGAAGAAAGAACACCCTATATGCAGAGAGAAGGAGAAAATCTGCAGGATAGAACCTTTCATGGAACCAAAAAGGAACCCTTAGGAACCAAGATTTCAAAACCCTTACTCTATCAAAAAACACACCACTTATACCCCTAGTCACCTTGGAATCCTCAAAGAGGATGCATCAAGCTTCAGATGACTAGGGTTAGGGTTTCACCCACCAAACCAACTAGAAACAGTAAAAAATTTATTACAGGGGAAGAAACCCAGGCAACCAGGAGAAGACAGATCCCGGAGTGATCCTCAATCATGACAATTCACTAAGAAGGTACTGAGAACCATGAAAATGCCCACATTGTCAACCTATTCAGCCACCTGCAACACACCTTAAGCACAAAGAACAAATTACAAACCCCTACAAATGATCATGGAACACCCTGGACCACACTACAACAGTCGGCAAAACCAATTCTACCAGATCTGACTGTAAAAGCATTCAATTTTAGTCCTTTCTATCATGGAAAATCCTCTAATAAATTTGAATTTAAATTACAATAGCTACCCCAACAAGGTTTAAAATGTGACCATTGATCCTTAATATTCCCAGCAGATCAGGTGGCTAGCAAAAATCCTTCAACAGTCAACAAAACCTTCAAAAAGTCTCTGCCACCTCATAAAATTCTTGACCAACAAAAAGAGAGAACGATAGCAAGAAAAAAAGCTCCACATAGCAAATTGGACCCACTCCTCATAAGGTTCTAATCGAACTACTGTCGTAAGTTCGCATAGCCTCAAAAGATTCTATGCGAACATACGACAACCATCAAATCATTCATCTCAACATCCTTTAGAATCTCTCAGGCCCACTGACATGTCTTTATCCTTGAAACCCACGGCTAATCAAACTAAAACACCTCAGCAACACCTGGCACAATGGTCCCACATTTCTTAGCAAACCTTCAACCTTTTTGACTAAGCTGCTAAACTTTAAAAAATACTTTATAACCTTGGGCCCGCCTGAAAATTGCCACATGTCAACACACCATTCATTGTTATTGCTTAGTCACCTCTGACATAGGACCCACTAACACCTGCCATGTCACAAACCTGTCGACCAATGAAAATCTTCCATCTCCGCAACACCTGGCAGTGGACCCACTTGCATATCGGCATCTAATCAGACAGCGGGCGCAAGATTGCATGGGGTAAGAATATTCCATGCAAACATATGGCAGCCATTAGATCTTAAATCTCTAACACCGGGCCCCACTAACAACATATCCAACTCATCCACCGACCAATAAAACACTACCACCTTAGCAATAAGTGACACCAAAGAGGGGCCCACCGAGACAGATGTCACCTCATCGCATGATCGCATGTTAGAAACTCTGACATCAGGAAACCTTGCGATGTAACGACAGCCACATATTCTTAAAGGGTCTGATACTTGGAAATATTAACGAGACTTAGGGATAGCGGCAAATATTAAAGGGGCCCAAAATCAAACCTTAGTTGCATGATCCCATAGCATGAAAATGGCCTATGCGATCATGCGACAAACCGTTCAACACTTGAAAAGATGACTAAAGGGGGTCAACAATTAGCACATGGGTTATTTGGGACTTTAGTGGTCTGAAAAGTTAACACAAAAATAGAACCAGGCCTGGGCAATTTAGGGTTTTTCATTTCAAACGGCTAGATTTTTTCAAAATTTTTGCCTAGGGTTTCAGCCAAAGATAGAAAATATTGCAGAGACCAAAGGAAAGGACACAAAGCCATGAAATTTTTTTCAAGGGTAGACCATTTTTCGAGGATTTTTACTATTATAGGAAAAATGGGCTAACACTCTCATTGTTGCACATACTTTAATGTACAATAGAGGATGATCCACCTTTGGTGGACATGTGATTCCACCTTGTGTGGGTGATATCTTATCATCTCCTTATCATGTAGTCTTATTGTATTGCCTATATATTTAGGCACTCCTAGTTTGTATTTAATTCAATTAGCTATAATCAATTATTTGATTATTTTTCCTATCTCTCTTGTGCTATCTCTTGAGCTTCTAGATCTTGGCTTTTATTCTTTGCCTTAGGCAAATTCTTACAATTTGTTTTTGTTTTATGTTGTTTTTATGCTTTGTTCTAAGACATTTCTGAAACACTTCTTGTGACTTTTAGGTGCTTGAATTTGTATACATACTATAAGTACAGTTAGATCCAAAAACTTATGGGTAGATAATAGTTGACATACCTTTATATATATATATATATATATATATATATATATATATATATATATATATATATATATATATATATATATATATATATATATATATATATATATATATATATGATTTAGTATTTCATATAATTATTTTAATGTATGACCTAACATTTGGATTAGATTGACTAGTTGCATAATTAAATATACATGCATGCACTACTAATCTACCAAGATAAAAGGAACGACTGGAGAATGAATCAGTAGCATTGACGAGGAAGTGATGAAGTTTCAGACACAATGAGAAGAACCATTAAAACAACCACAAAACATGCCTAAAGGAATGAAGGAATTAATGTCTTAGGGAATATAGGGGCATGACTATGCTAAATCTCCTCTACAGTCAATATTCTATTGAAATGGTTGTTTATGTTGGAGATTTGTCAGAAAGCCAGTGTTGACTATATGTTTGTCATTGATGACAACATATGGTAAGAAACATGCATGGAAGACTTATGCAGTAAGCTTTGAGTATATGTAGCATGGACATGTTATAAGCATGATATCAGGGATGCAGAGGTCAATTGTATATACTGACAATTATGTAGCAGCTTGTGTCAGCAGTGTTCCTGACAGAGTTATAGGCAGTGTTCTATGTGCGATTGTCTATATAGTTGTCATGGAGCCTTGTGCCTTTGGATATGTGATGGAGACATGTTAGTGTTGCTCCATTCATGAATGAAAAGTTTGGTATGCAATACAAGTGAATTTATGTAGTCATTATTCACCGGTTGTAGTTTCATGTGTTTATTCAAAAGAGTCGATAGAGATCATATTAGTATAGGAGTTGCTCCTATCATTTTGGTATGCATGCTTGGATTAGTGATTGGAGAAGAGTTATGAATGTTTGGTTAAGAGCACATGATGTAATTTAGATTGAGGAGAAAGTATCAAATAATTTGGTAGAGCCAACAGTGTGTAGCGTGCGTCTACACTTATTGATTTGGACAGGTCCCATTTTGTGTTGCGTGCTTAGTAGAGCTGATTGAAATATTATTGGAGAGTGTTATTGTTTCTCTAATATGATTTCAAGATGGTTCTAACAAGTTGACTTGATTATATAATTTAGAGAGAAGATCTTTATAGGCAGTCATTTGTGATTGCTAAGATATGGTTCATAATTGAAAGACAAGAGAAGAACAGAGAGTGCAAAGTGTTGAGCCATCAGTAGAAGGTCTATGTGACCAAGTAAAGAGTACATGATATTCATTGGAGCTGATCAAGATAGTAGGTCTACCTCATAGTTCACCAAGATCCAGATATAGTGTGTATTTTTTATTTTGAAGGTTGTAGCCTTCACCCCTTAGAGAAGTGAGCTCTCAGACAGTGCGTCCTCACCCCTAATAGGGTTAATCATAAAAGACTCCTAACAAGGTTCAACCTTTGACAAGGTCACTATACTTATTGCATTGTAAAGATCAACTCCTACCAAGGTTGTAATATCTTCTAACAAGGATCATTATACACTAGTGCATTTATTTTTGGGTGTTAATTCCCATAGGGTTTTTTACCTATTTGGGTTTCCCCATAACCAAAATATTGGTGTTGTGTTCAAGTGTTCTTTCATTATGTTTATGCTTAATGTTTAAGTATACTTAATTGGATAAAGAATTGAAACTTGTAGATAACTGATTCACCCCCGCCCCCCCCCCCCCCCCCCCTCTCAATTATCTCTTGGGACTATTCCTAACAATTGGTATCAGAGCCAAGTGCATTGCTTTTGAAGTTTTTGAAGTGGCTATTAAAGAAGTTAAGATCCCCTCTCTAGAAGATCTTGCAAAGGATGATGCTACTAGCAAGCAAAAGGATTTGTTCCATTAGAATGCAATAGCCAAAGAAGCCCTCATCAGCACCTTATCTGATAGTGAGTTTTCAGAGTTAAAGAAAGTAGACACAGCCTACAAGATATGGAAGCACATAGAAGACATGTTTGAAGGAGATACAAAAGAAAAGAATGTGCATAGAAAGACATGGAAGAAAATATACATTGCATTAGAGATGCTACCTGAAGAAAACATTAGAGCTTACAACAAAATGATTAATAAAGCAGTTGCTATGGTGCAGGAGCACCTTCTTTCTTTATGTTTTTAAGTCTTTGTGTGTTGGATTTCCCTAAGGTCATGTTGACCATGTGTATGGGATCCATTTGGGATGTGTAGTCCTAGAAGGTCTTAGGAAGAGTAATGAGTCTTACTTGCCCAATATGGGATATTCTAATAGGATATAATGTTAGGTCTTATTTTGAGGTTTTAAGCATGGATATGTTTGGTGAGGGCCTAGATAGAGCCTAGGACCCCTTGTTAGCATCCTAAGCTCTTTGGGGAAGCAAGTTTGAAAAGTTGTCATCATTGTTGTGAAAGTTGCTTAGCAACTTTTGCAACTTTTGAAAAGTTGTTTGGTCTAATTAACCTCAAGATCTAAACCAATGGTTAAGGGTCCTAAACCTTTTCTAAGATAATCCTAAGACTATTTATGTTTTCTTGGGCTCATATCCCTATTAGGAATAGTCCCAAGAGATAACTGAGAGGGAGGGGGGGGGGGGGTGAATCAGTTATCTACAAGTTTTAATTCTTTATCCAATTAAGTATACTTAAACATAAAGCATAAACACAATGAAAGAACACTTGAACACAACACCAATATTTTGGTTATTGGGAAACCCAAATAGGTAAAAACCCCAGTGGGAATTGACACCCACTAATATTTTGCACTAGTGTATTATGATCCTTGTTAAAAGACCCTTAACCCTGTTAGGAGTTTCTTTACAATATACTTAGTACAGTAGACCTAGTCAAGGGTCAGACCCTATTAGGAGTCTTTTACAATAGTCCATGTTAGGGGAGAGGATGCACTATCCAAGAGAAAACTACTCAAAGGGGCGAAGGCTACAACCTTTTGAATAATAGATATACACTATATCTAGATCTTGGTGAAATGTGCTTAGACCTTCTATTTGGATCAGTTCCAATGTATAGCACAAACACTTTAATTGGTCACATAGACCTTCTGATGGCTCAACACTTCGCACACTCTGCTCTGCTCTTCACAATCAACTATGAACCCACACCCAAGCAATCACAAATGACTGCCTATAAATATCTTTCCTCTAAATGATATAATCAAGTCATCCTATTAGAACCACCTTGAAATCATATTAGAGAAGCCATAACAAACTCCAATAATAATTTAGTCAGCTCTACTAAGCATGCAACACATTTTGGGACCTATCCAATAAGATAATTATAGACGCATGCTACATACTGTCAGCTCTACCAAAATGATTGTATCTTTCTCCTCAAGCTAAATTACTTCATGCACTCTTAACTAAACATCACTAACTCTTCTCCAAGCTTAAACCCAAGGGCGCATACCGAAAGGATAGGCGCAACTCTAGAACCAATATAATCTCTATCAGCTCTTCTGAACAAACATAGGAAACTGCTACTGGTGAATAGCGACTGCATAACTTCACTTCTACTGATCATCAGACTCTGCATCCATAAATGTAACATCACTAGTATGTCCTCATCATATATCTAAGCACGCAAGCCTCCATGATAACTATACGGACAACCATACATAGAACACTACCTATTACTCTGTCAAGAACACTACTGACACAAGCTGCTATATAACTATCTATACTAATAGTTAACCTCTGCACCCATGTTATCATGTTGATAACATGTCCATGCAATATATACTAAAATATTACTTCATAAGTCTTCCACGCATGCTACTTACCATATGTTGTCATCAATGAAAAACATACAGTCAATACTGGCCTACTGGCAAATCTCCAACAATCTCCCCCTTTGGCATTGATGGCAACATATTGAATGAAAAACTCAACCAATCCAAATGAATAATTCTTGTATAAAATTCTCCATTTCCTCTTCAAGACTCCCCCAAAGATGAGTCATCCATCATCTGCAATATTCTTCAACATTCTCCATTTCCTCAACTGAACTATTGTCATAATTGAATACTACTCCCCCTTAGTATATTACTCCTCTTTTTACTTCTATTTTTCATGACTATATATTACTCCCCCTTTGACATCAATGGAAAAGGGTGCCAATCAGTTTAAGCACTGGTACTACTCCAGACATAGAGTAGTCAACCATCCATCAGTCCCTGAGGACTAATGTTTTTCCTTCTTTTTTCTAAGCAGAATCAGGGAAGGGAATTACTCCCAACTTCTCCCTGAGATACTCAAAAGTATCCTTTGGCAAGGGCTTTGTGAATATGTCTACCAACTAATCTTTAGTATGCACATAGTCTATCTTGACTTCTTTCTCTACCACTTTCTCTCTTAGGAAGTGATACTTGATCTCAATGTGCTTTGTCTTTGCATGCATCGCAGGGTTATTTGACATATTGATAGTACTAGTGTTATCATAGTGAATAACAATAGGATAATAAATCTGAATTCCAAAATCCTTTATCATCTGCTTGATCCAAACAATTGTAGAATAATTCAAGGCTGTTGCAACATACTCCACTTTTGTTGTTGACTGAGAAGTACAATTTTGTTTCTTTCTTGTCCAAGTGATAAGTCTATCACCAAGAAACACTGCTCCACCTAATGTACTCTTTATGTCATCAATGCTACCTGCCCATTCTACATTAGTGTACACATGAAGCTCAACATTTTTTGAATTAGGATACCATAGACCATAGTCTATCATGCCTTGCAAATATCTGAATATCCTTTTTACTGCCATGAGGTGACTTTGTTTAGGCTCTGTTGTAAATCTTCTAACTATGCCAACTGCATTAGAAATATCTAGTCTGGTCTGAGTAAGATAAATAAGTTTGCCAATCATAGACTTGTACAATGTTATATCTACTCCTGGTAGTCATCTTCTTTTGTAAGCTTGCATCCAGTTATCATAGGTGTCCCTACTGGCTTGCAATCATCCATCTTGAATTTCTTTAATATTTCTTTCACATACTTGGACTGATTAATGAAAATACCTTTCTCTTTCTGTTGCACATTCAATCCCAAAAAGTATTTGATAGGTCCAATCATACTCATCTCAAATTCATTTTTTATCTCCTTAGCAAATTCAGCACTAAGTTTGTCATTACCTCCAAAGATAATGTCATCAACAAATATAGCTACAAGTAGTAAACCTTCAAATGTCTCTCTTATGAATAGATTACAGTCTACTGCTCCTTTCTTGAATCCAATCTTTGTTAGATATCCATCTAGTCTCTCATACCATGCTCTAGGGGCTTTCTTAAGTCCATAGAGTGCCTTCTTCAATCTACATACCATATCAGGTCTGTCTGATAAGGTGAATCCTTCTAGCTGCTCAATGTATACTTCTTCTTTCAAATTTCCATTCAAGAATGTTGACTTGACATCCATCTGATAAAATTTGAAGTTTTTGACTATAGCATAAGCTAGAAACAACTTAATAGCTTCTAATCTTCTCACAGGTGCAAATGTGTCTGAATAATCAATGCCTTCTCTTTGTGCATATCCCTTACATACTAACCTTGCTTTATTTCTTACTACTATACCATCTTCATTCATCTTGTTTCTGAATATCCACTTTGTTCCAATCACATTCTTATCACTAGGTCTTGGGACCAGTTCCAAAGTTTCATTCTTAATAATCTGATCAAGTTCTTTTTTCATAGCATCATGCCAATCTAAATCATTACATGCATCTTCAACACTTAAGGTTCAATCTGAGATAGTAAACATACCGCTTCACTACTGCCTGAGTTCTTTGTTTGTGATCTTGTTAGGACTGTGCTGCTCTGATCTCCAATTATGTCTTTCTTGGAATGGTTTCTAGATGTAAACTTTGGAACTTTAGGTGATGCTGACTCATTAGCCTTAGGAGTTTCTTCTTCACTTGTCTCAAGGTCATTGAATAACACATCAATACTGTCAAACATTTCTTCAATAACTGTCTCACTAGTGGAGGGTTTGGGTTCTTCTTCAATCATGGGTGAGTAATCACGATATCTTTCTTGAACCATAAAATTTTCATCAATCTCAACATGAGCACTTTCAATGATCTTTTTCAATCTTAAATTGAAACATCTATAAGCTTTACTTTTAGTAGAGTAACCAAGGAAAATACCTTCATCACTTCTTGCATCAAACTTGCCTACTGCTTCATCCCTCTTGATGTAGCACTTGCTTCCAAAGATTTTGAAGTATTTTACTGTGAGAATATTACCAAACCATAGCTCATATGGTGTTTTGTTAGTGCCAGGCCTTAATTGAATTATATTGATGGTGTAGACTATTATATTGACCGCATACCTCCAATAGGTGTGAGCAACTTTTCCTTCAATCATGATGGTGCGTGTTGTATCAAGGATGATCCTATTCCTTCTCTCTACAATTCCATTCTACTGAGGAGTTCTAGGTGCACTTAACTGCCTCTTTATGCCATGTTCTTCATAGTACTCATAGAATCGATCAGAGGTGAATTCTCCTCTATCTGATCTCAGACATTTTATCTTTAGTCCAGATTCATTCTCAACCTTAGCTTTAAATATCTTGAACTTTTCAAATGCTTCTGACTTATCTTTCAAGAATGCAACCCACATCAATCTAGTATAATCATCAACAAAAAAAATGAAATACTTTTCACCATAATATGATCTTGTTTGAGTTGGACCACATAGGTCTGTATGAATCAGATCCAACTTGTTTTCTACTAAATTTTGCTTGCTCCTAAATGAGTTTCTCACATGTTTTCCCATCACACATTCCCTGCATATAGTATCAACTGGCTTTGCTATGCTAGGTAGATCTCTTACTGCCTTTACATTGCTTATCTTTACTATGTTATCAAAATTGATATGACATAGTCTTTTATGCCACAACCAACTATCGTCTACTTTAGCAACAAAACAACTTACTTCTGGATTAAGCTGAAAAACATTACCTTTAGTCTTTGATCCTGATGCAATTATTTCTCCTTCTTTGTTGTTAATGATGCACTTGTTTCCATTGAATTCCAATCTGTAACCTTTATCAAGTAACCGCCCAACACTTAGTAGGTTATGTTTCAAACCATCAACATAAAGAACATCATTTGTACTATTCTTTCCATCCAAGGTGATGGCTCCTCTACCAACGATGGGTTTAGGAGTGTTATCTCCAAATCTAACCATGCCACCACTGTATTTGTCCAAATGAACAAATATGTCTTTATCACCTATCATGTAATGTGAACAACCACTATCTATAATCCAGTCTATCCTTATATCAACTTGTGAAATCAATGCTAGCTCTTGTTTCTCTTTCTCATCTTCAAGATCTGTATTATTGTTCATTTTCTCTATGATAGCAATAAATCCAATTTCTTCTTCAGCTGAATCATCATTTGTAACTCCATCTCCAACATAGTAACATTCCTTAGAGTATTTAGGCTTGTAGTCATTTTTTAACTTTCTAGCTCTTAAGGGACATTTAGATGCAAAGTGACCAATCTTATTACATGAAAAGCATTTAAATGGCAATTGACCTTCATATTTTCCTTTTCCTTTCTTTTCTCTTTTGGCAATCATAGCAATGAAATCATCTAGTTTTTTCTCTTCATCATCATCATCAAAATTACCAGAAGTGTTTGCAGATTTCTTACCATGAATTGTTGCTTTGAAGGTTGTCTCACTTTTAGGTTTTGTCTTCAATCTTGAAATCTCAAAAGCTAATATTTTGTTAATCAAGGTCTCTCTCTTGAAATTTGATGTAAGCTACATGGGCTCATCAAGGATGTTGATCTTGTTTTCATATTCTGGAGTGAGAGTAGTCATCAATTTGTCTATAATGTCTTCCTTTGATATCTCTCCACCATTGTTCCCGATTCCAGCAACTGCTTCATTGATCCTTTGATTGTAAGCTCTGATTTTTTCTTTAGCTAGCATCTCTAATGCATTGTATCTTTTCTTCCATATCTTTCTGCACACATCCTTTGCTTGTTTGTCTCCTTCAAATATGTCTTCTAGGTACTTCCATATTTTGTGGGTTCTATCTACATTCTTTATTTCTGAAAAATCACTATCAGATAGGGTGCTGATAAGGGCTTCTTTGGCTATTGCATTCTGATGAAATAATTCCTTTTTCTTATTAGTAGCATCATCCTTTGCAAGGTATTCTAAAGTAGGGATCTTGACTGCTTTGATAGTTACATCAAAAACTTCAAAAGCAATGCACTACAAATGAGTCACCATCTTGTTCTTCCAATCAAGATAATTCTCTCCATCAAACTTAGGACTTTCTTTTCTGAAGAATGCCATTTGATCAACCTCAAGCTATTAAAATTTCTCTTTGAGGCACTTGGCTCTGATACCAATTGTTAGGAATAGTCCCAAGAGATAACTGAGAGAGGGGGGGGGTGAATCAGTTATCTACAAGTTTCAATTCTTTATTGAATTAAGTATACTTAAACATAAAGCATAAACACAATGAAAGAACACTTGAACACAACACCAATATTTTGGTTTTTGAGAAACCCAAATAGGTAAAAACCCCAGTGGGAATTGACACACACTAATATTATGCACTAGTGTATTATGATCCTTGTTAGAAGATCGTTAACCCTGTTAGGATTTGCTTTACAATATATTTAGTGGAGTAGACCTGGTCAAGGGTCAAACCCTATTAGGAGTCTTTTACAATAGTCCCTATTAGGGGAGAGGATGCACTATCCAAGAGCACACTAATCAAAGGGGCAAATGCTACAACCTTCTGAATAACAAATATACACTATATCTGGATCTTGGTGAACTATGCTTAGACCTGTTGTCTAGATCAGTTCCAATGTATAGCACAAACACTTTACTTGGTCACATAGACCTTCTTCTAATGGCTCAACACTTCGCACACTCTTCTCTGCTCTTCACAATCAACTATGAACCACACCCAAGTAATCACAAATGACTGCCTATAAATATCTTTCCTCTAAATGATATAATCAAGTCGGCCTATTAGAACCACCTTGAAATCATATTAGAGAAGCCATAAAAAACTCCAATAATAATTTAGTTGGCTCTACTAAGCACGCAACACATTTTGGGACCTATCCAATAAGATAATTGTAGACGCACGCTACATACTGTCAGCTCTACCAAAATGATTGTATCTTTCTCCTCAAGCTAAATTACTTCATGCGCTCTTAACTAAACATCACTAACTCTTCTCCAAGTTTAAACCCAAGGGTGCATACCGAAAGGATGGGCACAACTCCAGAACCAATATAATCTCTATCGGCTCTTTTGAACAAACACAGGAAACTGCTACTGGTGAATAGCGACTGCATAACTTCACTTCTACTGATCATCAGACTCTGTGTCCATGAATGTAACATCATTAGTATTTCTTCATCATATATCCAAGTGTGTAGGGCTCCATGATAACTGTACAGATAACCATACACAAAACACTTCATGTTACTCTATCAGGAACACTACTGACACAAGCTGCTATATAACTGTTTGTACTAACAGTTAACCTCTGAGCCCATGATATCATGCTGATAACATGTCCATTCAACATACACTGAAAGCTTACTACATAAGTCTTCCATGCATGCTACTTACCATATGTTGTCATCAACGATAAACATACAGTCAGTACTAGCTTGCTGGAAAATCTCCAACAATCCTGAGGTTAGAGGTCATACTGTATGGAAGATTTATTCTGAGTGTGTGTGCACAGTCTAGTTTGTATTGATTTTGATGGAACAGTGAGTTAATGGAAGGAATGTTTGTCTGATTTAGACCTCTTAGTTAATGTGTAGAGTTTTTGTGTGGATCTAATTTATATTTCTGCAATTAGCTTAGGTTTTCATTCATATTTACCTTATTTAGTTTAATCTTTTCTAAAACTCCTGGCTCTCTGGTTTCTACCGAGGAGCTTGCACAAATGAGGGTCTAACTCACTATCCCACCATTCAATATGTATGGCCTTTTGGGGATAGTGATTAGACCCCATGTATGTATCATACATAGAAGGAGGGGCCCTAGAATGCATGCTAAGCATTTTTAAAATCCAGCCCTAGGTGAGCCATGCTAAGCCCAGTTAGGAAGGATTGAGTGAAGCAGTAGTACAGCTTGTAGAGGAGTGATGGGAGCTGAATGATAGTAGTTGGGGGTCTTGTGTATGGTCATTACCAAGACCTACATGTAAGCATAGGAGCTAATCAATCCATTTGATCAAGGAAAGTCATCTCTTACTTCACTAGTTCAGAGAAGGCCTAAAACTCCTCTAAAAGACCTATTTTTAGTAAGGGGGTTGTACGGCCAAGGAGGGACCCAAAACCTTCAAAATCCTTGAGGTGTTACCTCATCTAGAAAGGATCCATAATTTATTTTTAGGGTCCTTTGTAGTAGACCAAGGCTAAAGTCCTATTTTCTCGGAGAGGAGGCCTAATTAGGTCATTTCCTTGTAGCCCTATTTTCCAAAGGCACTACTAGATTGGTAAGAAGAATGGGTGAAGTGAACATTGAAACATGTGAAATAACATATTATAAGACATTTTCCCACACCTCCTTTCCTCTACAACCTTCCTAATTCATTTGGAGGTGTAATACCCTTATACTAGCTTAAGGGACACTAGGTGTATGAAGAGACCTAGAAGCATGAAGATAAGTTTCAATTGTTGAATCACTTGTGATAGCTTGGCTAGGCCTAGGACTAGGGGATTGAGCCATTCAAGGCATCCTATAAGTCATTGGTGTAGGTAGATATACTTGAGGGTCACTTAGTGAACCCAAGAGCAAGGGCTTGTGATAAGCTCCTTCCCAACCTCTCTATCATGCTGGAATCAGGAAAAATGGTGGAGAGATCTTGGAGGAAGACATTATGGATAATTTGATGACTACTCTTATAGCAGAGTATAAAAACAAGATCAACATCCTTGATGAGACCATGCAGCTTACAACAAATTTCAAGAGAGAGACCTTGATCAGCAAAATTTCAGCTTTTGAGATTTCAAGATTGACAACAGAGCCTAAAAGTGAGACAACCTTCAAAGCATCAGTCCATGGTAAGAAATCTTTAAACACTTCTGGTAATTTTGATGATGAAGATGAAGATAAAGACATAGATGATATTATTGCTATGATTACTAAGAAAGAAAGAAAAGGAAAAGAAAAGTATGAAGGTCAGTTACCTTTCAAATGTTTCTCATGTAATAAGATTGATCACTTTGCATCTAAGTGTCCTACAAGAGTTAAGAAATTCAGAACTAACTACAAGCCTAAGTATACAAAAGAATGTTACTATGTTGGTGATGGAGTTTTTGATGATGATTCAGTTGAAGATGAAAATGGATTCATTTCTATTATGGAAAATATGTATGATGAGATGGATCGTGAAGATGAGAAAAGAGAACAAGAGCTACCATTGATTTCACAAGAAGACATAAGGAAAGATTGGATTATAGATAGCGGTTGTTGACATCACATGACAAGTGATAAAGATAGATTTTTTCATTTGGACAAATACAATGGTGGCATGGTTAGATTTAGAGACAACAATCCTAAACCTATCATTGGTAGAGGAGCTATCACATTGGATGGAAAGAACAACACTGATGATGTTCTTTATGTAGATGGTTTGCAACATAACCTTCTTAGTGTTGGGCAGTTGCTTGAAAAAGGTTATAGATTGGAGTTCAAAGACAACAAGTGTATCATTAACAACAAGGATGGTGTAATGATTGCATCAGGTTCAAATACTAAAGGTAATGATTTTCTGCTTAATTCAGAAGCAAGTTATTTTTTTGCTAAAGTAGATGTCAGTTGGCTATGGCATAAAAGACTTTGTCATATCAATTTTGATAACATAGTAAAGATAAGCAATGTAAAGGTAGTAAGAGATCTACCTAGCATAGCAAAACTAGTAGATACTATTTGTAGAGAATGTGTGATGGGAAAGCATGTGAGGAATTCATTCAAAAGAAAGCATAATTTAGTAGAGAACAAGTTGGATCTAATTCATACAAACCTATTTGGATCAACTCAAACAAGATCATACTATGGTGAAAGGTATTTCATTTTGTTTGTTGATGATTATTCTAGAATGATGTGGGTTGCATTCTTGAAAGATAAGTCTAAAGGATTTGAGAAGTTTAAAATATTTAAAGCTAAGGTTGAGAATGAATCTGGACTAAAGATAAAGTGTCTAAGATTGGATACAAGAGGAGAATTCACCTCTGACAGATTTTATGAGTACTGCGAAGAACATGGCATAAAAATATATTTCAGTGCACCTATAACCCCTCAGCAAAATAGGATTGCAGAGAGAAGGAATAGGATCATCCTTGATACAGCGCCCACCATCATGATTGAAGGAAAAGCTTCACATGCCTATTGGAGAGATGTGGTCAATACATCACTCTATACCATCAATAGAATACAATTGAGGCCTGGCACAGACAAGACACCTTATGAGCTATGGTTTTGTAATGTTCCTACAGTGAAATACTTCAGAATCTTTGGAAGCAAGTGCTACATCAAGAGGGATGAAGCAATAGGAAAGTTTGATGCAAGAAGTGATGAAGGTATTTTTCTTGGTTACTCTACTAAAAGTGAAGCCTATAGATGTTTTAATTTGAGATTGAAGAAGATCATTGAAAGTGCTCATGTTAAGATTGATGAAAAGTCTATGGTTCAAGAAAGATATCATGATTATACAACTATGATTGAAGAAGAACCCATTCCTTCCACTAGTGAGATAGTTGTTGAAGAGATGTTTGATAGTATTGATGTATTATTCAATGACCCTGAAACAAGTGAAGAAGAAACTCAGAAGGCAGATGAGACAGTATAACCTAAAGTTCCAAAGTTTACATCTAGATATCACTCTAAAGATGACATTATTGGAGATTAGAGAAGAAAATTCACAACAAGATCAAAAGCAAAGAGTTTTGCAAGCAATGAGGTGGTATATTTACTATCTTAGATTGAACCCTTAAGTATTGAAGATGCATGTAATGATTCAGATTGGCATGATGCTATGAAAGAACTAGATCAAATTATTAAGAATGATACTTGGGAACTGGTCCCAAGACCTAGTGATAAGAATGTGATTGGAACAAAGTGGATATTTAGAAACAAGATGAATGAAGATGGTACAGTAGTAAGGAATAAAGCAAGGTTAGTATGCAAGGGATATGTGCAAAGAGAAGGTATTGATTATTCAGACACATTTGCACCTGTGAGTAGATTAGAAGCTATTAAGTTGTTTCTAGCTTATGCAACATTGAAAAACTTCAAAGTTTATCTGATGGATGTTAAGTCAACATTCTTGAATGGAGAGTTAAAGGAAGAAGTATACATTGAGCAGCCAGAAGGATTCACCCTATCAGACAAGCCTAATATGGTATGCAAATTGAAGAAAGCCCTCTATGGACTTAAGCAAGCCCCTAGAGCTTGGTATGAGAGACTTGATGGATATCTAAAAAAAATTGGATTCAAGAAAGGAGCAGCAGATTGTAATCTATTTATCGGAGAGACATCTAAAGGTTTACTACTTGTAGCTATATTTGTTGATGACATTATTTTTGGGGGTAATGACAAACTTAGTGTAGAATTTGCTAAGGAGATGCAAAATGAGTTTGAGATGAGCATGATTGGACCTATCAAATACTTTTTGGGATTAAATGTGCAATAGACAGAGAAAGGCATTTTCATTAATTAGTCTAAATATGTGAAAGAGATATTGAAAAAGTTCAAGATGGATGATTGCAAGCCAGTGCGTACACCTATGATAACAGGATGCAAGCTTACAAAAGAAGATGATTCTCCAATAGTAGATACAACATTGTACAAGTCTATGATTGGTAAACTCATAGATCTTACTCAAACTAGACGTGATATTTCTAATGCAGTTGTGATGCAAGGGTCGGGACCTAAGGGGCCAAAAGATGGCACACCCTACAGATCCAACCCTGCTCAAAAATTCACATAAGCAACAATAACACAATGAGAGAGAGAAAGTAGGATCATTGATATATTTCTTCATTCAAATTGATTCATACATGCTGAGTTGTAAGGCCTTCCTGATTAGGGCTAGATATTACAATGAATTACAGAAGTCCTCCAACATGTGAGGATTTTCCAACATCTCTATTATACTATCTTCTATCTTCTCTCAAAAACTACCTCTCTAAACTCTAACCAAACAACTATACTTATACAAGAGGCTACCAAACTGAGTCAGCCTTCAGATCTAGGACCACACGCTCCCCAATGATGGATACCAACATTAAATTCATGACCCATAATCAATGCATAAGTCAGCATTGAAGAAACTCAAAATAAACTACTCGGTAAGCAAGGATGACCGAGCAACAAACAAGCATCTTCGAGTGCCAGTGCAACAACCGACCACCCAGGAGATGACCGACCAACTTGGTAACCAAAGGAAACTAACCAACTACTGACCAACTCAGTCAAAGTAGGAACTAAGCAATATAGACAAACTTCAAAAAAAATTTGGTGATATAGGATTGCCAAGGACCCAAGATGCTCCTGCATCAAGTTGGCATAGTTGGAAGATTTACAGCAGAACCTAAACAAAGTCACCTCATGGCAGTAAAGAGAATATTTAGATATTTGCAAGGCACTATAGATTATGGTCTATGGTATCCTAATTTAGATAATGTTGAGCTTCATGTATAAACAAATGTAGATTGGGAAGGATGCATTGATGATAGAAAGAGTACATAAGGAGGAGCAGTGTTTCTTGGTAATAGACTTGTCACTTGGACAAGCAAGAAGTATAATTGTATCTCTCAGTCAACAAAAAAAGTAGAGTATGTTGCAATAGCCTTGAACTGTTCTACAATTGTTTGGATCAAGTAGATGATAAAGGATTTTGGAATTCAGATTGATTATCCTATTGTTATTCATTATGATAACACTAGCACTATCAACATATCAAAGAATCATGTGATGCATGCAAAGACAAAGCACATAGAGATTAAGTATCACTTCCTAAGAGAGAAAGTGGTAGAGAAAGAAGTCAAATTGGATTATGTGAGTACAAAGGAATAGCTAGCAGATATATTCACAAAGCCCTTACCAAAGGATACTTTTGACTATCTCAGGGAGAATCTGGGAGTAATTCCCTTCCTTGATTCTGCTTAGAGAAAGTGGAAAGAGCATCAGTCCTCAGTGACTGATGGATGGTTGACCACTCTACTTCAGGAGTAGTACCAGAGCTTAAATGTTTGGTGCCCTTTTCCATTGATGTCAAAGGGGGAGTAGTATATAACTTCATGAAAAATGACATTAAAGGGGGAGTACATATAGAATTAAGGAGTAATATATAGAAGCAAGAGGGAGTAGTGTTCAGTCATGGAAGTAGTTCAGTTGAGGAAATGGAGAATATTAAAGAATATTGTAGCAAATGGAGGATTCATCCTTGGGGGAGTTTTTGATGAGGAAATGGAGAATGTTATAAAATAATTGGTCATTTGGATTGGTGGTGTTTTTCATTCCATATTTTTCCATCAATGCCAAAGGGGGAGATTGTTGGAGATTTGCTAGCAAGCCAGTGCTGACTGTATGTTTGTCATTTATGACAACATATGTTAAGTAGCATGCATGGAAGACTTATGTAGTAAGCTTTTAGTATATGTATCATGGACATGTTATCAGCATGATATCATGGACGTAGAGGTCAATTGTTTATGCAGATAGTTATGTAGCAGCTTGCGTCAGTAGTGTTCCTGACAGAGTTACAGGCAGTGTTCTGTGTGGGATTGTCCATACAATTGTCATGGAGCCTTGCACATTTGGATATGTGATGGAGACATGTTAGTGTTTCTCCATTCATGGACGTAGAGTCTGGTATGCATTAGAAGTGAATTATGCAGTCATTATTCACCAGTTGCAATTTCATGTGTTTATTCAAAAGAGTCGATAGAGATCATATCAATATAGGAGTTGCACCTATCATTTCGGTATGTGTGCTTAGATTAGTGATTGGAGAAGATTTATGAATGTTTGGTTAAGATTGCATGATGTAATTAAAATTGAGGATAAAGTATCAGATAATTTGGTAGAGCCGACAGTGTGTAGCGTGCATCTATACTTATTGATTTGGACAGGTCCCAGTTTGTGTTGTGTGCTTAGTAGAGCTAACAAAAATGTTATTAGAGAGTTTTTTTGTTTCTCTAATATGATTTCAAGATGGTTCTAACATTCTAGCTTGATTATATCATTTAGAGAGAAGATATTTATAGGCAGTCATTTGTGATTGCTAAGATATGGTTCATAATTGAAAGACAAGAGCAGAACAAAGAGTGTGAAGTGGTGAGCCATTAGAAGAAGGTCTATGTGACCAAGTAAAGAGTAGATGATATTCATTGGAACTGATCAAGATAGCAGGTCTACCTCACAGTTCACCAAGATCCAGATATAGTGTGTATCTGCTATTCAGAAGGTTGCAACCTTCACCCCTTAGAGCAATGAGCTCTTGGACAGTGCATCCTCACCCCTAATAGGGTCAATAATAAAAGACTCCTAATAGGGTCCGACCTTTGACTAGGTCACTATACTTATTGCATTGTAAAGATCAACTCCTAACAGGGTTGTAAGATCTTCTAACAAGGATCATTATACACTAGTGTAGTTTATTAGTGGGTGTCAATTCCCACCGGGGTTTTTACCTATTTGGGTTTCCTCATAACCAAAATATTGGTGTTTTGTTCAAGTGTTCTTTCATTGTGTTTATGCTTAATGTTTAAGTATACTTAATTGGATAAATAATTATAACTTGTAGATAACTGATTCAACCCCCCTCCCTCTCAGTTATCTCTTGGGACTATTCCTAACAATTTAGTCTTTATGATCTTCTATTGTGGACTGTCACATTCTCCTTTCTTTATGGATGAATCAGTCAAACCTTATCTGTATGTTCAAATGTCAATCCTCTATATATAGGGATATGATTGTTGGAAATCTTGTTAGACATATGATTGTATTACTGTTATATTGGAAGCAAGTTACTCTCTAAGTTTCATGCACTATTCTATTATGATGTAATTAGTTTTATGAATATATACAATGAAGGAGTAATTTTGAGTTAAATTCTATGTTCATAGCTAATAGAAACTGACCAAGGGGGCCCACTTGGGAGGTGGATTAGAGTAGAGTAGAGCAACCAGTTTAAACATTTTCATAATAGAAGTAGAATTCACATTTTTCTCCTATAGCATCACAACCTATGAATGTTCCTATAGCACTTGCAGAGATAGTCATAGTAAATGCTTTGGAATGATAGAATAGGTTGAAGTTAGAACTTATAGTTGTCAATGTCAATTTCAACTATTTAGCTGTGTGTTTTGATTTCCTACAGCAATAGCATAGTTCTTTCCATGTATTTTCCTTCCTGCAACTTAAGTAAGATGACTTTATAAGAGGATTAGTGCAAAAACCGTGCTGTCCCATTTCAAGCATACATCCCTGGGTTGACAATTTATATGCACTCTGTGATAGGGAAATAATACCTGGTCTAAATACACTATTCCTAGGAGAAGCTTTGGCATGATTATTATTACCTATTATGTCATTGTTCAGGTGGTATGGTAAGATGGGGAGATAATATCAGTGTTATAATCAGAGGTAGAGGTTCTATTACTCTAGATGGAAATAAAAATTCAAATGATTTGATGTATGGTGGAGGTTTGAAACATAACATTCTAAGTGTTGGAAAGTTGATGAACAAAGGTTACAACTTGTACTTCAAGAATGATGCATGTAAGATATTAAAAAAGTCCATGATGGAGATAGCAACAAGTGAAAAGATAAGAGGTAACTTATTCTATTTGAATGCAAGTTTTAGAAGTTGTTTGATAGCACAAGTAGATGAAAGTTGCTTATGGAACAAGAGGTTATTTCATGTGAATTTTTATAGCATTGTGGATAGAAGTTTCACTTCTTTTGTTAGATATATTACTGGAGTGAAGAAGCATGTCAATAATATTTGTAAGGAATGATAATTGGGTAAGAAAAAAAGGGTTACTTTCCATCCAAAATATGACAAATATAATGGTTTATTAGATCTTGTTCATAGTGATTTGTGTGGTCCTTCTAGAACAAGAATTTTGCAAGGTGATAGGTACTTTATGTTTCTTATTGATGACTACTCAAGGATGGTATGGGTGACCCTTTTGAAGGATAATTTAGAAGCTATTTGTAAGTTTAATATCTTTAAGTCCATAGTATAAACTGAGACATGACTAAAGATGAAGTGCTTTATATTAGATAGAGGAGGTGAATTCACATCAGGTTAGTTCAATTCATTTTGTGAGAATCATGGAATAAGAAGATAATTTTCTACTCTATAGAACCCACAATAGAATGGTGTGGTAGAGAGGAATAACATGACAATTCTAGATACTATTAGGACCATGATGCTTGTGTTGGAAAAATGGTCAGTTCTCCCCTTGGGATTTGTGACATGGCTTAACCGCCTCATGTGTCTTCTTTAAGTCTAGTGGTTGTATCAGGCATTAACAGGTTGATCTTTTGGTGCAATGACAACTACTACTTGTAACAAGTGGTATCAAAGCTTGGTCATAGGTTTGAATCCCCTTGGGTAACGTTGAGGGGGAGATTGTTGGAAAAATGGTCAATGCTCCCCTCGAGATTCGTGGCATGGCTTAACCACCTCCTGTGTCTTCTATAAGTCTAGTGGTTGTATCAAGCATTAATAGGTTAATCATTTGGTGCAACAGCAACTACTACTTGTAATAGCTTGAAGGGAATGTTCTACACATGTTCTAGAGAGAAGCAGTCATCATTGCAATGTACAATCTTAACCAAGTGTATATTAAAGGAAACATTGATAAGCCAACTTATGAGCTCTGGTATGGAAATATGTCTACTATCTAATATTTTATAATTTTTGGTATTAAATACTAGATTAAGAGAGGTTAGGACATAGACAAGTTTATGCAAGGAGTGATGAAGGTATATTCCTTGGCTATTCTACCAAGAGAAAGGAATATAGGTGTTACAGAAAGAGGTTAAATAATCTAGTGGAGAGTACTAATGTGAAGGTGAATGAAAGGTTTAAGAATCTATCTAGGTTTTGTGGATATGATTCTAGTGTAGAAAAACATAGTGGGAACTCAAAGAATTCAATCCAGTCCTTGTAGAAAGAGTTACACAACGGAAGAAATATAGGAAAATACTCGATAGAATGCAAGACTAGCCTTCTTATTATTAGGTAATCAAATACAATGGATCTACAACATGCAGTCATACAATCGAGGTGTATAGGCATGTTCCTATGAACCTCTTGTAGGTTATCTTTTTATACTATCTATTCTATCCCAAGCTACAAAGCTCTACTAGTGCTCCTTTCTTCTATATTCTTTGTGATGCCCTCAAGGGATCAATTAAAAGATATTATAAATCCTTCACAAACCATAGGTCGGCCTAAGAAAGATTACATTTCCCAATGAGAAGAAAATGCATTACAAATATAGGACAAGACCCAAATCAAAAGGATCTCCCTCCAATTTATGGAACAAGAGTCATGATCCCTCAAGTAGGAAATGTATTAACATTGAGAAATGCACCATTAAGATTCACTGATCATAAAATGCCTTTGTGAGATTTGAAAACAAAAACTAGCCAAGAAACATGAAGAATAGTTGAGTCCCACCAAGGATCAACAAGATCTCATATGCAAAGAAACCAAATGAGATGCGAAGCTAGGAGAAGGATCAGAAAGATTCCATGAACACACCATAAGGTTTGTAGTTTCAAAAGATTCAAATTGAGAAAATGTTGAAAGAGACTGGAAGATTGAACTAGCAAGAAAACAAAAAGAAAATATTTAAATTTTTTGGTTGATGCAAGATTGCCAAGAACCCAAGATGCTCCTACATCAGACACTCTAGGTTATTTGAAAAGTGAGCCTCTCACTTTCCTAGGACTAAGAGAAAACCAAGATGGTTGACCTCATCCTAATAAATCCATGAAGAATCTTCCACTAGACTATCTTTCCATTTGACAAGATACTCTTTATACTTTCCACCTCTTGTAGTCCTACCAAATCAATTATCCAAAATCTTTGTTATCTCATTTATTTGATTCTTAGGATATTGTTTCTCAACATATGATCCATCACTATCACAAATATTTAATCCATGATATTTATACAAATCTGCAATATTGAATATATGTTAGATAGCCACATCATCTTGTAGTTCTACTTCATATACATTCCCTGAGTTAAATTTCCTCAAGATCTTACATGGTCTAAACCTCTTCATTTTTAGCTTGTTATATGTTCCAACTAGAAACATCCCCTTATTTTGATATACCATTACCTCTTCCCCTAATTTTAATTCCTTATGTATCTTCTTCATGTCTATTTTCTCCTTATATGTCTAATTTATTGTCTCCAAATATTGTTTGACCTGGTTGTGTAAGCTACTCATGTGTTCTACAAATTATCCTACTTCTTTACTCATCTTGACTTTATGATCTAGATCCATCAACTCTGATACTCCTTTAGGATTAAAACTAGTAACTACCTCAAATGGTGTCTTCCCTATACTCCTATTTACTGAATTATTATATGAAAATTCTACTTGTGCTAGAACTAAATCCCAATTTCCAGTTGTTTCTCCAACCAAACATCTCAATAAGTTACCCAAACTCCTATTCACTCACTCTATTTTTCCATCTATCTAAGGGTGAAATGTAGAACTAAAATTCAATTCTATCTTCATCTTCCTCCAAAGTGCCCTCTAGAAATAAGCAATGAAATTAATATCCCTATCTGAAACTATAATCTTAGGTAATCCATGTAATCTCATAATCTCCTTGAAAAATAATTCAGCTATATGTACTACATATGTTGTCTTCTTACAAGGTATGAAATGATCCATCTTTAAAAATCTATTCAATATCACAAATATAGAATTATTACCTCTTGGAGTTCTCGGTAATCCAACTACAAAATCCATGCTAATATCCTCCCAAGGTCTAGTTGGCACTATCAAGGGTGTATAAAATCTAGTATTCTGACTACTTCCCTTTGCAACTTAAAAAAAAATTCAACTTTGAACAAAATTTCTTACATCCTTATGAATCTTAGGCCAAAAATAATTCACTTACTAAAGCCACTATCTTATCAATACCAAAGTGTCTAGCTAATCCCCCACAATGATTTTCCTTAACCATATTATCCCTCATAGAACTTTTGGGTATACACAATTGAATTCCCCTGAATAACATACCATCCTAAATGAAATAGTCCAACCTTTTTCTTTGGTCCACTACAGTAGGCTCCCTACAAGATTTCCAAGGTTCAAAAAAGTCAAGGTCATCTTTATACAAAGTCCTCAACTCATCAAGTCCCAATAATTTAACTCGCATCTCTATCAAAAAGGTCCTTCTACTCAAAGCATCAAAATTTATTTATTTTTACCACTCCTATGTTTCAACACAAATATATAGCTCTATAATAATTCAACCCATCTCATATGTCTCTAGTTTAGATTTCTTTGACTGCTTAGATATTGTAATGCTTGATGATCAGTGTACAACACAAACTCTCTAGGAAACAAGTAATGTCTCCATTTCTTCAAGGATTAAACTATGGCATAGAATTCCTAATAATAAACTAAATATATTCTCTTGGTATCATTCAAATTTTCACTGAAATAGGTAATCAGTCTACCTTCTTGAGTCAATACTGCTCCAATTTCATTTCCACTCACATCACAGTCCACTTGAAAATTTTTATTAAAATCAGGTAAGGCTAACACAGGTTATTCAGTTACCTTTTGTTTCATAAATTCAAAAATCCTTTGTGTTCCATGCATCCACTTGAATTATTTTCTATCCCCTCTCATTATCTCAATCATAGGGTTACAAACTGAACTAAAATTTCTAATGAGCATCCAATAAAAAAATTCCAATCCATGAAATGATCTCACCTACCCAACATTTTTAGGTGTAGGCCACTCTAAAATTTCTTTAACCTTCTCATGATCTATCTGCAATCCTTCTGCAAATATCACAAACCCAAAATACACTATTTCTTCTTTTATAAAGGAACACTTCTTGTTGTTTATCAATAAATTCTCCTCTCTAATCTCTACAACACTTTTCTTAGATAAAACAAATGACCCTCTTTACTCTTACTAAAAATCAGAATGACATCAAGATAAACAATCACAAACTTACCCAAGAATTTCTTCAATACCTTATTCATCAACCTCATGAAAGTGTTCAGTGCATTAGTCAATCCAAAGGGCATTATCAACCATTCATACAATCCTTCATTTTTCTTGAATACAGTTTTCCACTCATCTCCTTATCTAATTATGATATGATGATATCCACTCTTTAGATCTATCTTTGTAAAATATCTGGCTCCACTTAGACAATACATTATATCATCCATTCTAGGAAAATGAAATCACTACTTCATTATGATCTTGTTAATAGCTCTAGAATCAGTACACATCCTCTATTATCCATTCTTCTTCAATGATAATACTAAAGGTACTACATAGGGACTCAAACTCTCTTTGATCAAACCTCTCTTCAACAATTCTTGTACTAGTCTATTCAGTTCCTCATTCTCTATTGGTGATATCCGATGTGCTACTTTATTTGGTAAACTTTCCCTAGGAATTAGATCCATGTAATGACTAATAATTCTCATAGGTGGGAATCCATTAGATACATTATCTGAGATTATATTCTCATACTTATTCAACAATTTATTTATTTATTTAAGTTGTTTTTCTATCAATTCTATATCAGGCTTCTTAGAAATCAAAGCATAACACACATTATCATTTTTCAAGCCATCCAAGAATTTCCTACCTTTAACCAAGAAAAATCTGACACTGGTACAATTTTGATTCTTGGGAATCTCAACTACAGGCAACAACACTTACTTCATTCTATTTGAAAAAATATTATACCTATTCTTTCTCCCATCATGAAAAGCTTGTTTATCATATTGCCAAGTTCTTCCCAACAAGATATGACACACATCCATAGGCATAACATCACAAATAACTTCATCATGATAAGATCCTCTTTTTAATTTTACTAGACAATGTTCACTTACCAGTACCTCATGGTCATCCTTTATTAATGTTATTTGATAAGGCTTTAGATGCTTCAATATCTATAACTGCAATTTCCTCACCAATTCATTAGATTCTATATTGTCTAAGATACCACTACCAATAATCACTTTGCAACACTTCCCTTCAACTTTTCATCTTGTCTTGAACAAACTTATCCTCAGGAATGCCTCTTGAGAGATACACTAGGTATTATAATATTGCATGTTTCTATAGGACCTATTAACTTACCTACACCTATCCATGTTATGCCTGATACTCTCACTTAAAATATTCTTCTAGGGATACCTTGGTTGCATTCTATGCAAGTCATCCCCTCAACTCTTCATCATAAGGTCAAGTTTATACATAATAACATAATGTATACCATTGAAGTTGATCATAGGTTACAATTTTTTTTGCAAACTAAACCTAATTTATTTTCCATTCCTATACCAATTCAACAAGACAAATTTTCTCCTTCTAAAGATCTTCCTTCACATGAGATTGTCCTTTTAATAGATGATCAGGGAACCTTATAATTTAGTCCTTCTATTATGGGAGAATAGAAAGTTTACTCGATAGAACTCAAATAAAGGAAATTAATAAGATATGATTGATGAATCTAAAAAAAATACACCTCATTTTTATCAACTCAACAACCATTTTTTGTTTGTGTCTACTTAAAATAAACCTTTAGATGTTTCTCCCAATCCTATTTCCTATGACATAGCAACCTATAAGGCCCCACCATCTCTTGAATGGATTCTTTTATGGTCCTAGTTTTCATCTTCTAGCAAAACATGGTTTTAATAGTAATGGTTGTGGTGCATGTGAACAAGGAATTAAAGTTACAATAGAAAGAAATGCATGTGAAAGTTTATTTGGTCTTGGATGCAATACTTATAATCCTTTTAAAAAGTCTCACAAACTATTTCTTAATATTTATATCATATTTCCCTCTTCTAAATATCTTTCTCTTGTCAACCCACATCTTATAGATGTTGAATCTACTTTCACTATACTTCCTCTTGGTATTTCTAGAATGTATGAGTCATTGGTTAAGTTCCTAGGTGTCTATGATCATCTCCATTGATATCACTATAATCATTTATTTCCTTATTATTTAAATGTTGAAGCATACTTTGGGGAAGATACTCAAGATAATGTGAAAAAGGTTCAAGAGTTTCCTTTGCCAATGGATGCCCCTCAATAAAGAAATCTTGTTATGACAAAAAATGATGATATAAGTGTAAGGAAATTAAGTAGTGGAACAACTTCCAACACTAACCCTAAGGAGAGAAAAGTGTAAAAACTTTCTTAGATCTTTTTTACAGTTAAAAAAACTTAACATAAATAACATCATACCATGACACAATATTTACATGTGGAAAACCCTTTCATGAGAAAAACCCCACACTCCAAAAGTAGCCCAATATATTATTCAACAATCAATAACATATTACAATATACTTGCATAGAAATATTCTCTCAGGAGTATCACTAACCAGAGATCCAGAGGTAACTCAAAAGCTATAAGACTATTACACAAAACCTCCATCTCACACACCTACTATATAGGAGATACAATACAAGAAATCATCAATGGTATTACAAAACCATGGGCTAAAACCACCCCAAAATGATGCCCTATGACATGTCAATAAATACACTAGCACATGTAACTCCCTTTCACAACTCATTTGTACTTGTTCGACACATTTTTACATTTCTTATTTCAGGAGACCCAATTTCCAGAGGCCATAACTTTTAAACCATGTATGTGATTTTCTATTATAACCACTTTTCAAAAACCCCTCAAAGCGTTCTACAACAAAGACTGTGTAGCCTTATCCCTGATCATGTTTTACCCCTTTCAAAGCCTCTGAGGCCTTCAAAATTAAGTTCAAAGTTTTTGTATGACCCCATCAAAACTAAAAGTTTAATATCTTCAAAACCAAACATGATCTTTCCATGAAACTTTACCGGCATGCTTATATATCCAAAATGAACCTCCAAAAAAGAAATTGAAAAACTTCTATGGTCAAATAAAATATGTACTAAAAATAGCTATCATATGTAACTACAAGGTTGAGACACATTTTCCTAACAATCTCCCACTTGTCAAACACATTGAAAGAAAGATAAAATGGATTATCTACACCATCATTTAATTACTAGGGGTCATGAGGCCCATAGACTCTAAAGATCATCTAAACTTATCTGTGCGTACAACCTTTGTTAATGAATTTTTAACATTCATCAAAGTCTCTTCCTTAACCAACTTTACCATGTCATCCTGAACTATATCTCTGACAAAATGATACCGAACATCAATGTGGTTCTAGTTCTAGCATGAAAAGTTAGGTTCTTCGCTAGGAAGATCAAACCCCGGTTGTCATAATAGACTATTACTACTTATTTAATTCCAATGTTTGAACATAGACTCTTAAGCCAAATGGATTCTTTACAAGCATGAGTAGCTACCATATACTCTTCTTTAGTAGTGGACAAAGTAACCACAGCCTGTCACTTACTCATCTAACTAATTGCACTACCAAATAATGTAAAGACATAAGCACTGGTGGATCTTCTATGATCAATATCACCTACCCAATTTGCATTTACATAACCATAAATATCAAGGGAAATTTTTTCTCCTATCATATTACCATGATAACACAAAGAATATTTTGAGGTAGTCTTAAAATATCTAAAGAATCTTTTCACTATATCCTAATGAACTCTACTAGGATTAGACATATATCTAGAAAGAACTCCCATTACTTGGGAAAGGTCTAGTTTATTATGAACCATAACATACATCAAACTTCCAACTACACTCTTATAAGGTACTCTTCTCATGACTTCCATCTTTGATGGCAATGTAGGATAGTCTGAAATAGATAATTTTGTTCCAACTATAAAAGGAACACATAATGGTCTATAATCATACATTTTGAACCTCTATAAAATTGATTTCACATACTTACTTTGGCCTAGCCATAGCTTTTTTTTCACTCTATCTCTTTTAATAACCAACTCAAGAATGTGTTTAGCAGCACCAAGGTCTTTCATTTTAAATTTAGCATCAAGTTGAGACTTTAGTGCTATAATCATAATTTTCCTTCTACCAATGAATAACATATCATCAACATATAATGCAATGTACTAAAAATGACCACCATTAGATTTATAATAAACATAGTGGTCTAATTTAAAACCACTCAAATCCCAAACTCAACACATATGTATCAATTTTTTGGTACCACATCCTAGGAATCTGCTTGAGTCCATACAAATATTTCTTCAATTTGCAAACCAAATTAATTTTACATTTTACCACATAGTGCTCTACTTGTGTCATGTAAATGTCCTCCTCCAAATCACCATGAAGGAAAGCAATTTTCACATCCATTTGCTCAACCTCTAAATCATAAGAAGCAACAATAGAAAGCAAAAATCTAATGGATGTCATTTTTCCAACAAGAGAGAATATCTTACCATAGTCAACATCCTCAACCTGAGAGTAGTGTTTTGCAACCAACCTTTCTTTATGCTTCTCAATGCTTCCATTTGAACCAAATTTTTTTCTTGAACACCCATTTACAACCAATAGGTTTTCATCCTTTAGGAAATGTTACAAGATCCAATGTATCATTCTTTTTAAAATCTATCATTTATTCATCCATATAAATCTTCCAAGACTCTACATCATTCATATCTAGTGCCTATTCTATAGATCTAGGTTCATCAACACTCGTATTCAAAGAAAAAATACATCTCTAGACATTGGGAGAATACCTTTTAGGTGGTTATTTCTACCTTGTAGACCTTTAAAAAAATTGAGTTGGAGGCTTTTCCTCCACTTCAAAAGATTTAGAGCTAGATGAGCTCTCCTTGACTTCTTGTCTATCTAGGGGTCTTGATTCAACTTTTTTAGGTGTAGAAGGAAGTTGAATCACATCTTCCTTTTTAGTTTCTTCAGACTACAATGTAATAGAAGAAGGGTTGGTTTCTCTAAAAATAATTTTTTTACTATGAATTACCTTCTATGCAATAGGGGCCCAAAGCTTGTATCCTTTCACACCATGACTATAGTCTATGCAAATACATTTTAGAGCCTTGTTATCCAAAAACTTTCACTTCTCCTTTGGTACATATGCATATGCCTCATAGCCAAAAACTATGAGACATCTCAATGAAGGCTTATGACCTGACCATCCTTCCATATGTATTTTATCAACAAGAGATAATGCAGGAGACTTGTTAACCAGGTAGCAAGTAATGACAACAACTTCAACCCAAAACTTGTGTTCAAGGCTAGCGTCATACATCATACTCCTAGACTTCTCCATAAATATTTTTTTCATCCTTTCTACAAATCTATTCTATTATGGAGAATACACAGTTGTCTTTTGCCTATGAATTCCACAATCTTTATAGAATCTATCAAAATCATTAGAGAAAAATTTACTGTCATTATTAGTTCTTAAACATTTTATTTTCCTTTAAGTCTACAATTCAACCATTTCTTTAAATTCTTTAACTCAACTAAAAATGTCAGATTTACTCTTTATAAAATACATGAATATCCTTATGCTATAATAATCAATAAATGAGACATATTATGTGGAATTCCCAATGGAAGGAACATCTATAGGACCAAACACATCAAAATAAGATGCAACACACCACAAGATTTATGAGAACTCGAGTAAAACTAAACGTGACTTTATTTTCTATAAATGTAATGATCATAGAAATAAAATTCAAGATTACAATCATTCATACCTTCAATGAGGTTTTTCTTTTTCAAGATCCTAAGACTCTTTTCTCCGATGTGGCAAAGTCTCTAGTGCCATAAAATAGTCTTATCTATAGGTCACTTTGATTCAAAAGAAAAAGTACCCTTAGGTACCCAAAGTTCATTACCATATGTTGTAGGTGAAAACCTCACCTTTTCCAATGAAGTATACAAAGATTTTGTCTTCAAAAATGTACTATTACACTTAGCAATGTATGCACCTAGATTATACAAAGTGCTAATTCTAACACCTTTAGAAACCACCATAGTGTTGGCATAACATGTTGAAGAAGTGCATGTGCATTGCTGGATTTGATAGTGTGTGGAAATATGATATTATTAATGTTGAAGAAGGTTTCTATTGGTAAGAACATGATTGGTATACATGATAATTAGTTATATGTTTTTCATTGAAGTCAAACTATTTGGCATGATGTTTTGACTAGTTACCATATCTATCAGAAGGAAACTATTGTTTCTATAATGAGAAGTTAAGTAAGGTTAGGGATATGTCGATAGGAACCTTATTGGGTAACTGATAATAATAACAATGGTGGATAGATGAATGATTTGATTGTTTATAAGAGTATGATAAGAAGTTAAACTGGAGGATGTTATTCATAAAGATGTTAATCAAATATGATTAAAGGTGGAGGTAATTTGATTAAGGTACCTACCGGTAAACTATTATTTTATCCGTACATTAAATAAAGTCTTATCCATACAAAGGAAGACTTATCAAAGATAGTGAAGATCTAAAGACAAGTGAAGAATAGATGATGAATTGAGAAAGTGGGATGACTCAAAGATAATCTTAAGGAAAAAGGTGATGACACAAAGATTGAGCTAAAGCGTATCAAGGAAGTTCCTACAAGAAGAAAATGGTTTATCATTTAGCAAGTCGACAAGGATGTAAAGGAAATAAATATGGATGGTTAGATTAGATATGAAAAATACAGATCATTGGATTGAGATTTAGGGTTTAAGAAAGAAGCAATCTGGTATCACATTAGAGAAGAAGAACATTGTGGATATCAGTGGATTAGAGAAGGATGCAAAGAATTGAATTGATATGTTATTGTACTTCATTGGATTTTAATTAACAAGGATATTGTGAACTATAGATCATTTATTTATTGTTACTCTCTAGCAATTGTGATAGTAAAATCCCTTATCAGGTAACCCTAACAAGTCTATTGTCAAATCATCTAACCAGGTGGCATTCACAAAAGAATGTTTAGAATCCTCTAACCAGGTTACTCCTAATAGGGTAAAGACTCTAATAGGTCTTAGGGAAATCCTTTAATCAGGTAGCATTTAGTAGTAATTTTGTAACCCTAATCAGGTGAGACTGTAATAGGGCAGGCTCTTCACCAGGCGTATTTCATAAGAGTAAAAATTTATGTGGGAATTGTTCTCATGCCATGGTTTTCACCCTAATTGGGTTTCCTCAATATAAATACTTAATTTATTATTGCATGGATGATTTTATGTGTTGCATGAATGCTTAATGTTGAGTTAATCGATAATGATGTTATAGGTTAAAACATATCCTAATCGGTGAATCTATTAAAGAAGTATTGAAACTATAAAATTAAGTTAAAGTTGGTGATTATTGATTAAGCCCCCCCCCCCCTCTTAGTAATCAATCCTAGACCTACAATTGGTATCAGAGCTAAGCTCCTTGATTTAGAAAGTTTAACCACTTAGGGAAAAGATCCAAAGATGTATAGGATGGAAGCACCCAAGTTTATCAAGAATAATTTTAAGACATATGCAAGAAGAATGAAGTTACATTTGTCAGGACTGTCAGAAAAATCAGTCATCTATCTTACCTCATAGTATATATAGACCACCTACTGGAATACTTACTGCAAATGAGAAAAAAGAAATGTTGATACACAACTCAATAATGATAGAGATTGCAAGCTCCCTAACTGATGTTGAATATGTTGATATACAATACATGGATAATGCAAAAGATATGTAGGATAAGTTGAAGAATGTCTATGGAGGTGATGCACGTGTTCTAAAGGCTAAAGTTGATAGTCTGAAAGGAAAGTATGATGAAATAAAGATGCAAGATGAAGAAAACATCACATGGTACAATATAAGGATAAAAGAGATTGTTTCTACTATCAAAGAAGATGGAGGAAATATTGAAGATGATGATGTTGTAAGTAAAATTATCAGAACACTTACACCCAAGTATGCAATTAGAGTTTATTCTATTCAAGAGTTAAGATCTATTGATCTAGATAAAGTCACATTGGATTTATTAATATGCAAGTTGATTTCATTTGAATTGAGTAATTTTGATAATAGTCAACCTACTAGTACTGAAGTCTCTTTTCAAGCCTCAACAAATATTGGATCATGTAGAAAAGGAAAAGTTGTTTATGATTCAGATGACTATGAAGGTTTAGCTGCTAAAGAACAAGAGTTGGAGGAATTCAAAGCTTTAATAGCCAAGAGATTTCCTAAAGGAAAAGGAAGATATGAAGGGAAAAACCCTCTTTCATGCTGGAATTGTAGACAAATTAGTCACTTTGCACATAGATGTCCCAACAAACTGAAAAAAGGAATATGATAGTGAAAAGAAATGATAAATACAAGAAATACAAAGACTACAATCCGAAAAACAAGATGTGTTATGTAGCTGAAGATGAAGATGATGATAATGATGATAATGATGATGAAATAGTATTTATTGTTGTAAAGGAAGCTCCCTCTACCAACAACACTCAAATCGGTGGAGAACAAGCTTTGATCTCAAGCACAAACTGTAACACTGATTGGATAATCGACAGTGGTTGCACACATCAAATGACTGGAGATAAGAAAAAATTGATAACATTAGAACATTGTGATGGAGGTTTAGTCAGATTTGGAAATGGTTCTCCTTGAGTAATCAGAGGTAAAGGTTCTATTGCTTTAACTGATGATATAACTTGTGAAGATGTCTATTGGGCTGACAAATTATAGTATAATTTTCTAAGTGTATCTCAATTGAATAACAAAGGATTCAAATTTGATTTTAGTAATGGAAAATGCAAGATATTGAACAAGACTAGTGGATAGATTACTATCGGTGAACAAACAAAAGGTAATCTTTTCAAGCTGAATACTACATTTGGTCATTGCTTAATTGCTAAAATAGAAGAAAGTTGGTTATAGCATAAAAGACGTTGTCATGTGAACTTTGATAATTTGGTAAAAGTTAGCAAAAAGAAAAGTGTCATAGGAATACTGATACTGAGAAAACTAGAGAATAATGTATGTAAAGAATGTCAACTAGGGAAGATGACTAGTTCAAGTTTTTCAAGTAAGGTCTATTCTACTGAACATATTCTAGCGTTAGTACACAGAGATTTATGTGGTCCTATAAATACATAAAGTTATCATGGTGATAAGTACTTCATACTATTTGTTGATGACTACTCAAGAATGATGTCTATCATGTTTTTAAAAGTAAAATCACAAGCTTTTAATATGTTTAAAATATACAAAGCAAGAGTTGAGAAGGAAAGTGGAAAATATTTAAAATGTCTCAAATTAGATAGAGGAGGTGAATTTACTTCAAATAAATTTAATGAGTATTGTGATGAGCATGGAATCAAAAGACAATTAATTACACCAAGAACACCTCAACATAATGGAATTGTTGAAAGAAGAAACAAATCTATTGTTGAATGTGCCAGAACTTTGTTGAATTAGAAAGGAGGTGTACAAAAATTCTGGAGAGAAGTTGTTAGCACTGTAGTATACACATTGAACTAAATACAACTCAAGAAAGGAACAAACAAGACACCCTATGAAATCTGGTATGGACAAACACCTAATGTAAGCTATTTTAAGATATTTGGAAGAAAGTGTTATATCAAGAAAGATGAAATGAAAGGAAAATTTGACACCAAAAGTGATGAAGGAATATTTCTAGGATCTTCTACCAAAAGAAAAGCCTACTAGTGTTTGAAGAAAATGACAAACAAAATGATAAAAAGAGCCAATGTAGTTAAGCACGCTCAAGCTGGAGTAGTACTAGGATGGGTGACCTCTCGGGAAGTCTCAGTGCTTCACCTCTGTGAGCATCACCTAGATCCAATGAGTGCTAAGTGTTCCATTCATTCTCATGAGAGATGGGTTCATGTGAACCACTACTCATGAAACATGGGTTAATGAGTTTGACTCAAACTACACACTTGAATCCTGATAGCAATATCACAATTTGACTTGTGGAAAATATCTCCTACTTATTAAGTAAGGATGTTGAATCTCCTAAGGTTGATGAGAGAAAATATAGATCAATGATTGGAGGATTTTTATACCTGACTACCACTAAACCAAATATCATGTATGTTATTTATCGTGTATATATATTTTAGTAAGATCCTAGTGAAACTCAAGTTGTTGTAATATAAATAAATTTTAGATACTTGAAAGGAACAAAAGACTTTGGTCTATGGTATTCCAGATAGTCATACTTCATTTTGATGGCTTACACTGATGTTGATTGGGCTAGATGTGTGGATGAAAGGAAGAGTACAAGTGGAGGTGCATTTTTCCTTGGACCTAGGTTGGCCGCTTGGTCAAGCAAGAAATAATACTCAGTGTCTCTATCTACTATTAAAGAAGAATATATTATTGTTGCTTCATGTTGCACACAATGATAAACACACTTTGGATGCTGAGAGGGGGGTGAATCAACATAAAACAAAAATCCAACAAATAAATTTAATAATCACCACATGAAACTATATGCTAGTAAAGAAAAAAGCCAACAACACAAGAACACCAAGATTTATATGTGGAAAACCCAAACTGTGAAAAACCACTATGAGAACTTGCCCACAAAGATAATACTAAGGTTGTAGATAATGTAGCTTATACTCTACATGTTAGAAGATATAGAGATGAATGGCTTACTGATAGTGGATTTTATAATCACATGAATGGCAATAACAGTATTTTTTTACAACTTGAAATGTATGATGGAAATGTAGTAATATTTGGGGGTGATCAAGCAGTTAGTATAGTTGGAATTGGTTATGTAAGTTTTAATGACAATCATAATACTGACAATGTGTACTATGTGAAGGGACTGAATCATTATCTCTTGAGTGTTGGAAAAATGTGTGAAAATAGATATAACATTCCTTTAAAGGAAGATGGATGAGAGATAAGAAATAAATCAAGAGCTATGAGCATTGTTGGAAAGAAAATTGGAAGAAATATGTAGCAGTTGAAGATTGCTAGTGGATACTACTTAATGTCTCAAATCAATGAGAGTTGGCTATGAGATCAAAGGATGTTTCATATCAATTTTTACTAACTAATAAAGATTAGAGAAATACATGTTGTGATAGATTTTCCAAGGCTCACAAGGCCTATCAACAATGTTTGTAGAGAATGTCAAGTTGGGAAATAGACAAGAAGAGCTTTTAGAGGTAAGGAACAAATTACTATCAAAATGTTGGAGTTGGTACATGAAAATGTTTGTTGTCCAACTAGAATAAGGATTCAAAACTTTTATAGATACTTAATGCTTTTAATTTATTATTACTCTATATTGACATGGGTTACTTTTCTAAGAGAAAAAATAGAAGTTTTAGATAAATTCAAGATTTAAGGCTATGGTTGAAAATGAGGTAGATAGAAGAATCAAATGCTTAAGATCTGAAAGAGGAGGATAATTTGCTTGTAAATATTTTAACACTTATTGTGAGAATCATGGGATTTGGAGACATTTGCCTGCTCTTAGAACACTACAGCTGAATGGTGTGATTTAAAAAAAGAACAAAACACTTAGAAAGCTACTAGAACAATGATAAAGGAAGTAAATCTACCAAAAATATATTGGAAAGAAGAAATAATAACTATAGTGTACACATTGAATAGAGGCAAGATTAGGAATAATCTTGGGAAGACATCTTATGAGGTTTGATATGGAAGATCCCATTCTATAAGGTATTTTAGAGTTTTTGGAAGCAAATGTTATATCAAAAGAGATGAAGAAAACCTTGGAAAGTTTTATTCTAGAGTTGATGAAGGCATATTCCTTGAGTATTCCACTAAAAGAAAACCTTAAACATGCTACAACAAAAGGCTAGGAAGAATAGTTGAATGTACAAATGTGAAATTTGATGAAGACATTCCAAAGAAGATGGAAATAGAAGCAAGATATGAATCAACAAACAAGAGGAAGAGAAGAATAAAGAAAATGAAGAAAAAAATGATGTTGAGGTAGCTTTGACAACTTCTCCTATGACCCCCAAATATGTTCAAAGAAATCACTCAAAAAGTTAGATTATTGGAGATAAGAATAGAGGTGTCATTACAAGAAGTAAAGTTGTTAAACATGTCAATCTATGCTAAATCTAAGAAATTGAAGTGAGCACTATAAAAGAGTTGTGTAGTAATCAGATGTGGATGAAATATATGCAAGAAGAACTAGATCAATTTATCAAGAATCAAAGTTGGGAACTGGTCTCAAGACTGGTGGACAAAAATGTAACTAGAACCAAATGAGTATTCCAAAACAAGTTGGATAAAGATAGAAACATAGTGAGGATCCAGGCTACAATTGTATGAAAAGGATACACACTAGTGGAAGGAATTGACTATGAGGAGATTTATGATCCTTAGCAAGAATGGAGGCAATCAAATTTTTTTTGGCTTTTGTAGCACACACGGACTTCAATGTATATCAGATGGATGTTAAATTTCATTTATAAATAGATAATTGAAGGAAGAAGTATACATAGAAAAATTGGAAGGCTTCAATATATCATATGATCCGAATATGGTTTGAATGTTGAAGAGGGCACTATATTGGTTGAAGCAATATGCCAGAGCTTGGTATACAAGACTTGACAACTATTTGTTGAAGCAAGGACTTCAAAAGGTGCACTTGATAGTAATCTCTACTTTAAGGTTGAATTAAATCATATTCTAATTGCATTTGTACATGTGGATAACATTATCTTTGGAGGGTATGATGTTATGCATAAGAAATTTGTTGATGTAATGCAAAAAAAGTTTGATATGTCCAAGATTGGGGAAATAAATTTCTTTCTAGGCTTACAAGTTAATGAAAAAAGTTAAGGTATCTTAATTTCACAATCAAAATATATCAAAGAGATGTTAAAGAAGTTTGGAATGGAAAATGTTAAACCGATATGTATTCCTATGGTTATTGGTTGTAAGTTAAGTAAGGATGTTGAATCTCCTAAGGTTGATGAGAGAAAATATAGATCAATTGTTGGAGGATTGCTATACCTAACTACTACTAACCTAGATATCATGTATGGTGTTTGTATTGTATCTATATTTTAGCAAGATCCTAGAGAAACTCATATTGTTGTAGTAAAAATAAATTTTAGATACTTGAAAGGAACAAAAGACTCTGGTCTATGGTATCCCAAAAAGTCATACTTCACTTTGATGGCTTACACTAATGTTGATTAGGCTGGATGTGTGGATGATGGGAAGAGTACAAGTGGGGGTGCATTTTTTTCTTGGACCTAGGTTGTCCACTTGGTCAAGAAAGAAACAAGACTCAGTGTTTCTATCTACCACTAAAGAAGAATATATTATTGTTGCTTCATATTGCACACAATGACAAACACACTTTAGATGCTGAGAGGGGGGTGAATCGACATAAATTAAAACTCCAACAAATATATCCAATAATCACCACATGAAACAATATGCAAGTAAAGAAAAAAACCAACACAAGAACACTGAGATTTATACATGGGAAACCCAAACTATGAAAAACCATGGTGAGCTCTTTCCTACAAAGATAATTCACTAAAGTATATAATATGATTACAAAAGATTAGAATCTCATTGCTTTGAACTAGCAACTAGAGGCTCATTGCCAATACATCAATGAATATAGATAAGAAGGATCAATGCCTTACAATACAAATAGGATCTCACTACTCCATACTTGCATAGAGAGACTCACTTCCAAAGTAGCAAGATACAAAAACATACTCAAGTACCCAAGACATTGTCTTAAAGTACTTATAACTATTCAAAGTAGATAAAGATAGACTCTCTTGATAATGCAATTGATTTACAAAACACTGTCCATTCTAGTAGAAAAATATTACTGTCTTTCCTTCACTAACACTGCCACTAAACTGTGTTTTGTTGATTGTTGAACTGGATCACACACTTCACTTGCTTCACACCTTACACTTACATTTTTACAAAGAACCAAAATTCCTTATATACGTGATAGATTATTGGAGATTGCAACAGGGTTGGCCAAGCCAAAAGATTTTTTAAATAAATTTCATGTCATCCAAGGCAATAGAAAAATGCAAATAAGTCCTATGTTAAAGCATTTGAATAAAGGACCCAAATGGATAAGAGATGAACATTAAATACATAGGTCTCATATAGCATGAATCCATCTGTATAAGAGATAAGTGTTAAGTAAAAGACCCAGACCTAAATCTGACACTTCAAAAATCAAGAAATATAAAACATGAACCTAAAAATGGAAGCATGATCCATCCCAAGAGAAATAAGGATCAAGAACATGCCACAAATTTCTCAATTCTAGATCTACAGTAACCACAACAACTACCAAAGATAATTTAAAAATGTAGAAGCAAACACCAACTTTTTAGCTATACCATGACCTCCAAAAACTATGTAGAGATCCACACACCGCATCAGAATCCATGTTAACAAGCCATATTATAATCCATGTCAACTTTCCATGTCATAATTTTCCACAAAATATTTCTAGATTAGAACAAAAATTGAAAAGAACTACAAAACTGGATGACATAGTCTCCAGAACACTAGAAACACATTCTTGATCCCTAGAGAATGCCACAACTAGGAGAAAAATCTAAATCCATATGTATGAGTATAAACACATCTTCACCTCTAATTTATGACATAGAAACACTCTAGAAAGTACAAATAAGTGCAACTATAAAACTACTATTTATTTTGCAACACAATGCCACTGCAACTACACTATAGACATCTAGACCACATAGACTTCCAAATATAAGACTATAATATAGAAGCACTATAAAACACCATCTTTGCATGATCATAAGATACATACATATCTTCCACTATTCTGAAATCATATAGGATACATACTTGTCTTCCACTATTGTGAAACCATATAAGATACATACTTGTATTTCATTGTTCTAAAACCATACAGGATATATACCTATCTTCCACTGCACTATAGTTTAGCATTGAAAACATACTTGTCTTCTGCTGCACTATAGGTTCAGTACACACACCCACATCTCTAAGAATATAAAACTTCTAGACCACAAAGCTTGAGTGAACAAAAGCTCAAATTCCTCTAGAACACTATGTTTGGCATCAATGACAACAAACAACCAATCATATATTTCTAACAATCTTCTCCTTTTTCATTGATGGAAAACAACCACTAAAAATGACAACTCCCCCTTACTATAATAGATATTTTCTTTATCTTTCTCCCCCTTTTCCATCAAGGACAAAGGTCAAGAACCAATCTACTATTGCACAACTCGGATAACCTAACACTAGCATTGGTCTAGTCAAAAAGTTCCCCAAGATAAATGCATCATCTTAATACGCTAAGATAGACAAATAAATGAGAAACAACCCCAAACATGTCTAGAGAAATTGGAAAGGATTATGATCATATGATGAAGCATATCTCCAGCAAGATCAACACCAGAGAAAAATAGATCTTCAGATACATTTTTCTCATTATCTTGTCCTTATCTTTATTTTTTCCTAGATCTACCACATATTGAGTCCTTACAACATCAAACACAATTATCAAAACATATTCAAACTCAATATTTTCTATGTAGTAGAAAATCATATTCTCCTTTAACCAATCATCAACTTTAGTAGAAAAATAGCCCCACAGACTTATCAATTCATCAAGAGGACTTTTATAATTCATAGCATTGTGATGTGGGAGCATCCAGGGTGTAAGAGAAATCTTTCATCACCCAAAAAATATTGTCTAGTTTTTTTTACAAGGGCTAATTTGTGTAGGGTTACTATTTTTGGCAAGTTACTATTTTTAGTAAGTCTTTCATTTGAGCACAAACTATTCTAATTACTTCTCTAAAGGTTCATTTTAGATATATAAGCATGCTAACAAAGTTTCATGGCAAGATCAAGTCTAGTATTGAAGATATTAAAATTTCCATTTTTTGTGGTGTGGTATGAAAAAATTTGAACTCAAATTTGAAGGCCTTAGAGGCTTCAAAAGGGGTCAAAACTCATTGGGGATGACACTTTGTCCTGCTACGATATAAAGTGCTTCAAGAGGTTTCCAAAATGTGGTTATAATAGACAATCATGTGAACGGTTCAAAAGTTATGGATTCTAAAAGTTGCGCTTTCAAGACTCAAGTTTTGATACAAAAGGAAGACAAATAAATATCACTTAAGGTAGGAAATTGAACTATTGGGTGCCAAAATAGGAAAATTTCACTTTTTAGAATACTCTAAGGTGGTTAATTGTGCTACATATATATGGATAAAGGGGGTTTTGGATCTGAGTTCTAGGAGGGTAGTTTGTGGCTCTATCTTGCATATTATCATAAGGAAAATGCCCATGTGAGTGTAGCATGTTACTTTTCTAAATATTTTAATGTCATTCATTGAAGATAATAAAAAGCAAGTGTTTCTATTCTTGTCATTGTTGTGTTCTTTCAATTTTATGTTTATTTCTCTATTATGTTGTGTGTGTTTGGTTAAATAAGGGGAGTACCCTTCATCACAATGTCATTCAAATGTAGCTTAATTTGTGATCCAAAAGAAACATCATATTTCCAAACCATACTTGAATATATCTTAGAAAGAACAAATTCTGACACCATCAACCAAACAAACACCTTTCTAGACCATACAACACAAACCTTATCTTTAAAGAAGTATCCATACCTTATTACCATGCTAAGAAGATACCCAACATCTAGTCTTGAGGAGAAAATAGATGAAGAATACCCCTCAAATCCTACAATCTAAGTCATTTAACATAGGAGGAAACAACATCTAGAATAGATATCAGACCACCATAAGAAACACCCACTATATTCTACAACAAATATATCTTGTTCCTTTCTTTTGAGCCTTCTACAATCATCAAACAATGACCCTACTCTTCAACATTTTTATAGAACTTAGCAATATATCCTAATATGTTACATTTATAGCAAATCAAACCATGTTTTTTTTAATTTCATGAGTTTCATTATTATTGACATTAATATTTATACTACATTCAACTGTTATGTTTCCATATCCATTGAAACCATAGAAATATCCATTGAAGTTCTTAACACCTTTGTTCTCATTCATTCTACTATAATTCACTTTACTTCTACATTAAACTACATTTTCCCTAACTTATTACAATGATAACATCTTTCATTGGAAACATAACTCCTTCTCAAACTTCTACACTCATTAACTCCGTGTCCTACACTTTTTGAATAAAAATAGATACCATCAAACAAAGAGTACCTATAAAGAATAGAAGGAGATTGATTCTTCATCTTCTTTCCATCCTTTGGCTGCACTAAATTCTTTTTGTTCTTCTTCTACTTTTGATCTACTAGTTTCTTATCTTCCAACTATTTCCGATTAACCATGTTCTTTTTGTGTTCAACTTGCTTTTGATCTTTCATTCTTACCTTCTGCCATTTTCATCTGATTTGTGTTGTTGTATGGAGCCTAATCAAACTTGAAGGTTAATTTTCCCCAAATTTATCAACATAATTTCCCCCATATTATTTAGTGGGAGTTTGGGGGCAACACCCCCAAGACAAGATCTAGGGGCCATCACTCCCAAAATCTCAACCAAATTTTATTATTGTACACAGGCATCAAGAGTTATTTTTCTATTTGATGACATATTATAACCCCAATTTTGTAACTAACATAAGTCTTGATAAAATAGATTAGGGTTAGGGTTTTTCATATGAGAACTTGGTAGTATTTTGCAGTGGTTGTAAGGAATTGTTGATTGTAACAAGTTGAAATTAATGGATAATAATATTGGACTCTCTATTTAGTAGACGTAGCCCAAGATTGGGTGTACCATGCTAAATTATCTGTGCCTTCTTGTTTCATTCCCATGTGTGTTTTATTCCTTTGTTTTAATGAACAAATTTGTATTTAACTACTAGATATATGTCTTCTGATCCTAATAATTTGTCTTGTCCTTTTTGTCTTCCTCATGCTTATGGTCTACCATAAACCAATCAACTTCCTTTTTGTAAATTATTTTTTCTTTTGATCTACTATTTTCTTCTTGTCTACCTTGTCCTTATTGTCTTCTTCTTGCTTCTAGTTTACCATAATCTATTCAACCTCCATCAGATCTTTTGATTCAACCTTTCTTTCCTCATTGTCCTTTGATAGAGTGGATTCCAATTTGTCTTGATTAAGTTCCATTTCTACATCATCTCCCCATTTACCATTGTATTGAACTAGAAAACACTTATCCTCACATTTTTCTTCAATATAATAGATGTCACCAATAATCCTGAAACCTTCTTCAACCCTTTTACCAGTATGCTTCTTTCTAATAGTACAACCATCACTTTTGAACATAGCTTCATAACCCTTTTTTCACATTTGACTGACACTTAACAAATTATGTTTCAAACCTTCAACATAGTAAACATCATCAATTCTATGCTTACCATCAATTGACATTGTTCCTATTCCTTTGATTTGAGAACTTCCTTCTCCTGTAAATCTTATTGCTCCACCATCATAATCTTCAAACTTGATAAATCTTCTTTTATCTCTTGTCATATGATATGAGCATCCAAAATCTATGATCCATGCATTTGCAACAAATTTAGCATACAAAGAAATCTACTCTCTTTTATGAGAAATAGCTAAAAGAAAAGATTCCTCGATTATTTCATTAGTATCTTCATCTTCAGAAAAGTATTCTTCCATGGAACATAAGCTATTTTTACCTCTACCTTTGAAATAAAATTTCTTTATGAAATCTCTTTTCTTTTGTTTTCCTTTTCTATCCTCATCTTCTAATTCACTATGATAATCCTTATACTTGCAATCATTATCAAAATGTCTCATCCTTCCATAATTAAAATACTTAATAGGTAATTCACCTTTGTATCTACCGTTACCTCACTTGAATCTCCTTGAAAGATATGCTTTAGCATCTTTTGACATCTTGCATGTCTCTATTTTAGCATCTTCAACAACTCTAAATGTAGTCTCTCTCTTTTCTCTTTCAACTTCTACAAACTCAAATGCAAAAAGTGACCCAATGAGTTCATCAAAGGAATATTTTAGTGCACGTGCCATTAGTATCAAATCATTCAGTAGGGTTAATAAGATCTTGAGCATAATATTTGTGTCTTCTAGATGTCTAGTGACAAGTCTAATTTCATCAACAACATCACTAACTTTGTAAATGTAGCTTTCAACACTCATCTTCTTTTCTAAAAAATTCATAGATTTGTTTGAGATTCATCTGTCTTGCTTGTTTTGTCTTCAAATTTCCTTCATACACTAGAATTATCTTATCCTATATCTCTTTGTAACTTTCAAATCTTTCACTTTTCTAAAAGTTGTGTCACATAGACCACTAAAAGGAATTGCTCTTGCTTTTACATTTTCTTCCTTTTGTCTTTCTTTTTCAGTAGTCAAAGGTCTTCCAAAAGGAATATAAAGACTAGTTTGAATTACCTTCCAAATACCATTCTGCAATGTTTCAAGATATGCTTCCATCTTTTCCTTCCAATAGGGAAAATTCATGTCATCAAATATCAGTACATGAAATTGTAAATTTTGTGCCATCCCAGATCTACCTTAAGCGGTTAAGCTTCTTCTAGAGGAACCTTACTATAATACCAATTGTTAAACATATTATGGATGTTGAGAGGGGAGAGAGTGAATCAACATAAAACAAAACTCCAACAACGACCACATGAAACAATATGCATGTAAAGAACATAAACAACAAGACAAGAATACCAAGATTTATACATGGAAAAATAAAACTGCAAAAAAACATAGTGAGCACTTACCTACAAAGATAGTTCACTGAAGTATATAATCTAATTAAAAAATATTAGGAGCTCATTACTTCGGACTAGCAACCAGAGGCTCACTTCCAATAAAATAATAAATATAGATAAGAAGTTTCATTATCTTATAGTTCAAATAGGATCTCATTGCTTTGGACATGCATATAGAGGCTCTCTACCAAAGTAGCAAGATACAACAACAAAATCAAGTACCCAAGACTCACTATCTTAAAGTACTTAAACTCTTCAAAGTAGCTAAATATAGACTCTCTTGATAATGCAATTAATTTGAAAAACATTTTCCATTCTAGAAATAAACTATTATTGCATTTCCTTCTCTGTTATTGTCACTGAACTCTACTCTGCTAATTATTGAACTATTTTTCACACTTCACTTGCTTCACACCTTACACTTACATTTTTCAAAAGCACCAACAATCCTTATATACACAATAGATCATTGGAGATTACAAGAAGGTCGACTAAGCCAAAAGATATTACAAATAAGTTTTATGTTGGCTAAGGAAATATAAAAATGCAAATAAGTCATGTGTCAAAAGCATTAAAACCAAGGACCCAAATGGATAAGAGATAAACATTAAATACATAGGTCAAATATAGCATGAACCCATCTAAACAAGAGATAAGAATTAAGTACAAGACCTTTACTTAAATTTGACATTTTAACAATTAATAAATATAACACCTAGACCTAAATCTGAAAACATGATCCATCCCAGGAGAAAGGAGGATCAAGAACATGCCACACATTGTCCAATGCCAAATGTGTGATAATCAGAACAACTACCAAAGATAATTCAAATATATAGAAGAAAAAACCAACTTGTTAGCTATAACCAGGCCTCCACACACTATGACAAGATCCACATATCACATCAAAATCCATGTCAATAATCCACATCAAAAGCCATGTCAACATGCCATGTCACAAGTTACAACAACATATTTTTGGATTAGAATAGCAACTGAAAAGAACTCCAACACTGGATGACACAATCTCCAAAAAACCAAGAACACATTCATGATCACCAAAGATCATCTCAACCAAGACCAAAACCTAAATCCATCTGTATGAGTAGCAACACATCTTCAACTTTGATTTTTTGAACATAAACACTCTAGAAAGTACAAATAAGTGCAACTATAAAATTGCTATCTATTTTGCAACATAATAACACTGCAAGTAAACTGTAAACATCTAGACCACCCAAACTTCCATATATAAGAGTATACCATAAAGCCATTGTAAAATACCATCTTCACTTGATCAAATTATACATACCTATCTTCCATGTTTTGAAACCATACATAATACATACATGTCTTCCACTATTTTGAAACCATATAGAATACATACCTATCATTCATTGTTCTAAAACCATATAGGATACATACTTGTCTTCCACTGCACTGTAGTTCAACACTTAAAACATACTTGTCTTCCACTGCACCATAAGTTCAGTACACCCACCCACATCTCCAAGCAAAGAAAAATTGCAAACCACAAAGTTTGAGCAAATACAAGCTTAAACTCTTCTAGAACACTATGTTTGACATCAATGACAACAAAAAACTAGTCATATATTTATAAATCACATATACTTTGGATGAAACAAACTTTAAAAGATATTGGAAGAATGTTTGATGATCCTATTTCTATTTTATATGGAAATACCAGTACAATAGACATTTCAAAGAATTTTCTATTTTATATGGAAATACCAGTACAATAGACATTTCAAAGAATTTTCTATTTTATATGGAAATGCCAATACAATAGACATTTCAAAGAATTTGGTACTGCATTCAAGGATGAAACATATTTTTATCTAGTACCACTTTTTGAGGGAAAAAGTATTGGATAATGAAGTAAAGCTTGAGTATGTACCTACAAAAGAACAAATTATTGATATTTTCATGGAGACGCTCTCTAAGGATACTTTTGAATATCTCTAGAAGAATCTAGGGGCAATTGCCCCTCTTTATTAGAGCTAAATGCATATGATGATGCATTAGTATAGTGAACTTAAAACACATCTTTGATCTGGACTAATGATTATGCCTGCCTCTTAGGGGGATCTAAGCATTGTGGTGAGTTAAATTGTAGATCTCAGGGGGAGCTGGGCATAATGAATAATTGATCTGCATCATTGGCCTTTTCCATTGATGTCAAAGTGGGAGATTGAACTTTTTTTTTGAAAAATGTTCCCAGAGGGAGAGTAAGTTCTTATCATTGATGCACTTCCATCAATGAAAAAGGAGGAGATTGTTGTAGTATTGAGAAGAATGAGTGAGTTTGGATAAGAAATGATTTAATATGGTTATTTTGGTATGGTTTTCGTTGATGTCAACACATGTTGCATTAATGTCAACATGCTTTTTTTGCATTGGTGATGAGGATTTTGCTCCACATGTTCATTATATTGTAAATCTATTGGTGAAATTTTGATATGTTGTTAACTACAATTTGGAGTTGTTGGATTCATGTTTTTATGGTTTGAAACATAGTACAATGAATTTGATATTTGTTCGAGTGTGACTATGACTAATAATATTCTATATGTGAAATGTGTGCTTCACATTTTTCTACGTAATGGTTTCTAATAGTGTGATTTTGACAATAAGGTATTAATGTTTTTAGCTTCATTCATTTTAGTTGGCACAATATTTTGGGCTTCAAGGACATGATTTCAACGTTCAATTGTGTTTCTACTCTAGGTTTGACTGACCTTGGGTGTTTACACTTCAATTACTTATCTTAGTGAATGGAAGAAGATATGTAACATGTATGGTGCTTTTTTGGTCTCAGTTAAGACGTATTGTCATCCACTTCTCATTCCTCCCCATCGTGGGAATGCTTAGTTCTATAATATTTCAAATCTTGTTTGATCCTTGCTTGGCCAACAATGAGAGATTTCACAAATATACATTTGATATAGATACAGAATGAATCATTCAGGGATAGTGTGGCATAGTGACATTGTGGCATATGAATGTATTTGTATGAAAGTTGTACATGCATGTGCAATGAGGATGTATGAAAGAGGATTTATCTCCCTATTTTCATAAGTTAAGTGTGAAGTGTAGTGCATAGAAGTGTGGACTTCAATGTGTTAGCTACCAAAAGTATTGAACCAAAGGTGACTACAAAGCTTTGAGTTGTGTTATGGTTGTATATCAGTGGTAGATCTATTTTCTCTCATCCTTCTTCATTTGGGTAGTGAGCCCTCTGGTAGTGATCCTATTTCAGGGAGTGAGCCCTTTGGTGGTGATCCTCTAGCAATGAGCCTTTCTTGTAATCGACCTTAACCAATGTTCATATATTTGACAATACTCTTCTTTGGGGGTTTTCCCTTTGAAGGGTTTTTCATGCAAACCTAATGTTTCATGTGTTTGTGGTTTTTATGCTTTTCATGTTCATATCTTTCAATGATTAAATGTTTAAAGTAGGTTTGGTGGAAATGATTAAAGGTTTTTAAAGTTATAATTTGTGTACAACTGACCCACCTCTCAATTCCTATGAAACTCAAAATAAAAATCTTACATCCTTTTACATAATTTACGTTTATGTACTTTAGCTTGTATATACATGTAATGTTATGTGACTTTCAAACTAGGGGCTAAATGTAGCATCATAAATTGTACACACTTGTTAAAAGGGTCCAATTTCATGCTTGCTTAGTGCTCATTCTAGTGTGTTTCATTTTAGCATGCATTATAGGTCTTCATTTGAATTTAATTAATTAAAAAATTTAAATTATGACTCCTCTATTCCTTCAGTGTCATCAAATCTCCACGAGTATCCCTTTTTTCTTTTTTTTTTTGATCGGTAAAAGGCCGAAGCCCTAGAGAGTTTTTTATTATTAATATAAATAGTTATTTTACAATGTGACCCCGCTCACTGTAGGCGCAGGTAGGAAAGAGCGGGGCTAAGAAAACCTCCAACCTTGCCTGGGACCATAGGTCCTGTCCTTATACAAAATTTACGTGGGCATACCCACGACTCGACAATTGTCGAGATTTGTACATATTTACATAGGCATACCCACGTTCGAAAAAAACTTGAGATTATTTCCATTTTACAAACATTAATTATACAAAGAATGGCATTTTGGCAAGGATAACTTCATCTGTACAGTTGAAACAAAATTTTGATCCTCTTGCTTTATCGATAATATGCGTTGATCATCCAAAAGATATTTCTTCCTGAAGAAACAAGACAAGATTCTTCCACAACCAAAGGTTAACTTGTATCAAGAAAAAAAATTCTACATCTAGGCTACATAACCTATCTAAAAAATTTAAATATTGACTATAAAGCCTCTAATTAAACACTTTTACTATTGACAATATAATAACAAAATAATCTTGAAATTAAAGACTCTTACCACTTAAGAACATCATTCTCTGCTTCAAATTATCATTTGAAAGTCCTAATGTTTTAGGAAAATTCACAATAAAACTTCATATACTTCTTTAAACTAAACTATTGTTCTGATTAACTGAATGGTGGTTTAAGCAGAGTTCATTATGGTCCTCTGGAATTTGCAACAATCAGAAAATACTGCAATGGTTTCCAAACTCCTCATAATTGTAAGGCGAAACTTTATTAGTTTGAAACATATGGTTGTATATATATATATTATATATATATAATCATGTAATCATACCCTTGCCATAACTATGAGATCTGCCTAAACTTATCCACTATTCAACATTCCTTATTTTTCTTGCAAAGCTCTGTATATAAATATATGTATACTTTCATCAGTATACCTATATTTATAACAACTCATCTATAGAAGTCCCATAAAAGAATGTTTAGTACCTCAAACCAAACATACTCTGTAACTCTGTTACTAATAAAATATAAGCCGATTTGAAGTACACATAGGATGAAGCTAGCATTTATATATAAATATATATATACACAATCACCCATATATATATATATATATATATATATATATATATATATATATATATATATATATATATATATATATATATATATATATATATATATATATATATATATATATACCATCATTAATGTCTGAAAATATGCAATCATTAAATTGTAAAGAAATAAAACACCTGTCCCTGTTTTCTTGCTACTGAGTTGAGATTGTGCATAAAAAAGAAATTTAATATTACCTACTATCACTTTTGTATATGATATACCTTCTGCTTTGAAATGGTTAGTGCTAATCTTGCTAACATTATTAATCTTCTACTCCTTTTAGCAATCCGGCTATTTCTTAACCTTATAGATTTGGGAAGGATAACAAGGGAGGAAACACTATCTATACCAATTACTCCTAATCCATTTGATAAAAAGAAGTCCTCAATTAGGATGTCATTAAAAATAAGCGTTGAATGCTATATTACCAATAAACAAAAGTTTATACTGAACAGGGGCCCCTGATGCTTAAGATTGATTCAGACTGAAAAGAGCTATTAATGATAATGTGTCTAAGACCTTGATCATAAACTTCATAGAATGTTATTCCCATATAATGCACCTTCTTTATTAATATGTTTCAAAACATATCTCTGCATCCTTGTTGTATATAAAGTGAACAAAAGAATCGATCTAAGTATCAATGCAAGCCCTTACCTAAATCTATTTTCCAAACTATAACAGGATCTCTATTTGATCTGTCTACTTGAATGTATGTGTACGCACCTTTAGCAAATTTGTGAAGACTATAGGAAGCTCTGTTCAGATTAAAAGTACATCTCTTCATTTACAGTTCACATATTATGTTCGAGAATGTATAGGTGACCGGATTAAGGAATTCAATCCATTATTCCAGCATGCCATATTCTTTATAACTGTTACCTTATCATATATTAACCGATTCTATACATGTCCAAGTTTAAGGAATCTTAGCTATGTATGAATAGAGGGGTACTTTTTCCATATGCCTATAATTATATATTCCAAGCTTCTAAGAAAGAAAAGGTGTTGAGATTAGCCTGGATCGATCAATTCAAATAAAAGTATCTTAGCACTAGGCATCAATATATAGATGTATATATACTACTTATTAGTATATATGTATCTATATATGTATTACGATCTCTATCCTCAAGATCCATAAACTTAGAAAGCAAAGACCTTAAGCTAAATTCTTCATAGAACCTGTTAATGAATATGTCTATCCATTACTTATACCCTTGATAAGAAGAACACAGTTTGCGGGTCTAATTCATTAAAGACTTACAGGTGCAAGGGGGAATGATACAATATGGGAAGAGTGCTGAAGGGATGAGAGAAATACATATTCGAGTGCTTAAACTGCTAAACATTGTTAATCACCTAGTTATGTGTATATTGCCAGTAATCATGTTAATTATTGATAACAGCTAAATGCTTTCAAAAATCACTAAGGTGATCGTCCCCAAGCTATTTATGAGACACTTCTATTCAAAGAGGTTCCATAGGGGGTGAGCACATAAGGTAAAGGTTATTAAACTAGCATTGTCATGATCCAGCTAGGATAATCTACTATCCCTACTGAATAATAGCCACTTCTCAGATTAATTTACCTTACTCAAAATTCATAGAACCGCATTAGCATCCTCTGTTTACAGTATAATCTATCTACATTCCATTCTTTATCGCTAGAGCATTAAAGAAAATGAGCAGACTAATTAAGATAGTAAACTTATTGTACCTGATTTTGATATCCATATATATGTCCATCATTAATATACAAAAGGGGCCCTTGGAGTCATTTGTCGAGGCTTGCTTAACTAGAATGCATTTAGCACCATTTATATACAAAAAGAGCCCTTGGAGCCATTTACTAGGTCCTACTTAACTAATAGGCAAATATCAAATTAACATCTACATATAAGTCTTAGTTCTATTCACATTGAGGAAACTATAACTAGATTTAGAGAAGCTTCCCATGCTTAACTATATATATCTATTAATAGAAGGCTAGGCTATACTCTTCAAAAATCTTAAAAGCTCTGAATATCTACACTACTGGTCCTAGTTTTGTTGAATGGCCATACTTTCCAAGCGTTGCTCCTTCTAATCATGACAACGATGCACTCAACCTCTACCTGATTCTTCTTATTTTTCCTGGTACATCTAGGGATTACCGGAGCCATAATGTGCAAGTTATGTGGAGCAATGTTGTCCATCTCTGGAGGTATATCAAAACCTTCCAGTGTCTAATATTTAAGCAACCAGCTGTTGTCAGCCTCTTCCTCAAGAATTTCCTTATAAAGAAAGTCAATGTTCCTTGCCATTTCAAGCCAATGGCAATCAAATGTATCTTCATCCTTGAAAGATAACATTGCTATCCTCTGTTATTGAGGAATCTTATCTAGCTCTTCCATGTCTGTCTTCATTCTTACTTCCGGATAAGGGATTGTAAGCTTGTTGTCAACACAATATACCATCTTATCCAAACCACCTAGATGCTCCTCATCAAAAATCTCTTTGCAAACCCTGATTATGTCCCCCTTACTCTTGCCTACAAATATGGATAGGGTGATAAACTGGCCTATCACCCCTCCATTGGTTCTGTACATGTAGAGATTGTTGAAGTGTCAATCACCAATTGATTTTTCAATAGCCCTTCTGGTTGAGTCAATAAATGGGTTGAGGATTTGATTCCATCTTTCCAGGTAAATATAACCTCGAAAGGCCATGGCTCGATCAGTCTTTGTGTAGAAAGTGCACAGTCTAGATTCCATGGTGGCTAATGAAAATTCCTTTGCTTGAGGTCCTAAATATATACATTAGATTGAACTTTCTGGAGTATCCAAGAGATTTCTAAGGGTCTAATGTTTAATGATGATATCCAGCTCTAGGCAGGTTGAGAACTGTTGTGGAAATGAGTACTACTTAAGTAAGATGAGGAGGAAATGTCATCCCTGGCCTTCATTATATCTTTCTAAACAACCGTATACATACAGGAAAGACCTTCCTATAATGAAATTTTCTCCGCATAATCAATCCATTCATATAAATGGGCTTAAGGTTGCCAACCCACTTCTAATGAACTAGTTCAGGGGTATCAGCCAATGATGATATTGACAAATGCCAAAAGGTTTAGTAGTCCTATATTCTTTACTATGTCTGTAACTCATCATCATTAATATTTGAGTATTAAAAGTGTGTCATAAAATTTGAACTAAAATCTGCACCAATCAGCAGGAGGTGAAATAAAACTTCCAACTATGATAGCTAATAATCCTCTTCTATACTCAAACTAGATCTTTTAATTATATCACTGCTGGGATCAGAGCTTAAAATAAATTACTCTATTATATTGCTAGAACTATCATTAAATCTCATTATTGTATTATAAAAGGTTATGCGATAAAAGGGGAGGAGAAACTTAAAGGTCAAAAAAGGGGATGACTAGTATTTGCGATCCTAATCTTTACCTTTGATTAATTTAATTGAATATTAGTTAAGGGTCCTGAAGATTGCTATATTAGAATAGCTACCCATAGAACTCCTAGATCCTTAAAAGTATGAAGAGGATCCTATGGTTAAAAAGTCTCTTTATGAGATTCCTGTATCCTAATAGGAAAATCAGTTTCCCAATCTTACTACTCAGATTAGCATAGGGTAAGGTCTCTGCCATAACCTTATCATTAAAGTGCCACTTAAAAACTATTGTATATAATGTTCCACTGTTACTACTTCATTGGCACCTAGATTAGCTAACTTGTCAGCCTTTGTGTTGCCTTCTCTATAGGTATGTCTGATTTCGTAATTTGAAATACTATCCATTAATAGATTAATCTCTTCTACTTTTGAATTCAAAACCCAATTAGGAGTTTTTTTAGTACGAATGGCATTGATAATAATTTGGGAGTCTCCTTCAATAACTACTTTTGAAATGTGAAGATTCTTGCACAATTTAAGCCCTTCTAATGTCGTTACACATTCAACCATATTGTTAGTCGTAGGGCTAATGGGTCTCAAGAATTTTGCTACCACTTCTAACTTCCAGTTATGGATGATCCCTCCTATACCTACTACCCCAGGATTACCTCGAGAAGCTCTGTCAAAGTTGAGTTTATACCATCCAGCTTTCGGGGGTATCCATTTACAAGATGCTCTGTCCACTTTAGTTTTGGAACCCCCTTTACCATAGAGGGGGGGATAGCTAATTTTGGCCATTTGCACCTAATTCTGTTATCCCAGCTCTTAAAGGAGTCTTCATAGCTCTATTTGTCTCTGAGTTTACTATTAATAATTTCTACGATGGATGCTTCTATCTTGTTAGTTATTGAGTTCCATGTTAATTTTTGATCTGTAAAAATCCTTCTGTTTCTTTCTTTCCATAATTCCCATGCTACTATTGAAGGTGTTATTGTCCAAATATCCTTGAAAAGGTTGTCTTTATAAAGAGAAGGCCACACTTTGAGGTTGCTGATTAAATCACAATGTGAAGCGGATTTCCATCCTAAACTCTGATGAAGCCAATTCTAGCAATACTAAGAGAAAGGACAATTAAGGAGGATGTGATTGACATCCTCGGAATGGTTTTCACATAGCGGGCATCTAGATGGCCCTTTGAATCCTAATTTATTAAGCCTGTCTGTTGTAAGAATTCTATTTTGCAATGCCGCCCATAGAAACATACCAGCTTTAGGGAGGCAGGATTTGTTCCAGCAAAGGTTCAAAGGTATGTCTATGCTATCCATATTTTGGTCCCTAATAATTGAGTTATAACCCTCCTTAACAGAGTATTTTCCTTTGTTAGATCATGCCCATATTAAAGTATCTGGTCTATTTTTAAGTGTTACCTCTCTATCTTTTAAGATTGCCAAGAGGTTGTGCTTCTCATGCCATACATCCTCAATTATTTTTAGAGCATTCTAGTTAGAGCCTTCCATCATGCATAAGTAGTCCTTAAGATATAAGCCTATGTCTCTTTTGCATGCTTCTATAAATTCCTTGGAGAAGCCTAGTTTGTTAAGGGGGGTAAGGCCTACCCATGAATCATCCCAAAATAAAGCTTGATCTCCTGCTCCTACATCCCAAGATAGATATTTGCTAATAATCCTTCTACACTCCTTCATAAAATTCCATATCCGAGACCCTTTCACATGTGATTGTGACCTGAAAATGTTGATGGGGTCCGCATTAGGGATATACTTATGTAATAAAATTGATGCCCACTTGCCGCTTGATTCTTTGTACATTCTCCATATGAGTTTAGCCCCAAGGGCTTGGTTTTGCCATAGTAAATTTTTGATACCTAGACCCCCTTTAGATATCGGTTTACATAGAGTATCCCATTTAATAAGGGAAAGTTTTTTGTCTTCGGAGGGACCTTTCCAATAGAAATCTTGAAACATTTTATCTAATTCCTTTTTAACGCAAATCGGGAGGGGTAGGACAGACAAATGATACGTGGGGATGGCTGAAAGGACAGATTTGATCATTGTTGTCCTGCCTGCTTTAGTTAACCATTTTCCTTTCCATGAGCTCTTCTTGTTTTGTACTTTGGTTATGACTTGTTTCCATAGTTTGGTAGATAAGATACCTATATCCAGATCAATACCTAAGTATTTACACGGAAATTTGCCAATTTTATATCCCATAATACCACAAATTTCTTTTTCGATTATCAGGCGAGTATTAATAAAGTAAATTTCTGACTTAGTAGGGTTAACATGTTGACTTGAGGCTTTCGCGTAAAGGTTTAGAATGTTTTTGAAAGGTTTCGCTTCCTGTCTATTAGCAGCTCCAGGTAAAATTGTATCATCTGCAAACTGTTGATGGGTAATATTCAAAACATTTTTCGAGGCCTTTAATCCCACGATTTTCCCTTCCAAGTGTTGCTTTGTACTCGATCTTCCTAACACTTCTGCCATAATGACATAGAGAAAAGGGGATAATGGATCTCCTTGTCTAATGCCCTTGGATATACTGAAAAAGCCTTCCGGGGTACCATTAACAAGAATAGAAATTTTGGGAGTTGAGATGCAATTAAAGATCAGGTTAATCCATTGTTTAGAGAAGCCGAATGCCTCCATACATTTACATAGGAATCTCCAATCTACTTTATCATATGCTTTTTGGATGTCAATTTTCATTAGCATACTAGGTTCCTTTGTTATTTGAGCGGTATGGACTAACTCTTGTGCTATAATAATTCCATCCAAAATTGATCTGTTTGCTACAAAACCCATCTGCTCTTCTGAGATTATCACTGGAAGGATGGTTTTGAGTCTATTTGCTAAGCATTTTGAGAGGATCTTATATATGGTATTACATAGGGAGATTGGTCTAAAATCCCCTGGCTCCGTACTCTCATTTTTCTTCAAAATTAGAGTAAAAAATGTGTTGTTAATTTCATTTAATATAGCTCCTAAATTCCTAGTAGCTTCCACAACTTGCCACACCTCTTCTCCAACAAAATGCCAACATTTTTGGAAAAAGCCAGCTTGGAAACCATCTGGGCCCGGAGCTTTATCCGGATGGAGTTGAAACATTACTGCTTTGACTTCTTCTAATGAGAGCTTGTTATTCATAATTTTGTTGTCAGAATCCGTAATCAACTTAGGAATGACTTTAAGCATTTCATTTTGGGCATAAAGGTCAGTTGCTTCTGTAGAGTTGAGAAGGGAGCTATAAAAATTCATTAGAACGTTTGAAATCTATAAGGGATCCTCAATTATAAGTCCCTCAGATGTCTTAATTTTGGCTATTCTGTTAATGCTCCTTTTAAAATTAGTTGTATTATGAAAGAATTTAGTGTTATTGTCACCCTCCTTAAGCCATGATTCCTTGGATTTTTGCTCCCAGAAGATTTCTTCTTTGAGGAGGATATCATTGTATTTAGCCATCAACTCTTTTTCCTTATGGTAACTAAGATCATTCATACCTTGTTCTATTACTATATTGTTAAGATCGGTTATTTCTTGTTCTATCTGGGCTTTCTCTTTGAATATGTTATTGAAGTGGTTCTTATTCCATTCTAATGCTTTATTTTTGATAATTTTTAATTTTGCTATTAAGTAGAACATTTTTTATCCTTTGATCGAGATTTGTTTCCACCATTCCTCAAGAAGGTTTATGAAATCCGGATTTTGGAACCACATAAATTCAAATTTAAATAGGTTCCTCGAGGGTTTGGAATTTTCTGTTATGGTAAGCCTGATAGGGAAGTGATTCGATCCTGCTTCTAGTAGTAATTGCGCGCTGACTATTTGATTAAAATTTTTGGGGTTCGTTCTAGTAAAGAATCTATCTAGTTTTTCAGCAATGTAGCTGAAACCAACTCTTCTATTATTCCATGTATAAACACCATTGATAGTGTTAATGCTTATTAAATGATTATTTGTTGCCCACTTACTAAAGTCTTTATGAGCTTGCAATATGTATTGAGAACCTCCATATTTTTCCTCTAGATTTAAGATAGCATTGAAATCTCCTCCGATGATAAAAGGGTGTTCCCGTTTATCAATAAGAAGGGTTTGTATTTCCATCCATACTTTTCTTTTTTCCTCATTTGAGATTGGCCCATAAACTTTGTTCAAGTTAAATTTTAAATCGGATTTTAGGCTTTTAATTGTTAATGTCATCCAATTTTCGTTAGTGAGTGCAAGTTGGGCCATTACTTTATGGGGGTCCCATAGGATTGCTAGTCCACCTGAGAGGCCTGCTGATGAAACATATTCTGATTTCCATAAACCTAGTCTATTGCTAAACTTAGTGCTTTCCTCTCTATTAAGCTTAGTTTCCTTTAGCATAATGATTTCGGAATCGAAATTTCTTAAGTATCTTTTGATTAAACGCTACTTGTTAGGGGCATTTAGACCCCTAATGTTCCAAGTAGTGACTTTCATTGTTCTTTGGGAAGGAACTTCCCATTCCCTGTGTTCAAAATATCTGCTATCTTTTTCTGATTACCTGCATTACCATCCAAGGTTCTCAGCTCAACAGCTGACTTCCTACCTCTTTTCTTTTTGAGTTTATTAATATTAGGTGTGCTTAGACTGCCTCTGTTTAAGGCTATGCCCAGCTCTCTATTTTCATTAGTGATCCCGAAAAGGCCTTTAATTGCGTCTTTAACTAGAGTTTCTTCTCCATCATACCCTATTATAAAATTGCCCCAGCTATCCTGGTTATTTTTCTCATTAATGGTATGATTTAAGAGTTTAGCTCTATCTATAATCTCCTTGCCATAAATTTCTATTAGATCTTCAGTTTTCCCAGATAGATCCAGATTTAATGCTTCTAACTCTAAAGGGATTGAAATAGCTTGTTCCCTTCCTTTAACAAAGGTTGGTTCATTTATATTTTCTTTATTGTTTATGTTATCTTCTTTAGTGTTGAGCCTATCTTTAGTTTCTTTTATGATTTGTTTGTCTGATTGGTCTGAATATTTAGCTGGATTAACTGACACTGCATTTACTGAAGCTTCCTTTTTAGGGGGAGAAGGAAGGATAGGTTGGTTAGGACTATTTTCCTACTCCTTATTTTCTTCTAAAATGCATTCCTAAATTTGCTTAATTAGGATTTCTTTTGGAGTTTTAATTCCTCAAAATCACAGATCTCGTCCAGAAACATGTCCTTAAGTTCATCCGTCAATGATTCTCCAAAATAGTTGATGATTTGATTTACCTCCTCTTCTATTTTGTTTACCTGATCAACTAGTTCTACTACATCAGCACATATAGGTTTCAAAACCAGATTTGTTGGTAAATCAGTCTTCTTACCCTCATCTTGTAGACGGGTTTTATTATTATTTTTACCAGGCTCTGTTTGTTCTGATTTACCCTCCCTATTTAAATCTCCGTAGGTTTCTTGCCTGATAATATTTAATGAATTATTACTTAGTGGAGATAATCCTTCAGTTGTTTGGGGAGTTGCTGAATCATTAGGTATATTAGCCAAATTTTCCTTTATTATAATATCTTCTTGATTATTAATTTCATTGTTTGACAACATAGTATAAGGTAAGGGATTAGCTAAACCTTGAGCACTTAGAGGTTTGCAAATAAAACCTCCTCTATTATTACAAAGACAAATCTCTATATCTTTATTTGTTTGAGGTAAAAAATTAAAATTTTTGAGTGGCTTTGATGTTTCTTTGATTGCCTCAATAAAGTTTTCTGCAATTGTTGGATTAATTATGACAGAATTATTATTAAAACATAATTGTATGGGGGGGATATGTTTTTGATGGTAATTCATCTCTACAATAATTGTTTTATCAACCTGTTCCAATGCTGACTCAGCAATTCTTTTAAAATTGCCTATTTTATTTCCTATTAAACAGAGTATTTCTTTGTTGTACAATTCTAAAGGCAAGTTTTTAAGAGTGACAACTTTTTCTATAATGAAATCCTTTAAATGCATAGGATTAAATAAAGGTAGCCAATCAAATACAGAGAAAGGAATATTTCAAAATTTCAAAACATTCTTGTTCATTATGCTTTCCTTAAAGGTTTTGTTATGACAATCTATGTAAATAAAGTTATCTCTGAGAGGTGATATACTTACCTCCCCAGGGAGTTGTTCCAATAGTCCTCTTTTCACATCTTTAATTGGTACTCTAGCTCCATTCCAGCAACAAATCAGACCTATCTCTGCCATATGCTTTTGTCTTTGTACAATAATATCATTATCTAATACAATAGTATCATATTGCAATTCACAGGGCAACTTACTTTTTTTTTTATGATTAAAATGCCTATGAGGAGGCATATATGCTGCATTATTAGTGCCATTATGAGATTTGTCTACTTTTGTGTCATGAATAATCATAGGTCTTGCTGTTTTAAAAGATAAAGGCCTCTCCAACCTTCTTCGATGAGGAGGGTTGTATTTAATGATAGTGTTTAAATCAACAGCAGAGCTAGAATTATCACTATGCTTATTTTTTCCCTCATAAAAGGGTAGGGTTTTGGTGGGATAAGGGTAAGTGTCTTTGTCAGATGGGTGGGAGCCATCCTTCTTGATGTGCAGATACCTATAGCCCTGATCCCCCAAAACCCTAGCCCTTTTATGGGGGGGGGGGGGGGGGGTGTAAGATTTGTCACTTTTATCATTCTCCCTAAGCACTTCAAAGGAATTATTCAGAGAGATGTTGAAAGAGCTAAGAGGTGAAGAAGATCTTATTACCTTTTTCTTGCCAATTACCATCTTCCATGCAGTGTCTTGTTTTGGCATGCTAACGAAAGGCTCCTTTTTTTTGCTTTGTGTCATATGCCAGGAGAGATCTTGCTTGGAAGGGCTAATGGGAGGTGCTTGGGTAGGAAAGATCCTGCCTCTCCCCTTGGCAGATAGGGGATCATTGGTGCTGCATTTTGAAATATGCTCAGGCTTTCCCACCTTAGCGATCCCATAGCCAAAAATCTGCTTTGCATATTTGGTTTTTGAGAAAACATTAAATTGCATGTCCAGAGTTTGGACTGAAAAAATTCTTGGCCGTGGTTCTAAACAAAGATTCGGAGCCCTAGCCACGATCCTCTTCAATTCTGCCCTGGATCCTTCCTTCTTCTTGATCGATAGTGGAGATTTGTTAGAAGTTTCCTTACAGTGCTTTGTGGGGGCAAAATCAAGGAGGGAGGGCTTAGCTTGTGTTCTGCTAAAAATCGCAAGCAAATCCAAATCAATATTTTTGTTCACTTTTTCCTTCTGCTTAGCTGTGAATTCAGCTAAATGATCATAAGACGGATGCGGCTATTCTGGTTTCTGGCATTCCTTCTTTTTGTGGCCATAAAGCCAACAATTGAAGCAATAGGCAAAAAAAATTTCGTTGTTGCTTACATCTTTTGCATCCTCTGTGGTCGAGTTGTGATTTACTATCAAAGAATTAACAGTGCTACGCTTGCCTGCTGTCTTCGACACATTTAGGTTTGAATGTATAAAACCTAAATTAATTTGCCTTCATTGAAAGACAACCTTTCTTTTCTGATGAGATTTTTGCATATTCGCTAATAAGCCATTTATTTTACCACAAATTCCACGAGTATCCCTTAATTATAGGTGTTTCCCTTTAATTATTTCACCCATTATGTAATTAATTAATAATAAATTTAAATTATGAGTCCTCTCTTGATCAAATTTCTATGAGAGCCCCTTAATTATGGATTTTGCCCTTTAATTATTTCCCTCTTCAATCTTTGTTTACATACATAGGCCCTATTTCATTAATTGGAGACCTTTTATATTTATCTCAATTTTAAATGCCAAATTTGTGTGTATTTTCAAATCATCATATCCTAATTGACCTCCAACTTGAATTTGAGCCCAAAATTGTTGGTATAGTGCAAGTCAAAGCGTATGGAGAAAGTCTCCATGCATAGAAAATTGCTCCATACCACTTATTTTGGGCCAAAAATTTAAGGGTTTAATAGTCTTTGGTTTCAACGAGATGCTTAGACCCCCATTGGCTTCCCTTGAGTCTTATACTCGACAATTGCTTGAGAAGCCTATAAAATAATAGTCATCTCACTTCATTTTGTGAATGGAAATAAATTATGAAGACTTGGATCTCCAATTTGAAGACCTCTAATGAAGTGAATATCTCTACATCAAGGGAATCAATAATTGTCAAGATTCAATTTATTTTCCCATCATCGACTATCAAGAGTCAAAACATCTACATCTACATTAAAATGAAGCTTTCAAAGGATTATGAAGATGAGAAGGAGACTACCAACTAATGACTGGTTTTTACTCCTCCCTTTTGGATTGGGCATGATTTCATGTTATCCTTAGATCTATATATGTAAGCTTTCGATTTCAATTCAATTATTGAAAATTACATTGTCTCAAGCAAATTTGATTTCAATATTATATAGGGTTTTCTCCAACACACTTGAGTAGATCTTAGTTTTTACTTTTATGCATTTTAGCTCATAAAAATGTTAGACACACTTAAGATTCAAGAGCCAACACAATTCCTACTTCCAAATATTGGTTACTTGTGGAGGTGGAAATCACCAAAACATAGGGTTGACTAAGGAAGACCCCTAGATAGCCCACACACCATTTTTATCCTTGCAAGTATAGATACAAATTTGGAGCTTGATTTCAACAACATAAAAAAATTCCTCTTAGATCTATAGATCCAGGCAAAGTTGCAGGGTCAAGGGAGACCTCCTAGGTTAGGAGTGAGCTCCAGTCCCCCTTGACCCTCTGAGTAACCTTATACCTCTCAAAATTTTCTCAAATTTTAGTCATAGTCTAATATAACAGTCAAGGGTTACAATCTGGAAGCATAACGGGGTACGCGGTCTCTATAGACCCGTTATCTTTGTTTTACTACAACAATCTCAAAACAAGTTACATGTAGAAAATTATCATTTCCCATTTACTTTTGTAGCTTGTTTGAGTTTCATAACTTGTTTTTATAATTAATTTTCAGAATTAATTCTCTAGTATTGCATTCCTGATCTCTCATTCTGAAGAAAAATAGGGATAGGGTCCCTACGAGAATAGATATTGAGTTGGCCCTCCTTGATCAAAGGGGTTGGTCAACCATATTTATCTCTTGTTGGCCTTGTATTCCAACATAATTTGGAGAAAAGGGATCCTTGAATGTAGCCTCAACCCCTCCCTCTTTTCCATACCTCATAGTTGGTATGCTTCTTCAGATGCATTACAAATACCCCAATTTATCTTTGTTGGTATACTTCTGGCAATGATGGTATTTTTTTTTGGCTATTTTGGTTTGCTTATTTAGATGCATTATGGATACCTTGATTCATCTTTGTTTCTCTCATAGAAAAATGGTCTTTCTTGGACTAGTTTCTAAGAAGTTCCTGCAAAGTGTATTTAGAACTAGGAGTGGTTTGATTCTACTTGTTCTGTAATAGGTTCTTGGAGATGAGTTTTTGAAAATAGAGCCTCACTAAATATTCAATTTGGATATTGCCTCAAAGTTCATAGTTTTCTTATTGGATTTATGAGAACTCAAGTAAATAGTCAAGACTACAACCTTGTAGCTTATTAAGGAACCACTACTGGATGGTTTCGACAAGGTTCTTATCATTCTTATCATTTCCCATATTGCTAATGAGGTTCCCTTGCCTTTGGATTATAATTTTTTTTCTCTATAGAGGGAATTTGGTTGTGTGGCATCCTTTCATCATCTCTATTTTTCTAAGCTTAACACTCCAATGGTATATGATGGTAGCTTAAGGGTTAGAAACTTTGCATAAGGTGTTGGGTTTGGTTACTACCAATGGAGTGGAGTGGTTATTCAACCTCATTGAATCATCAAAATATAATTAAGGTCATGGTTGGTGTATGTAGTATTACATTTAACCCATTTGAATTTATTCATTAAATTTCATTTTTTAGAGTTTATTTTATTAGTCTTCTCTAACTTTTCTCTTGTTAAATTCACTTTTATAGAGTTTATTTTATTAGTCCTTTCTAGGAGTAACTTTTGTGATGGCTGATGTTTAATCAAATATTATTAATAATGTCTAATCAATCAAAAGTTTTTATTTTTAATCTATTTTATATTCTTCTTGTTGACAAAATAGAATATGTACATTGTTAGCAATGAAACACCAAAATACCATTCATCTTAAAGACTATTGGATGAAAAAGTTAAATTTATATTATAGCCTATGCATTAATAAAATATTAATAATAGAGGTTTTACATTACGATACAAAAATGTTCAAAATACCTCAAACACTCATTTTCTATAAAATATAGTTCATGAAAAGTCACATCAACATTTAAATATTATAATGCTTGCTATTTTATGAGCTATTTTGTTTTAACGGTTAACAAATGCTTTATTTTTTCTAAATTGAAATGAAGTTTAATATCATGACAACATCATTTATTCTTGAACAATCATAACATATATGACAACATTTAATCTGAACAAATTAATAAATCATTTTTTTTTGCTTTCTATGAAAGTTATTAAATCTATTAAATAATATACCAACTATAACTATAATAATCAATATTTTAATTTTTATTTAATAAAAAAGTATTTTTTTTATCATAAGAAGATAACTATAACAATAATAAATTTTTTTAGTATTTTTAATTAAAATTTTTAATAGATTCACATCATATAAAATCTTCCTCATATTTATTCAAATTAAAACAAAAAAATAGTAACTACTATTATTAATTATAGTTAACCCATGTTTATGGGATTGTGGGAGTTGAGTCTTTGGGAAATCAAAAGGAAGCCAAATGATTGCCTCTTCCCATAGGTTGGATAAAGTTAAACTTTGATGAAGCTTCAAAAGGTAATCTAGTAAGTTTAATGTAGGGTGTCTGTTGAGGGACTAGAATGGAAATGTGAGATGTTTAGCATCCAAAGATTAATGTTTGCGACTAAAAATAAGGTTGAATTTCAAACCCTAATATTTAGTTTGTTGGTGAGTTCAAATTGGGTTTCAAATACATTTTAATTGAAGGACATTCAATTGTTGTCTTAAATGTTGTTAGGACTAAGAAATCTTCAAGTTGGAAATTAAATATTATGCTAAAATTAGCAATATCTCTAGGGGAAAAGTTAGATGAATATAGTATCAACTATGTCTATAGGGATGCTAATATAGAGGTTGAGGGTTACCCAACTCAACTATCAATTGAAGGGATGGAATAATCATCAACACATATGATCTAGTGATTCATTGGTTTATAACATTTCTGGATGAAAAGGTTGAAGGAAAAAATCATTAGTCGTTGGTGTTGTGGGTTGTTATGGAAAGGATGCTAGTATAATGAAGTTTAATTAATTTTCTTGCATTTCACAGCCCTCCCTTTTTGCTCCATCTATGTGAATAATTGTAGGATCACTTATTATGGGATTGACTAATCTCAATGTTGCTCCAATTATGTTGGTATCCTTCTTTAGATGCATTATGGATACCCTAAATCATCTTTTTTTTTCATAGATAAATGTCCTTTCTTGGACTAGTTTCTAAGAAGCACATAGAAAACATCTTTAGAACTAGGAGTGGTTTGATTCTATTTGTTGTTCAATGGGTTCTTGAAGATAAGTTTTTGAAACTATAGTGCATCAATACAAAGTCAATTTGGATATCACCTTAGTGTTCATGGTTGTCTTATTAGATTTGGGAGAAATCAATGAAATAGTCAAGACTATTTCCTCGTAGCTCATTAAGAGATCCATATTGGGTGGTTTGGATGACGTTCTTATTGTTGGCCATTTCACCAATGGGGTTCCTTTACCTTCAGATTACAATCATTTTCTCTACATGGGGGATTTAGTTGTGTGCCTTATGTTCATCAACTCTCCTTTTCCAAGATTAACACACCAATGACGTAGGATGGTAGATAAGGAGTTAGAAAATATGTACAAGGTGTTGGGCTTGGTTGCCACAAATGGGGTGAAGTGGTTAGTCGACCACATTGAATCCTCAATATATAATTAAAGTCATGGGTAGTGTATGTAGTGTTACATCTATTTGAATGATTGTTCTTTTCTTTTTGCCAATATTTTGTTTTGTCACCTAGTCATTCTAAATGTTGTTTAGGCTAAAGATTATGATCACATGTTTTTGTGTGGAGTTTTTCAAGGTTTCATTTTCTATTTGGACTATTGACTCTATAGGTTGAGCTAGTCTATTAACACTCTTTGTAAATTTTTATGATTTAAAGGGAGTAACACCCATGGTTGCAGTTTACATATCAAAAAATAAAATAAGATAAAAATATTATTTTGATTAAAATAAAATAACTATATTAATTAGTAATTACTTTTTGTTTCATAAAGAAGTTGTTATTTCTTTATAAGAAGGTAATTAATAACTATAATAATCAAGATTTACTCTTTTTTTTTTTTATGATAATTGCTTTTGATAGGAATTATGAACCAATGAGACTATGTACTACATCAGTGGTGGTGGGTCAAAAGTGAGCATATTGATTACAAGCATAAAGATCCAACAACCTGACCATACATGAATGCAAGGACTGTGAGCACATTGCGTAAGCAAGAGTTTAAACCTTTTTTTATAATATTAATAATACCACAATTATGTGTGTGTGTGTGTGTGACATAACTAACAAAGAAAATTTACAAAGAATAACTACTAGCTAGCTAAATGAATTTTAAAGTACAAACTCTCAAGAATAACAAGTTTCATACTGTATTTTATTTTAATTTTTTTTAGATTGTAGAAATCAGGTATAATACATCCTATAAATTGGAGTGTGTCGAGTAAACTTTTTAACATGAATGGTGATCTTGGTTTGACACGTTTTCCTATATCATGTGGGATGGGGGGAGTCTTGACCTTGTGACCTTGTACTTTACCATAGGAAGCTCTCGTAAATCAAGCTAGGCCCCCAGCCATAAGGTTCACACTTTCTGACTAAAAACTAAAATAATAGTTAAGACCTGAGCTAAAACACTTTACATAAGCCAAGATTACATTGTTGTTTAGAAATTGGTTTATCCACACATCACATTTTCCTTAGATAATTCTTGAAGTTGCAAAAACAAAAAGATAATAGAATATAAAAGTGCATAAAGAAAGACAGAAACAACAGTAAAATCACTAAGATAGAAACAACAATAAAATCACTAAGGATAGAACAAAAAAGATACTTCAATATGTTATTCATTAGCATATTACAAATATATAGGTGCAGAAGACTCAACAATCTTCCTATAAAATAGTGAATTCATTTGACAATAAATTGAAATGATTGAAATTGAGTTGTGACTATCGATAAAGAAGTAGAATGACTGAAATTGAACTGTGACTATTGACAACAAACTCAAATGATTGAAACTAAGTTGTGACTACTGACAACCAACTAGAATGATTGAAGTCGAACCATGACTATTGGCAACATACTCGAATGATTGGAATTGAAAAGTGACCATTGACAATAGACTAGAAGGAATGAAACTAAATTGTGACTAGATTAAAATTAAACTATGACTATTGACAACAAACTAGAATGATTGAAACTGAACTGTGACTATCAATAACAAACTAGAATGATTGGAATTGAGCTGCGACCATTGACAACATATTGGAATGATTGAAACTAAATTGTGACTATTGATAACAAACTAGAACGATTGAAATAGAACAATGAGTATTGATGAAAAAGTGGAATTATTGAAATTGAACCATGACTATTGGCAACAAACTAGAATGTGACTATTGCAACAAACTAAAACAATTGAGATTGAACTGATACTATTGAAAACTGAATTGTGACAATTGAAAACAAACTAGTGAAGCAAAATAAGATTGACAAATCCTTATTAACACAATGATAACACGGAGAATTTGATTAAACTATTAAACTATTTTATTTGAACAAAAAAATCATAATTTTAAAACAACAAGCAACTAGAAAACATATGTAAAAATAAAACCCCAAGAACCCAATGAACTACAATTTTGAATATATCTAGCAAATTGAACATTAGCTAACCCTCATGCTTGATGATTGACACAAAAGGACAATGTAGGCACCATTTTTATCACCATCACCCAAACTTATCCAAGAAAACATATCCAATAAAAAATAAAGCCTCAAGAACCCAATGAACTACAATTTTGAACATATCGAACATATTGAACGTTAGCTAACCCTCATGCTTGATGAATGACACAAAGGACAACATATGCACCATTTTATTACCATCACCCAAACTTATCCAAGAAAACATATCCAAGAAAAAATAAAGCCTCATGAACTACAATTTTGAATATATGCAACATATTGAACATTGGCTAACCCTCATGCTTGATGAGTAACACAAAAGGACAACGTAGGCACCATTTTTATCACCATCACCCAAACTTATCGAATGATACATATCCAAGAAAAAATAAAGTCTCATTAACCCAATGAACTACAATTTTGAATATATCCAACATAGTGAACATTAGCTAATCCTCATGTGTGATGAATGACACAAAGGACAAAATAGGCACCATTTTTATCACCATCACCCAAACTTATCTAATGATACATATCCAAGAAAAAATAAAGCCTCATGAACCCATTGAACTACAATTTTGAATATATCCAGCCTATTATACTTACGCTAACCCATACTTGATGAATGACACAAAAGAACAACATAGACTCCAATTTTATCACCATCACCCAAACCTATCCAATAAAACAACGTGCCACTCCTAGTCACGAAATGTAAGCACCAACTATACAAGCCAAAGATTCCCGTCCCTTTCGCAAGGCTGCAAACATTTTCAAGATCGCAAACTCCCAAACTAAATTTTAACGCTATCAGATACGAAGTTTGAACATTAGGGTTTAAATTCAAACGGTCAATACACATAATGTACATATATTTTTATTGACGAAACCGTCCAATATTTTAACAGTTAAACCCACAGCCGAAAACTCCGTCAAACTGTCTATCTATCCGACAACAGACGGACCGTCAACTCACGTCAATCTACGGGGCACGACATTTCATTCAATCCACACCGCTCATGCCAGTCCCGTGGCGGGTCCCACCCTCTGCAACTACCTTACGTCGGGGGCCGGGTTATCCTCTTTGCGCTACACGTAGCCCCCGTCATGTGACCAGCCGCTCCAGGCCGGCAGGAGGCCTCCCCGGGATAATAGTTCAAGCGGCGCCGGCAGAGCTCCCGCCGGCGACGCAAATGCCGGTTTCCCGGCAACTTGCCGGCGATAAATATAACCGTACGGAATAGTGTCCTCGTGAGACGCCGCCACGTTCACGGCATCGTCCTGTAATCTGTTTCTGATTGAAGCTCAGGGGTCTTTTTGATCGTGCGGTTGTGGACGTTCCACGTCGAGCGATATTCGGGATCGGACGGCGGGCGTTGACGCTTCTGGAGAGTTCGACGGCGGGGCAGAGATTTTCGGCGATCGCATCCCGGCATTGAAGTTGTCGTGTGTATGTTTACTGCTACCGCGGCAGTAAAAACTGTAATAACCGTTAAGGTGAAATTATGATCGGAGAAGGTAAAAATTTAATGTTGGGGGAAGAAAGTACTTAAGGTGTTGGAGGGTGAGGGTTTTGTCTGTTTGAGGGAAAGTGAAGAGGGAGAACATTTTGTTGTCGAGAACATCCTCAATACCACCACCATCACCACCAGCAAGAGCTATAGTTAGCCGCTGCTGGTTGCTTTGTCTGGGGCAGTCGGATCGTTTTGCGACGACTCGGATTCGCTCTTAGAGTGCCCGCCGGTCCAAGGTTCGAATCCTCGTAGCTCGATCTGTGGATAGTGCGGCTGTTGTTTGCTTGGAAGAAGCGTTGGAGGTTGTGTACAGAGATCTGTGGTGCATTCGCGGAAAAATAATGTAGGCATTGTGGCGACTGTTTGTTATCATTTAAGTTGTCTGTTTTTCATTTCCTATTTTCAGCTCTAGACTATCTAATCTTGTCTTCTAATAGAAATGTTTTTCTTTGGTGGACTTTTTGCAGTGATCTGCAGGTGAGATGGTCTCTGGATGGCCTGCCGCTTGAGTTCAGAGGTGAGTTGCTTCTGCTGGTTTGAATGAGTCTTTTATCTGCTGTATTTACTTAATAGCTCTGTCGGCCGGGAAATCACGAAATAAATGGCCTAGGGTTTATTCATTCTTCGGTTTGATTCTTGAAATGTTCATCAATGGAGATGCCTGAGAACCTGAAGACTAGATTTAAGTATTTAAACTAAGATCACACTGAGTACAATTAAAAGATCAGATTGACGGGGGTTAGATTGGCATTTTCAGAAAAAAGAGCCAAATATATGTACTATATCAATTTGAATTTGAGATTGAGTGGAGTTTGGCTGTAGGCGATTTCAATGTAGCTTGGATCAGACTATTTGATAACTAGGTGAAGTTTAGGCGTTAAGGATATCATTCTCTCTATCTATTGAATAATACGATCTTTACAGTGAAATTTATACTGAATCTTGACATGTTAGTCTTTAGTATTATTTTCCTCCCTGTTTCTGTTAGCTCTTAATTGTAGATCACACCTAGTTGTTGAAGTTAATGGTAGAGAATCTGGGAAATGCACTTGTGCTTTCCTGGCTTTGAGTTCTAGCCCGTTCATGGTTTTTGTCATTCATTAGGCCTATCATGTAATATGGCTAATGACTTACCAGATGAGTTACCAATCAAAATATGGCCAAGTAAACTGTAGTTTTGCCCACTTTCAAGTAAGAAAGGAAAATTCCAGCGATGAAAAAGAGCGGTCAATTTAATGTCAAGCAAATTGGATCATTTCCAGTTGCTTTTTCAGAGTTGTGGTTTGATGGAGAGGGTTAACTTAATTGTTTGTCCTGCATAAGTATCCTGTGGAGCTTTGAGTTGTGGCTGGAGAAGGGCTCTGATTTTTTTGGGAGATTTTTGTCAAAACAGAAGACTGCATATTGACATACTATGTGCCCTTTGTAATAATTTACCACTTGTAGTAATATTAGAGAGAATCCTGAAAAATGCAATTTAGATGGAAATTTAATCTTGCGTGGGACCAAGTCATTACACCTGTTTCAAAATTTTGCACGAGCATTTTCTGGGAAGGCCACAGGACTGTCCTCTTTCATCACCCCACCACACAGAACCATAACTGAAGTCCCCAATTAAGAATGCTCCATTCATGTTCAAGTTTTCCTGAAGTCTTCTTTTAAGATGGTCTTGTGTATGCTGATTAAAATCTTATTGTCACTGAGTCACATCTGGTTTACTTCCAGTCTAGTATAGCTATTTAATCTAACTAAATTTAAATAACCTTGTGTTAATGCCATTAAATCAATTGCAAGCTAAGAATAGATGTCCTCTGCTGGTTATAAAATTGAATCATCATGGTAAATGGTACACTTGTGCTTGTTTTTAAATTTAATAATAGTTTCTATGAGACTGGGGTTTGAGGGAATCCAATGCCAGCACACAAATCTGCAATATAGAGCATATGTGGGAATGCATTTAGGTCTTATACTCCATATATGAAGGCCATGGCTGGCTGCATCATCCCTTGCAGGTATTGGCTTTACAGCTGCCCCCCAGATAATGGTGTCAATTGCATACAGTCCTTGGTTATGTTTCTGACTCTCAATTGAAATTTTTATAATTAACAGAATTATTTTCACTTAAAAATAAGCTACTGGCTTGGCGAACCTTTCTTCATATTTGTTGAAAGTAAAGGAAATGGTTGTGAGCTCCACATTTTCAACTGATTAACTTGTTCTGTTTGCCAAATGGAACTGTTTGAATTTTTGCTTGATTTCAGTCTTTCTAGTCCTTTAGATGCATTTCACTGTGATTAGTTCCTCTCTTTTTTACAACTGCAATGCATATTCAGAATAACTGAGTCTTCTACAGTGTTGTATTTCCAGATTCACAACGCATTTCCAGGTTATCTGAAATCATAAATTTGGTGTTCTCTACTCTGGGCAACTGAGACTAGCAGCATGACATCTTAAGAGTGGGTGTTTCATTGAAGGGAGGTTTTCTTGAATGCTCCCTTGAATGCTCTTTGAAATTTTCTTTGAGAGTCGATCTGTAGCCAATTATGTGAATGGTTTTCTCTCACCGGTGCCTGACATATATTGGATCTCCTTTGGAGAATTTCTTTCACCAAATTTGAGAATAGCCTAAATAATTCTAAATCGACACTGACAGTTTCATGATCCTTCTGGTGGTAAAGATCCCCTGTCTCACAGCCAGCAGGGTGGAGACCATATCTTCTTGGAGTTGAGTGCTGACATTGAGTTTGAGTTTGAGAAACATTACACTTTCTCTTGTACACTGGATAGTTCAGTACAAACAGAAATGGCTGTTGCTATTGTAGAAAGAGGTGTAAATAGACAATACAATGGTTTCAATAAACTGGATAGCAGGCAGACAGTGAGGCGGCGTGTGTTCGTGCAGACAGACACTGGAAGTGTTTTGGGTATTGAACTAGATAGAGCCGACAATGCAAACACTGTTAAAAAGAAGATGCAGATAGCCCTGAATGTACCCACTGATGAAAGCTCTCTTACATTTGGAGATACAGTGCTGAAGAATGATTTGAGTGCAGTATGCAACGATGCTCCCCTTCGTCTAACAAGAGGATCTTTCCATCGAAGTTCTTCTACACCATGCCTTTCTCCAACTGTTGATGGTCAGCTTCAAAGAGATAGAAGTGCGCCTGTTGAGATTGTTGGAGGCTCAAGCAGCTCTGGGGAAATCAAGAAGTTGGTTAAGGATGTAGTTAAGGCTGTTGAGTGCGGTGTAGAGCCAATTCCTGTTTGTGGTGGCCTTGGTGGTGCCTACTTTTTCCGGAATAGGAGAGGTGAATATGTTGCTATTGTAAAGCCAACAGATGAGGAGCCTTTTGCTCCAAACAATCCTAAAGGTTTTGTGGGCAAAGTTCTGGGGCAACCAGGGTTGAAGAGGTCAGTGAGAGTGGGCGAGACAGGAATCAGGGAAGTGGCTGCCTATCTTTTAGATCACGATCATTTTGCAAAGGTGCCCCTTACCGTGCTCGTTAAAATCACACATTCAATTTTCAATGTTAACAAAGCGATGACTAAAAACAAATTTCAAAATGAAAGACAGACTGTAAGTAAGATAGCTTCCTTTCAGCAGTTTGTCCCACATGATTATGATGCCAGTGACCATGGAACTTCTAGTTTTCCAGTGGCTTCTGTACACAGGATTGGCATATTAGATATTAGGATACTTAACACTGATAGACATGCAGGCAACCTTCTTGTGAAGAATATGGAAAGAGTAGGAAGATACCCTCAAGTTAGAGGAGAATCTGTGGAGCTCATACCCATAGATCATGGTCTGTGCCTTCCAGAAAATCTGGAAGATCCTTATTTTGAGTGGCTCCATTGGCCTCAGGCTTCAATACCTTTCTCAGAGGATGAATTGGAATATATATTCAAGCTTGATCCCATCAAGGATGCAGAGATGTTGAGAGTGAAATTACCTATGGTTCGAGAGGCTTGTTTAAGGATTCTAGTGCTGTGCACTATTTTCTTGAAAAAAGCTGCCGAATCTGGACTTTGTCTTGCAGAAATTGGAGCAATGATGAGCCGTGAATCTCAGGGAATGGAAGAGGCACCGAGTGAACTGGAAGAAGTTTGTATGCAGGCAAAGTTGGAGGTCGATCGCGAAATGTCTGCCATTAGGTCTGAGGGAGAGAAGGGGGAGGGGGAGGATAAAATTTCGGAAATTTCATTGGAAGAAGACTATATGGCTGAGCAGATTCAGTTTGACATGGACTATGAGGATGATGAGGATAATTACATAAACTCTGCCAGTAATGTTTGGATGAAGGAAACATGTTACAATCATGACAATCAATGTGACTCTGTGGAAGTAAACGGCTTTAACAAATTTGAAACTAGTAGAGTTCCCTATTTGGTTCCCCGATCCTTGTCATCCCCTTCCCAAAGAACTAATTTGCGCATTAATTCTATCTCAAATGGTACACCCAAAAGTTCATGTGGAGGCAAGTTTCCCTTTGAATCAAATTGTTCTTCACCTAGACATGACTCTGTGGAAGTAAATGACGTTAACAAATTTGAAATTGGTAGAGTTCCCTGTTTGGTTCCTCCATTCATGTCATCCCCTTCCCAAAGAACTGATTTGTACATTAATTGTAATTCAAATGGTACACCTAGAAGTTCACGTGGAGGCAAGTTTCCCTTTGGATCAAATTGCCCTTCACCTAGAACTCCAAAGGGAGGATGCTGGAGTACACTTTCAAAGCTGGAAGAAATTTCATCTTTAGAGGAAAATGAAATGCAAGCACCAATTTCACAAATGCAAAACCCAGGTCTATTGAGGAATGCAGGGAAGCCTTCATTCAATTGTCAAGGAAGCCCTTTTTCTTCAGGTCTGTCTGCATCACTGAGGTGTACTAGCTTCTCAGATGGGAACCAGGGTGGTTCTCGTCATGCAGGATTTCAGAAAGGGCGCAGTAGCAAGCAAGGAATATCAGCTGCTGGAGCCATGCAAAGTGGGTATGATACAAGTGCAATGACTGGAAATGGTTGCAAGTTCTCAGATATGACCGAGGAAGAGTGGGCTATGTTTATTGAATATTTTCAGGATCTTTTGCCAGATGCTTTTGCTTCAAGGAAAGGCATGAGCTCAAGCAACAGACAGAGGCTTGGCACTTCGTGCCAGTTTTGAGTATTAGTATGAGTCACAAGGCTTTAATTTTCTTTTCTCATGGAGAGTTTTAGGAACTTTATATGGGTTATTGGGTCCTTCCTGTAGCATATTGTACATTGTGTATAGATCTTGGATCAGAATTTGAACAATCTCTCTTTGGCTTGTGCATATACTTGCACACATACCAACCACTGAGTCATTTAATTTCTGGCCCACTCTTGCAACTTTGTAAATATTTCATAGGACTTCAGGGCTGCCTTCTATGAATGGGGGGTGATTGAAGTGTATATTGTAAGATAGGGGTTGTGAACAGTCCATTTTTAAGCTTGACTGATACTGCCATGTGCTATAATCAGACATATGCAATTGGGCCCTGATGCACAAAAAATTCTTCAGTGAGCTTGCTTGTTAACTTCCTCTGGGATCTTGTTTGAAGTGCTTTCAACTTCCAGCAAAGTCAAAACACTAATTAGTAATTTTCAATTTGATTGAGATCTTAAGGTTTCAGGTTTGATGACTTCGTACTTGGAGAGCTGATATTCTATGCTTTGCTTTCATGAAATTCTCATCTGGTGTATCTGAACGAGTGTTTGATGCCTTTGTTCTTCAAGTAGCCCTTGCATGAAGGTGATAGCTAATAATGGAGATGCAAAAGAGCAGATGGCAAGCTGCATTTTAGAGTTCATTTTCTTTCATTTGTATAAAAAAGCTTACCTAATACAAAGGTAAATACCAGCTCAGCTAAATTTCTACAAGGGCAATTCCAGGCTGTGCTTGATAGAGGAGTTGGGGAACCTGAAGCAATATTTTGCTCTGTAGCTTGCAACTTGGAAGGCTGAAAAATCATGTCAATAGTATGGTGAAAACTATGATACTGCTTTGGACTATCAAATTTGACTTTATGACTCTTTGCAGAATCAACGAAACTGTTTCTGATGGGAAGATGGATATCAGACACATAGTTGCCGTTGTAAGAAGACCAGTCAACTTTACAATTTTGTTTGCAGTCCTAGATAGCGAGTTCTTAAGCATAAAGCTTTTAGATGTTACTGAATACATGTTTGTACGTGGGATCATTTTGGTGTGCTGCTCGTTGAAGGTATCATTGTGAATTTGGTAGAAAGTTTGATTTTGTTAGTTGTGTCTTTCTGCGTCTTTCAGAACAAATTGTGTTCTGCAGACTATTTTGTGCAGATAAAGATGTTCGTGGTAGTCCCGGCCATGGTTTGGTGGTTGCCAATGACATATGGCCAAATCTGGATATGTACTTTTTGCTTCAGTAAATATAAGTTTCTTACTTTATCAAAAAAGAAAAGCATAGATTTTCTCACAAATTATTAGTAACAAAGATATGCAAGGTAAATGCTGAAGGATAGAAAGTGATTTGATGACATGGTTCAGCTAATGGGGGCTTTACATATATGATGTAGAGCTTCATACCTTAGTTGTGTAAAATTTAATAGAGCAAGTAAATCTGGGCAATTGGTGAGAACTACTAAGCCATTTAAATTTAATAGAGATATCATAAATTAAGGTTTTTGGTCAGAATTAGGAAATATAAATTTAATAAAGAACTAATAAATAATATTCACTATTTCTTGGGATAATTCCACAATTGCACAGTACCCAAAAAACCCATCCGATTTAATTCAAAACTGTCAAAAACGCGAATTTGATCATGCATTTCTTCGTGAACAGCAGCGTCTCTTCATAGCTACTAGTTTTTGTAAGAAGAGAACTTGATCTCTGTAGTGCCACTTGAGTGAAATTAGGTTGGAATTTGTTGTTTGACCTTGTCATAACTATTTCGAATGGTAGTGTTTGGCAATGGTTAAAAGGCGATTGTCGTATCCAACGACACAGTATGGTCAAAGTAATTTTGGATTGAACAGGATGGAAAGTTCAGCTCAAATGCATTATTGTCCACTTGTTTGGTAATAGTGCGTGATCATATTGTAAAGCCTAGATAGTTATCTGGGCCCTACTGACAATGACAATGCTTACCTTTAATCAAATTATCTGGGCCTACTGACAATGGCAATGCTTACCTTTAAACAAATACAAATGCAAGTCTAATAGTGGCACACAAGAACACATAAATTGTGTGGAAATTCAAATTCTTGCAAGAGAAAAACCTTGACAGAATATGACAAAATATTGCTTTTGTATTAGAAATTTCTTACAATCTTTTTAGATACTAATCAATAGGAGATATCGATCTACACAATTAACACCAACTTAATAGAAGATACTAAAATCTATTCAATTGAGCACCAATTTAGCCAGAGACGTTGATCTCCTTTGCAAATGAGGTATACCTCTCCAACGAGGTTGACCCAAACAGCTTTGAATACAGCTTATTTTATTTAAACTTCTCAAATGAAGAGCACCAAACATGGTGAGATCAGCCCCAACCATCAACAATTAATTATTTTTTATTTTGTTTATTTGCCGAATTTGGGCACCCTAGCCAAGGAGGTTGGCTCTTCTTGTGAGGCCGCAAAAGGATGTTGCTTTTATTTTGGTATTTAAATCTCCCAAAAAACACGAGTTGGCCCTCTCAAAAAACATTGTTTTATTTATTTTATTTGCCTTAAATGCTCCAAAATAGGTTGGCCATTTTGCTTGGGCGCTTTTCGTAAATGATGTTGTTTATTTATTTATTATTGCTTTTAATTGCTGCTTATTTAATATTAAGCTTCACCGTCAAACATTGAAGTGCAATGACAACAATTCTGAATAATCCACCCCTTTGTCATTGAGATGACAACCTTGCAAAGAAATGGTCTTGAATGCAATAGAAACATACTTTCCACTACACAGAAATGCCCCATAGTCTACTTCTCTTTTGAGATTGATGGCAAAAAATTCTTGGGGTCAATAAATGATTCAATCAATAGCTCCCTCTAAACAAATACTTCCCTTGAAGAACTTACCAAAGAGAAACAAATACTTCCCTTGAAGAACTTACCAAAGAGATGAGAGTAATATCACTCCCAATTTCTCCCTCAGAATACTTAAAGTCTCTTGAGAAGATGTTTTGTGAAGATATATGCAATTTATTCCTTTGTAGCGATGTACTCAAACTTTGCTTGCTGATTAACCACCCACTCTCTTAAGAAATGGTATTTGATTGGAATATGCTTTGTCTTGGATTGCAAATAACTAGATTCTTTGAAATATATATTTCACTTGTATTGCCATAGAATATGGAGATGAGATGCTTGTATTCAATCTTAATATCCTTGAATGTTTGTTTCATCCAAAAAACTTGTGTGCAATAAACTGTTGTGGCAATATATTCCACTTTTATTATAGATAGTAAAATTGAAGTCTATTTGTTTACTCAACCAAGTTACAAGATTATTACTAACGAAGAATGCCCGCATCCTACTCTTAGTCTTGTATTTTCATATGATTCTCAACCATTGATGTAAATTCACCTCCTCTATTAGATATCAAACTTTAGATTCTAGCATTCATTTGACCCCAAAGCTCCACAGGCGCATCTAGGGTGCACCCTAGATGTACCTAAGGTGTGACCTTGATGCGCCCCGTGTGTGTTCGAGGTGCACTTGTGTGCAATAAAGGTGCGGCTTCGGTTCTTCCAAGGTGCGGCTTAGGTGCACCCCAAGTGCCCTTGGTCCACTCAAGGTGTAACCTTGGTGCACCTTGGGTCTGTCGTCGATGTGCCCAGGGCGCACTGCAAGAATGGCCCCAGTGCACCCTAGGTGTGCGCCTCAGGATTACCTAATGTGTGACCTTGTTGTGCCCCAGGTGTGTCTAGGATGCGCTTGGGTGCACTGTAGGTGTACTTAAGGTGCAACCTTGATTCTTTGAGGGTGTGCCTTAGGAGCCCCTTGGGTGTGTACATGGTATGTCCTAGGTGCCTCTAGCATGCCTCATTGCTACACACAAGGTGTAACCTTGGGTGCACTCAAGTTACGACCTTGGTGCACCTGAGGTGGCCTAAAATAGATTTACGAGTCAAAAAATGATGCATTAGCATTGGCGTGTAACACCTCACGTGCACTCCCAAAATGGGTTCACAACTCCATCAAGGAGTTTCAACACCAAAATGGGTTTGTGACTCCATAAAAGGGTTTCAGGACCAAAATGGGACATAAGACAAAAATAGGACCCAAGAATAGAAATTGGGGGTTTGAGGCCCAAAATGTGTTGTGTGATCATTTACAGTTTTTTACCAAAATCTTTTACTTTTGACCACTTGGGAACTAAAATGAGACATGCAACCAAAAATGAGACACAGGGGATTGAAAATGGATTTTGGGACACAAGGACCGAAAATGGGCCTATGGGACAAGTAATGGCTTTGAGAACCAAAAAGAAGAGTCAAACAAAAAGATGGGTTATGAGACCCAAAACACAACAGGATATCAAAATTACAACGTGAGACCCACAACAAGCTCTGGGTTTCAAAACCATCTCTAGTATGCACTAGCATGGGTGCACACCGACATTTGTGCAACCCCCATGTGGTAGGTCCGTGGGACAAGAGATTGACTCAAGGGCCCAAAATGGACTTGTGGGTCAAAAAATGGCTTTTGGGTCTTAAAATAGGGCACACAACCCAAAACAAGATGTGGGACCCTTCCATACCATTACTATTACAATACTATTAGCAACATAGTGTCCTACTCTTCCACAATTAATCATTCGAAGGGAAACTTACCTTTGTATTTTCTAGATCCTTTATCTAGTTTTCTAACAAAGTTTTCTTGCTCACCTGAATCATAATCCTCTTCCTTTTGAGTATCCTTGAAGGTTGCATCTTTCTCTTCATGCTAGTTTTCTTTGGGTTCAGAAAGCTCAAAAGTAGTGACAACACCATATAGCTCATCGAGGTATACTTGTCCATATCTTGACTCTATTGTATAGAAATCAACAGGGTTTTGTAAATTTTTGTCATTGTCCTCATTACTTTTAGAACTTCATTAATAGAAATTAGTAGGGTTTCCTAAGTTTTTTTCATTGTCCTCATCACTTTTAGAACTTCATTATCCTCAAGTACTCTTCCAAAGTTTTTGATGGAGTTAACAATTTCATTTACTCGATGCATTTGGCCTTCAATATTATCATAATCAGACATTTTCAAGGTTTTGAATTTGTGCTTTAGATTCTGTAGCTTGATTTGCTTAATCTTATTATCTTCTTCATTAATACTAGCAAGATTTTTCCATACATCAAATGTAAATTTGCAACACATAACTTTCAATAATTACAGATCACCCAAACTATTGATAATTGTATCATACTGCTTTCTGATACAACAAAGAGTCTAAATGAGATTCCATTATTTCGTTCTAAAAGGCATAGTTAGTTCCATTGAACTTAGGTACCTTAGTACTTTGTTCACCAACCATACCGGATCTACCTCAAGTAGTTAATCTTCACCAAGAAGAACCTTTCTTTAATACCAATTGTTGAACACAATTTGGTGTTGAGAGGGGAGGGGTGAATCACCACACTATTAATTTTAACAATACTTTCCTATATTTGAAATATCTTAATTAATGATCAACAACAAATAAAGAAAAGATTTTAGATAGACATAAACACATAATAACATTAGATTTACTTGGAAAATCAAAGATGGGAAAAGTCAAGTGAGAAAAGCACTCACTATATCAAATAATTGATTACAATGTTAGATTCAGAATATGATATGTCTCAACTCCTCCATTAGAAGCAACAACTAGTAGTCATACTACCTGCACTGCCTAGATCAAAGATAGGCTTCACTATCTGAAGATGGGGGATGCCTTTAAGGAGTTCTTTCTTTTCTCTTCAAGCATGTCATTCCTCACTTGAAATAAAAATGATCAAGGAAGGTCATACAGTGCTCATTGAGCTAGCAAAAATTCTCTAGAAATTTGTTTGTTGGTATCAAAAGGTTTTCACTACTCAGAACACTTTGTTTGGGCAAGATAGGACTCTATGTGAGTGCCTCAATGTTGTTCCATCCTGTCTTTCAGAAGATTTAAAAGCCTTTCTTAATCAACTTATCACCATTGAGGACCTCAAGGAAGCAATTTTCTCCATGGTTGATGACAAGGCCCTTGGGTGTGACGACTTTTGTTGTGAATTATACAAAGCCTTCTAGCCATTTATGGAACCTAATTTGCATAACCTCGACTTGGAAGCTTTTCATTCTTGATCTCTTGGGTAGCTAATTAACAAAGAAAATATCAAGTTCATACCTAAGACAAGTGTAGACATCTAAAATTTTCTGCACAATTGACGGTATCATTACACTTTGATGTTATTGGAAACTCTATGATAAATATCCATTTGTCATCTTTATATTGTATAGCTCTAAATGTTGACTCTTTAACCCTAGATAAGCACGAGTCAAATATTTTGGCCCTAAATAAAAATAAAATAATCATAATTAAAAAAAACTAGTTTAATTTTAATTTTTGTTTTATTTATTGATCCTATTTATTGGCCATTGTCCTAAAGTCTTTAAGCATGAGAAGTTGGTAGATCTCTAGAAGAATTTAGATAATCAGTTTGAACAGTCAACACCAAGGTTAAGAGGCACCATGTTGATTGTAGAAGCTCTACACCAATTCCCTTGCCCATCCTAAGATATCTATACTAATTTAATTTGTTTTTGTTGATAAGTGAAGGAGATTTTCTTTATTTTTATTTTTTTTACCACAATGTCTGTACCATCATCAACCCATAAGTGATAGGTGGCCACCTATCCTTCTAAAACAAGGCCAATAAGTGATATCTAGTTATAAACCTATTGCCTCATCTTGAAGGGTCCATACCAGCCTGGAATTTGACCGTTACCCTTGTCATGAATTTTTTATGATGGTTTAGTCATATTAATGCCTTTCATTTTACATTTTGAGGAATATATTGGTCGATGATTTTTTAAGAATTTAGAAATATTTATAATTTTTTAAATTTAAATATTTTTTAATTTAATTAGTAATATATATCAAATATAATAAACATTTTATTTATAATAAAATAATGCAAATAATCTAATTAGTAGTTTAAAACATATTATTATATATGGAAAAAAACTCAAATTAATTAAACAAACTTATAAATTCAAACATTCTATTTTAAAAAAGATTTTAAAATAATATAAACATATAAAAAATAATATATAGAAACATGTATATATTAATATTATAAATTAGTAATGTTAAAAATTTAGAAGTATTCATATCTTACTATTTTAAAATATTCTAAATAAACTTTATATTATCATAAATATTACTAAATAATATATATTCATATATAAATTAAAATATTATATTGTCAATAATAAAGTTTTACATTTCTGTCATATACGGTCCAAAAGTAGAAAAAACGACTAATAGAGTCATTCTAGTCCATACCACTACTCTCCATTTCTACACATAGATAGTTGAAAGGGTTGTCTGGTTCATCGCTAATCTACTTATCAAGTTGTCCATTGAAGTAATGAGATTTGTATCTAAGTATCCGTTTCTCGATTCAATTGTGTAGCATTTTTTTACAATCAACGTTTCGGATCATACTACATGATTCATCATCAGAATGCTAGAGAGAAAAGAACATAAAATGAAAAAAACGGTGAGAGCATTAACTATAAGTACACCTTAAGATGCTAAAAACTCTCCATCGAAGTCTAAACTATAATCCTATTTAAGTGTATCTAATATTATTTATATTAAGAAACTCATAACTAACCATTCTTAGCATTTAAAGATCAGTGATTAAAATATTTTCTTAGCTTCTATATACAGACGAAAAAGAGAATTGACATCTATTTCTTTTTACGGAAATGCTTACCAATTATATTATTGGATTTGGATCGATCTCCAGCTGTTTTCATGGTTTTTTCACAGGCCTTAATTGATAATGTTTGCTAAGCTGGCCTTAGCTTCACCGTCGCGGCCAACTCTGGGTGGTGACTCAGGCTGGCCTTCTTGACAACCATTTTTTTACCCGAATGATATTCATTTATTAAAGAATAATTTCTCTCAGCATTATGTATGCCGCCATGACTACAGTAAATATTCAAGTTCTTGAAAAATCTCTAAAGCTATTGTGATCATGAGAACATCACAAATGGCTATATATGAATAGTATGTGAACTTATCAGGCATAGAAATTGTGTAGATTTGATTTTATCGCATTGGAACGTGTAGACTCAAAGATAATCCAATTTACAAAACATTAATGTTGAAATATATTGACCATAACTGATATAGGTCATTATTCATTTGAAATTAAGCTGCAATTTGATAAACCTAGATAATTTTTAGTTAATGGCTAATGCTATATCAAGCCTTGAGTGCTTAAAATAATTATGAGTTTTGGTTTCTGCCTTTTTTGGCGGGGACTAAATGTTTTCGAATCACTCTGTGTCAGGCTTGGAATTTGATGATCACCCCTATTTGTCATATGATTTTTTCAATGCCTTTCATTTTACGTTTCGTGAAAAATATTGATTGTCAATTTTTTTTATATACAAATACTTTAAATAAATCTAAAATTTTTATTAATATATAATAAATAATTTTTTGATGAATACAACCTTCTTTATTAATTGAAAATATTAAAGTACATTTTCACAAAAAAGGGGCTGGGGGATACAAGATCACCCCACAAGAGTTCACTCGGTTGCTGGCCAGAAGGCGAAACAATTATTCGTAAAAAAAAAGCCACCTTAGGCAGCCAAAGCAGTACCAACTGAGGGAGGTGGATCAAATTTATCATTTTTATCACCCCAACCATCCTTGGGGTCTGTAGGTGGGTCTCGAAGAGACCACCCATCATCAACAACATCTTTTTCTTTATCTTTCTCCTCCTTTGCCCTGGGAGGCAAAATAGCCAGACCCAGGCGAGGAAACCGCTTAGAAGTGGCAGCTGGCCATGAAGAAACACTACCTGGAGCGGGCCAACTAGCAGAGGGAGTAGGAGGTGACCAACTGGTGTCACACCGTTGTGGAGAAGCAGAGCGGCAACGACAACGATGACCGTCAAACCCATCGCTCGGATAGTGGTGGGGAGCTTGGGATCGAAGAGTTTGGGACCGGTGGGCGGAGGAGCTGTGACCATGGCAACGACCACACGACAAAGTACGGTCAGCTGAGGCAGAATCTGGTGGCACCCTGGCCACAATACGCGGGGCATTGCCCCAGTGGTTCAAAAGCTCCTAGAGGTCATGGGCCACCTCAAGAGCAACTTTGTTCGCTTGCACTTGTATCTGCATCATTACATTATTACATATGCATGCTTTAGTGTACAAAGAAACATTTATATCAAGAAAGCTGTGAGTGAAAAGAATAGCATTCCTATCTTTCCAAAGAGTAAACAAAATGTCCATCTTGAAAGCATGCCAAATCTAGGTGTATTTGAAGGGGATTCGAGGCAAATCACCCAAAAAAATCATATGCCAAGAAAAAGGCTCAGGCCGGAATAGTTTGAAAAAATCATGAATCCAGCTCCAATACTATTGAACTCTTCTACAGAACCAAAAGAAATGTCTCTGGTTGCCCACAAAAAGGACATTTAGGATCAGGAACTCCTAGATGCTTGAGTTGAGAACCCAGGGGCAAGTCCAGGAAAAGAACACACCAATCAAAGTGTGCAATCTTTGGCTCAGTAATGGCGGTCCAGATAGTGTTAAATCTTAAGCTCCAGGATTTCTGGGTGGATTGCAAGTGCCACAACTAGTTGAGGGTGGTGACCATAGGAAAATGTGGCACCAACAAGTGGTATCCCATCTTTGCCTTATAGCTGATAAGAGGAGTGCAAGGATACCACTTCTAATCCTTCCACCAAGGCTTAATAGGTTGAACACCCAACTTGTGAAGCAAGTGAGGAGGCAAGGCAAAAACCAGCAAGTTAAAAGTCTGTCGATCCAGGCAAGACAAACGAAACTGGACTTGCATATCTTCTTACATTCTGAGTCTCATAGTAACCTTTGAAAATAGATCTTTAGGTGTTCTGATGCCACGCTTATGAAAATGCAGTGCACTAACACCTTGGATTTTAGCAACTGGAACCCCATCAATAAAAAAAGGGGAGACCACCACAAATTCTGCTGGTTCATAGAGCCCATCACGAAACCCATCTCTAACCCACCGAAGCCAAGGCTTAATGACTTCCCAGGATTTCAAATGCTTTTGACCATAAAAAAGCCTTGGATATGCATGGGTTTAGATGTGATGAGAAGGGTTTGAAAACCAATCCCCTTCCAAGCAGGCCTATTAACTGGAAAACTAGAAGAGATGCAATGCCGAAGAAGAACTTTCCAAGCTTCATCTCTAGTTAATGCACAAATAACCCATTTGGCACATAGAGCAATTCCTTGCTTTTGGGTAGAGAGAAGAGCAAGGCCTCCAGAATCCTTGGGAAGACAACAATGGTCCGAGGCGACTTTGCAAAACCCATGATTATCAGTTCCTGAAACCCAAAGAAAATCATGAGGTATTCTCCAACTTCAAATAGGAAGCTTTGGAAGGAGCTCAACAAGAAGAATAATTAACATGGGTGGTGGCCAAAGCCATGGAACAAATCTGGAATTTACCAGCCAGGGAAAGCGGTTTGGTAATCCAGTATTGAAGCTTTTTCTCAATCTTGGCCAGGACCACATTCCACAACTCCACAAGCGAGGCTTGAAAGGCAAAAGGAATGCCCAAAAAGGGAAAAATATCTCCATGTTGTATCCATTTCCAGTTGTACTAGGAAAACCAAAGAGGCACATGTAGAAAAGACTGCCTGCAATAAAGGGTTTTTTTTCCATTGGATAGCTGACCCAGAAGCAAGACAAAAAGTATCCAGACATTGGAGAGCACTGGAAATATTTTCCTCATCCTCAAAAAGAGTGAGGAAAGAGTCATCGACAAAATGTCCATTGACAAGCTGGGCAAGTGACTCAGGCAGGGAAATTCCTCTAACAAGGCTAGAAGAGACTACGTTGGCAAGCAAATACCCAAATCCTTCAGCAACAAGCACATAAAGAGCAGGTGCTAAAGAGCATCCCTGGCGGATGGATCTAAAAAGACCAAAAGCTTCAGATTGACGCCCATTAATGGTTATGTAGGCAAAACCATTAACAAAAACCATTTGAACAGATTGAATGAAGGTGGGACCAAACCCTAGAGCTTGTAGCATAGCAAGAATGAAAGGCCATTCAAAGCGGTCATAGACTTTGGCGAAATCAATCTTGAGAAAGATAGCTTGCTGCTTGGACTGCCATTCCATGCCTTCCCAAACAACAATAATGTTGTCAAGAATATATCTAGATTTGATGAACCCAGTTTGCCTTGGCCGAACAACCAAAGCTAGGATATGACGAATCTTAGGGCCAAGGCTTTAGCAATGACCTTGTAAGAGACATTGAACAAGGTAATGAGTCTCCAATTGCAAATATCTTCAGGATCAGCCTTAGGTATGAATAATAAATATTTTATCAATATATAATAAATATTTTATTATTAAATATTTTGAATAAATTGAAGGTAGAAAGTAAATATAAATTAGTAATATTTACAAAAATCTCTTATTGAAGAAATTTCTAAATTCTTATGTTTTATTTGGAAAAATATTCTAAACAAATAATAATATATAAGAAATCATATAAAAAAATAATGTGATAAAATAATATAAAATTAGAAAATAGATATAAATTAACAATATATAAAAAAATCTATAAAAATTTCACCTATGGTGAATGTGAATTTCTCTATTTAAATGAAATTTTTATTGTTGCTGATTTTTCTTGGCAGTATTTTCCTTTTCTTTGTAAGAAAATTTAGCAGAAAATAGGGCCGTTGGAAACATGGCATGCTGCATGCATTTCACACGTCTTTGTCCGTGCTGCCACATTTTGCATCCACGCGTACTAGGGTTGTTGCATGGGAAAAACAAATAGCTGAAGCTTGGTGGGTGTAAATAATCTTCAGTCTTGTGGATTGTAATCCCCAGGGTCTGAATGACAGAAATTGACGAGTCTCTCTGGGGAAAAATGAAATATTTTTTTAGTCCTTGTAGCAGTTTTAATAAAATGTGTAGAGCATGGGGTAGCGCTAAACCGTTTTTCCACTAAAATACTTGCAGAAGCATCCAATACTATAGCTAATTGTTTAGGGAAAACCTTGAACAAAAACAACAGACGTTTCGACAAATCAATAGGAAAAAATCACCCAAATTTCACAACTTTCCAGCCCAACTGTATTTCAGTATTTAACATCATTCGTTATGACCGCATTTTTCAATACTTCACAGTTTTGCTATTCCTCAATTCTCCATAATCTCGCATGCCCAAATTTCAATTCAGTTTTAACCTTTGTGATATATTCTGGGGTTATTGATACCATTAGTGTAGGGTGGAAATTTAAGCTATGGACATCTTGCAATTTGGTATTTGTTGCAATGACATTTTGAATTGATGTTTCCCTTTATTTTATTTGTTCCGCTAAGATCGGGTGATCTTATTGTTAAGTTTTAAGGGTGAGCCTCAGCTGCATTCTTCAATTTTGCATCTTTATTAATGTACGGCTTGTAAGATACAAGTAACCTTTTGGCTAAGCTTCTTATAAAATGTATTGAAGAGAAAAAAAAATGTCAATTTTTTTTTTCAGATTAGTGAAAATATAGTAATTTTTTTTGTAGTTTTCGACCACAAAATATGTAGATCATGAAGAATAGATGTTGAAAATTTTGCAAAAATATGTTATGTTTTCTGGTTTTTTAAATTTGGTTAATAGTGCGTCCCCTTTTCATGTCACTCTACAAGAATAGGAGTTTAAGACAGAGGCCATTTCTTTAATTGGTATTCACATCACATTAACTACATTACTTCAAAGTGATTCTAGTGATTCTAGTTTACTAGAGTGGGAGCAGTTTTCTATACCCTATTGATTTGAAATTTTATAGAGGTAGTATTTTATTGTAACACAGAATATTCTGAAAACATCATTTTGCACACTTGAGTGCTTAGCTATTTATCTTAACTGGTACCAATTTTGTTAAATAAAAAGTAAGAGAAATCAAAAAATAAGGGAGACTTTTTGTGTTAACAATACTTTTGAAGTTATATGCATTGCAATTTTTAGGGGTTTTGTAACTTTTGTGCTTGAGTGATGGTAGTTTAACAGTGCCCTAACACATATTTTTTTAAGATAGTTAGGGTGGTGTGTTTGTATATTTAGACAAGCCAATTTTTTGCAGTTATTGTCTCTCAAAAGTTATTTTAAATCAGTTAATAATTATATATAGATAGATATTTGTTTGTGTACTTATTCTTTCTATGTAGGTCACAATGTTTTTTTTCTAGGATTTTAATGTTGTCTTGATCTAGTATGAGCTTGATAAACCAAAAACTTAAAAAAAAAGTATGAATATGATTTTCTTGTGCAATGTGCTACAGTACAGCCAACCTTTGAAAAACTCAACTTATTAAACTCGTTAGGATTGCTATGACTATCATGCTCTAGAGTGATGGTAATTTTACTGCTAATCTGCAAGTTAGTTGTGGTTATGTATTTTTTTTGTTTACATTCAGACACATAACTAAGGTTTTAGTCATATCATATGTCTATATTGATCAATTTATTTGATTTTTTATTGAATAATCCCTTCTAGATTAGTTTTTCCGATTGGAAAGAAAATTAGATCATAGGTTGGCCAAGTGTTTATATAAATTTATAGTGATGTTTATATAAATTAGTTCTTCTGGAATATGGTTGAACTGAGTTGAAACTAGGAGAAAACGAGTAAGTATGAAGCAATCATTCTTGATTTCATGTAAACAGTTGAATTGTGGCACATTCTTATGAAACATGGTTCATATGATGATTGTATTGTTGCTGTATTTGAAATACTAGTTTGTAGAAATATTCTTTGCATCAATCTTACTACTCATGCCTAATGTAATGAGCTCCCCATCATAGCTTTTGCATTGTTGTTCATGTTGGGATTAGGTCCCACTTGTGTACTAGGAGGATGATATTCTTCGCATTTTACAGTTCACTGAGTTCTTATTGAGTTTGGTTAGATCATGATATAAAGTTTTGATTTGCGTAGTTGGCAAGCATTTCCTTTCAAGCAAATTAGGCCGTTTGGAGGTTGAGGACGACAGCTTAATTTTGGGTAATTGCACGGTCTTTAGTTCATAATGATGAACTACAACTAATTCAGAACTAGAATGAAGAATCTGTAATTCAAGATTACTGAGGAGTTGATGATTAGATATGCAAGATGATTAAATCAGTATTATGTTGTCATTGATGTCAACTAGCTTGACAATACTTATCTTGTAAGTTACTATACCGACACATCTGAAGGAAGGTGAAAGAGATGAAGAACAAAAATATCTACATGAGAAAGATGTATATGACAGATGAGGATAAGGAATACATTGAGTAACTTGTTGATGAGTCTATGACTTGATGAAATTGACTTTATTATGTTGCATTCATCTATGATGAAAAATAGAGCCGAAAGACACAAAGCAGTGTTGTCGGTAAATAAAGCATTTTAGTATACACCAACAAAGTGTAGTGTATACCGAATGCAGTATTAATCGAGCTTGTGTTCACCAACGCATTTCTTTGTTAACCGAGCAAAATCGAAAGGAATTAAATGATCAGTTTAGCCGATAAAGTGATGAGCTGTAAAGTGTATGAAATCAAGGTAATAGATAATGTTTGTTATGAAGATCGACGACTAACATAAATAAAAAAGGATCTAATGGAGCAGATTGAAATGTGTTACTGACACATCAGTCGAGGGAACTTAAAGCGGCAAAATCTATGAATATGATTAAGCGACAAAATCTAATGGAGGAAAAGAAAATGATTTACTCGTCTATATAAGAGACATTGGTTTCAGTATGAAAAAATGCCGGAAGAAGTGACTGCAGAATTATTGCGTGGAGAAGTTTTCATTCTGATCATACTGGTTAGTAAGAATCGAGCTGCAGAATAGTTACCGAGCTACAAAGAGTTATTACCGACGGATAATAAGTTGATACAGTATTGAATTTGAAGTGTTATATTGGTCAGAAATATTTGAATGAGCTGAACATTGATCTGTAAAGTGCAAACTGAAGTTGTATTTAGACAGATCATCTACTGTTACATATTTAACCATTGTACACAGTCAAATCTCTTAATCGAGTGGACTATGAAAGTCTTTTGATGTTTCATTCATAGAGTGAACATTGTTATCCTGTCAACCCTAGAGTGACTGCTGGTTGGACGATAACTTCTAGTTTAAAATCCTCTAACAAGGTCACACCTAACAGTGTGTTTGTAAACCTTTAATAGGGTTGGGTCTTCACCGACCTCACTTCAGAAGAGTGAATAATTTTGGGTTGCTGGTCCCAGGTGGTTTTTCTCTTTACAGGGTTTCCACGTTAAATCTCTTGTGTTATGTGTTGATTGTGATATTCATTTGTTATCATACTTTGCATATTACATGTTAGATTTAATCAGTAATTATTACAAAGTTTAGACTGTCAATCGGTAAATACACAGACAGTGGAAGTATTATATGTTTACCGACTTGCAGAAGTAGTATAATTGTTTTGGATTATACATTTTGAATTGGGACACTGGATAATTGATTCACCCCCCTCTCAATTATTCTAACACATAAGTGGCAACCATAATATGTTAGCATTCTTAACTTGCAAATTGATAATATGTTAGCATTCATAACTTGCAACTTAGTGTCGTTAAAACTATTTGTGGCATGCTGGAAACCCATTTTTGGGATTGCACAAAATTTCTCCTAACAAGAAATTCTTGGAGAGGGGCCTAGAGAACTCCATAAATGTTTCTGGCAAATCATTTTACAGACCTTACATTTTAGAAGCTATTGCTTACATCTCTATAGATGCTCTGCTTGTTGGATTTTCCAACAATAGTAATATTGTAACTAATCTAGATTTAAAGACTCTTATTATTTTTTACACTAATTATTACAAGATAATTGAAGTTGATTGTTTGCAATTGGCAGGGACTCTGGCTGCATGCAACTCTTGTTGAGAAGAGTATTTAACATGTAGTAAATAATATTCATGCTAGAAACTATAATCCGTTTGTTGTAACCATATTCTATCCGCCACAATATTTTTTCCAAACTTATAAATGTCGTAGCATGTGAGATTTGATACAACTACCAAATTATGATTTGCACTCATCCTATGTAGGAATTGAAATTGAAATATAGAGGTTTATATGCTTTTTCATTTGGTGAATTTTCTCTTTGCAATGAGGTGCTCTGTATGTTCTTAATCCTTAAGGAATGCTCCATAAGAATAAAAAGACAAATTGAATTCAACTCATATGCAAGTACTTATTATGACTAGTTACTAAAATTGAACTTTTATTCTAATTAAATTAAAAATACATTGTTATATTTACTGAAAACTACTTTATTGGTTATGTTTCACATAGTTTGGTGATAACTTAGACGGAGTACTCATTAATTCTTCATAAGATTTCATTCGAAGATAAGTGCAGTGGAACATATTAGAGAACTTATATATAATTTTCTCACAAATACTTAATAGATTTGACAAACATACTAACCATTACAATTTGGATTCTATAAATCATTTATTGCATTGGAGTTTTTCCATAGATATCATTATATTTTGAAGAAAGTATAATAAAACATATTGAATGTGTTAGGTTTTGTTAAAGATTTATTTTGAGTGAAAAGATCATGACATAATCTTCTTAAGTGCAAATATTAAACCAATAAGAAGAAGGAAACATTGTGGCACATAGGGTGATTCTAAATGGTTAGAGAAAGTTTTTGAAACTCTTACACATCAATAGCCAAAATGCAATTGCATAAAAATTTCAAGTATCTATTGGTTACTATTTTTTATTTTCTTATCTAAATGTTAGTTTAATCAATAAAATTTGAGAAAGGTTTCAATAGCCTCTAAATTGTTAGGTGTAAAGAACTTACTTATAATGGGTGGTTATTGCCCTAATGAACTATCCAAAGAGTAAAATTGGAATGGATAGTTCACCCGTTTCAATAATTTTTTATGGAACATTACTATATGTGTTGGATACAACTAAGAGGGAGGGCAGAGGGGGGGGGGGGGGGGGGGGGGGGTTTAATCAGTTGTATGTTCTTCATATAAAGCTTTATCTTTTCATATCAAAACGATAAATGCAAATCTGAAACCTCAAAAGTAACATAGATCAGAACACCAATAATTGTTCTCGAGGAAACCCTATTGAAACCGACAAATAATGCACTAGTAATAAAGTATCTTAGTTACAAGATCTTACCCTATTAGGAGAAGATAAATACAACTAGTACAAAGTCCTTGTTAAAGGACAAACTCCTTTCTTTGAGTCAGCAACCCTGTTAGGAGTTGATAGGATGAGCCTTTCTTTGCTCAGAGAAACTTGCCCAATGTGAAGGTTAAATCCACCTTCTGAAGGTTAAACCCACCTTCTAGAACCACTATCCAAATGAAAGTATATAAATATATTGATTACAGATAATGTATTGACTAACTTCTTTGCTAAAATAGTTCCAATGAAGTACAATTATCACATTACCTGGTCTACATCAACAGTCCTCACATCCACACACTCACATTCACACCCACACACTTCTCATCACTTGTTCTACTCCTTTATACAAGATACAAGTAATTTATTAGGTCGACACCAATTAGGAATTTCCTAATAAAAATGATTTACATAAAATCTTGTCAAGATACACACAAGATCTTGGACAAGAAAATAAAAAACACCAGTCAACCAACATACTCCATAATCCATAACTTATCTTCGCACAAGGTAGAACACACCACATCCCATAGGTCGACACCAAATAAAACTTCACAAGGTCACACGCTACAACTGACGTCACCAAGAAAACATCGATCAAGGAACAAGGGAAATTATTCCTTAATGAGTCTTCTATCATATCTTGAACTTGCATATCCTGAATCCATCTCGCATCCAAGAAAACACAAAAATTCAGAGACTAACTCTGCCATAGATCTCTATTTCTGTTCTTGCGACCAATCTATCCCAAAACTATTGTAACTTATTTCTCTGATTAAATTATTGCATGCGATCTTAGATATAAGATCTAAATTCTATCTGAAACATAAATCCAAGGTCACAGAGTCAGACATGTCATCCATAGACCATACAACCATGATGATTCTTCATGTTCTTGTCTTAACCAATATTATTGCAACATCCAATACAGTTAAGTCAATCTTTTGAAACATATGTTGACATCAATGACAACACATGTCATAAATAATTCCAACAATCTACCCCTTTGGAATTCATGACAACATATGAGAAAAACCATCAACACGACAATCATCTCAATACCCTCTACACAACTCCCTTTGAACCACTGAGGTTTTTCTTGTATTTCTCCCCCTTTGACATCAATGACAAATGACTACTTTTCCTTCTGAAAATTACACCATAGCAAGGTGTACATTGTTCAAATCTTCATGCCTAAAAATAGGTTCTAAATCACCTAGATAAGTTCTGTTATGTCCTGCGATTACTTCTCCTGAGGAGTGCATCTAAGCATCAAGTCTAGAGAAGAATATAGATCAGATAGCTACTAGACTGATGCATTATTGCATCATCTAGTTCGTACAAGGAGGGGTTTTCATCCCAAGCATATCTTTGAGATACTCAAAGATATCTTTTGGTAAAGGTTTAGTGAATATATCTACTAATTGCTCCTTCGTTCTAACATACTCAACTCTGACTTTGTTTTCTGCAACTTTATCTCTCAAATAATGATATTTGATTGAGATGTGTTTGGTTTTTGAGTGCATAACATGATTTTTTGACATATTGATTGTGCTTGTATTGTCACAATGAATCACAATTGGTTCTTCAAAGCTTATTCCAATATCCTTTAGCATCTTGTTTCATCCAAATAACCTATGAACAGTTTAAAGTAATTGCCACATATTCTGATTTAACAATAGATTAAGAAACACAATCCTTCTTGCTTAAGCAAGAGACTAACCTCTTCCTAAGGAAGAATGCACCACCATTGGTGCTCTTACTATCATCAATACATCTTTCCCAATCTCCATCAGTGTATGCATTGAGGGTAAAGTCATCCGACTTAACATACCACAACCTAAATTCCAATGTACATTTCTAAAATCTAAATATCCTTTTTACTTCAATATAGTGAGTCTCTTTTGGATCTACTTGAAACTTCTTTGCTAAAATAGTTCCAATGAAGTACAATTATCACACTGCCTGCTCTACAATAGTAGTCCTCACATCCACACATTCACATTCACACCCACACACTTTTCATCACTTGTTCTACTCCTTTATACAAGATACAAATAATTTATTAGGTCAGCACCAATTAGGACTTCCCTAATAAAAATGATTTAGATAAACTCTTGTCAAGATACACAAGAGATCTTGCACAAGAAAATAACAAACATCAGTCAGCCAACATACTCCATAATCCATAACTTATCTTCGCATAAGGTAGAACATGCCACATCCCATAGGTCAGCACCAAATAAGACTTCACAAGGTCACACACTACAATTGATGACACAATCAAGGATGGTGGATCCAATTAAGGACAATCCAACCTTGCATCCAAACACCAACACAACAGAATAACACAACACCACATAGATATGTGAATAAAAAATCATCTTTATTCATAGATAACCAGCTTACAAGCAACATGCCCAGCTGTAAGGCCTTCCAGGTTATGGCCAATTATGATCAATTACAAGTAATTCTGCTACCTCCTAGCCAGTCCAGTTCTAAAACAAACCAACAACTGATGGAAACCCTAAGGCAGATCTGAACTTGAACTCACAAGCCTCCAAGCAATCTCCTTGTCTCCAAGCAACCAACCACTAGCTCTGCTATCACAAACTATCAAATAACAATCTGATCTCCAAGATCTCACAAGATCCAAGTCTATCAAATATATTGATCTACTTCTCATGTCTCATGCCTTTCTCCTCCTCAAACAACTACCCAAATACTCCTTAAATACTAATCTCTAGCCACAAGTCGGCTTTACAAAGACAAAGAAATATTAAATGCAATACAAGTCGGCTCTCACATAGACTTACAATAATTAAATCCTCCATGTCGGCCTCCAGATCCACATAGGAGATTGCAACATGCCAGATCTAGGTCCCCACACGTCCAACGGTCAATCCATAACTCGAGGAGTGCAACCCAAATTAAATGCACCAGTCGGCCAAGTCGATTCATCAAACACAAAAGTTGGTTAGCAAGAACACTGAGCACCAGTAATAAACACCGAGACCTCATTGGTAACCAAGGACCGAGCTCCTCAACCGAGAAATGAAAACACTAAGTCACTGAGTTTGTTGGTGAAGCCAAGTAGACTTCCGACCGAGAACCACCAGCCACATAGCTTCATCGGTGAAACCAAACAAACTTTCAACCGAGAACTAACACCAAAGATTGAGAAACTCCAGTCTTCTATCGAGCTACCACATAAATCCAAAACAAAGCACAAACATATTTTTGGTTGATACAAGATTGTTAGCTACCCTAGGATGCTCCTGCATCAGACACCCTAGGTGCGAAAAGATGTTCTCAGAGACTGGAAGAACATCTTGTAGGATTCAACACATAAACCCCGAATTGGTTCTTCACATACATATCCTTTGAGTATTCATTCTACACACTCTTCCACTTCTACTTTCTTTGTCTTTTCAAGTCCTTCCTCGATAATGCATAGGTTGGTTCTCCATACTGATCGCTAACCCTTTCAGGATCCCTCAAATCAACTCAGTTCCCAAATCTTAGATTCCTCCTACCGAGTGTTGTATCCAACAAAGGCACTAGGGAAAACTTCTTTCCACTAGGGAATTTTATTTTTCTATAGATATGATGCCTGGAACTAAACCTCAATCTAAGGCCCCATACAAAATGACAACTACTAGAATGTATGAGTTGAAAACCCAATTACATGAACTTTTAGACAAAGGGTTCATACATCCTAGTGTATCACCATGGGGAGCACTTGTGATCTTCGTAAAGAAGAAATATGCCACCTTGAGGTTATGTATAGACTACTAAATTCTTAACAAGGCGACTATAAAGAACAAATATCCTCTTCCCCGAATAGATGAACTATTCAATCAAATTAAGGGAGCAATGATGTTCTCAAAAATTGACTTGAGATTTGGATACCATCAACTCCAGATCAAAGAGGAAGATATAGCCAAGACTACTTTTAGAACAAGGTATGGACATTATGAGTTTGTAGTTTTACCTTTTGGTTTAACTAATGCTCCTACAACATTCATGAACTTAATGCATAGTGTGTTCAGGGATTGGTTTGATAAATTTGTAGAGATTTTCATTGATGATATTCTAATCTACTCCAAGAACCTAGAGGAACATGAGGAGCACTTGCGTATAGTTTTACAACACCTTAGGGATAGGAAATTGTATGGAAAACTATCCAAGTATTCTTTTTATTAAAAAAAAATTCATTATTTGGGACATATAATCTCTACTAAGGTAATTGCAGTGGATCTTGCAAAGATTAAAGCCATACTTGAATGGCCAACACCTCAAAATGTGAGTGAATCCAAAAGCTTCATGGGGCTTGCGGGTTATTATAGTAAATTTGTGGAGGGATTTTCTAAGATAGAGACACCTACTACATCTTTTCAAAGAAAAGGGAAGAAATACGAGTGGGTAGAGGTATGTGAGTTATTCTTCCAGTTGCTACAATAGAAGTTCACATCTGCTCCCATCCTAGCTATACCAGACCCTAATGGTCATTTCATAGTTATCACTGATGCTTCAGGTAAGGGTTTAGGAGGTGTACTTATGAAGGACGGTAAGGTAGTGCCTTACGAGTCACAAGAGATGAAGTTGTATGAGTTCAACTATACACCTCATGATTTAGAATTCACTGCCATAGTACATGCACTCATGATGTGGAGACATTATCTTTTGGGTAAGCCATTCAAGTTGAAAACAAAGCAAATGGGTTTGAGGTACATCTTCACACAGCCTAACCTTAATTGCCAGATAGAGACGTTGGTTATAATTTTTAAGTGAGTATGATTTTGGTAATGAATATATCAAAGGGAAAGAAAATAGGGTAGACGATGCTTTGAACAGAAGGAGACACATTGTAGCTATCTCTACTATCCGAACATGCCTAAAGGAACATGTGTTGTAGCACCTTCAGGGTGATGACCATTTCGAGTTGGTCAAATCAGCATTGCAGAATAATCCAGATGATCACGATTTTGATGGTTACTCTTTTGATGAGGATGGTATTTTGAGATACCAAGGTAGGATGTATATTCCCAACCAGGAAGGGTTGAGGAAATTGGTTTTTTGAGGAGATGCACTATACTCTATTTTTAGGACATCCTGGGGTAAATAAGATGCTTGCTCATATGAGGCCATTGTACTTTTGGCCCGGACTTAAGAGAGATGTGGTATCATCTATAGCTCAATGTTTATAATGCCAGCAGGTCAAAGTTGAGCATGTCTACCCAGCTGGACTTTTGTATCCTCATGAGATACTAGAGTATAAGTGGCAAGTTATCACTATGGACTTTGTCCAAGGTTTTCTCATGACTCGGTGCAAACATGATGTAATTCTGGTAGTGGTTGATAAATTAACCAAGGTTGCTCATTTCATACTAGGTAGTTTGAGGGATGGATCCTTGGCTTTAGCCAAGAAATTGTTCTAGGAGATTTAGATTATACAAAGTACCAGAGACCATAATATTTGATAGGGAAACGTGGATGACATCAAGGTTTTGGACAACCTTAAATGTCTCTTTGGGTACTAGATTGAACTTCAGTACAACTTATCATCCTTAGACAGATGGACAAATTAAGAGTGTTAATAAGGTTCTTGAGGACTTACTCCATATGTACTACATGGATCAACATACAAGTGGGAAGAATACCTTCCTTTGGTTGAGTTTTCTTATAATAATTTGCATCATGCTTCTTTAGGAATGGTTCCATTTGAGGCAGTATATGGATGGAAGTGTTAGATACCTATCAGTTGGGATAGAGTAGAGGATAGAATCATTATTAATCCTGTCATGTTGAGGGAGATGGAATAATAGCCAACTCTTATTTGAGAAAGGTTGAAGGAAGCGATTACTAGACAGAAGAGTTATGCGGACAAGAACCATTCCTTCAGACAGTTCATGGAGGGGGACAAGGTTTTTCTTCGTGTGAGGCCACACAAGAGTTCTATATATTTTTGAAAGGCTTCTAAGCTTACACCAAGATATGTCGGTCCTTTTGATGTTTTGGAGATTATCAATCACGTTGCATATAGACTTTCTTTGCCACCTTCTCTTGCCTTTATTCATAATGTGTTTCATGTATCTTTATTGAAACCATACCATCCAGATGCTTCTCATATCCTAGATTGGTGTTTCTTGTAGGTACAATATCTAGGAGTGGTGTTGGTGGAGCCATCCCATATCATTGATCAATGTACCATCAGGGTGCATGATAGAGAGATCTTGCAGTATAAGGTCCAATGGGACCGATTCTTTGTCGATAGTGCTACATGGGAGGATATTGATGATATGATTATATTTTTTCTGTATTTACTACCTTAGACTAGTATATGTTATTTCATTCATGTTTTCCAGTTTCAGTGTGTGTTGTGAGAACATTTGATGTATTTTCATAAGACATCAAGTCGATGTCTCTTCTTAGAGGGGAGGGATGTTATAACCCGATTTGGCAGACTCCTATTTTCCAATTTATTTAGTGACTTTATTTGACTTTTATAGACTTGGTCGTGTGTTGTCGACCCAAGTCATTTCAGTTAGCCTTGTTACACATGTTGATTCAATAAGTCCTCATTTGACATTTGGGTGAATTATTTAGATGTTATTAAATTTTATGAATGAAATGTATATTAGATTGGATTATATTCTCATGTAAAAAATTGGATTTACATTTTCTATTATGCTATGATGTTATTGATGGAAAATTTAGAAATGCAAATGATCTTTGTGATAGGAATAGAAATGCATTTCGATACAATTTTGGATTATGGTACTAACCTACTAATGCCGCATTGAGTTTATCATGATGAACAAGACAAAAAGCGGGGGTGTGGTGGAGGTAGAGGAGGATAGCTCCTCGGTAAGGGTGTGATTGGAAAAGTGGGTCTAATTGCACACACCACATCTAGTTTTTATTTTTACAATAGAATTTAAATTATAAATTGCAAGAGGTGTGTGTGAGATTTTTCCAAAAAACTTCATTTTCTTGATATTTAAATCTTAAAAAGTTTATTTTGAAGTAAATAATTTTTGTTTAAAATTAATTTAGTTTAGCAAATTAGGAACTTGAGCAAAGAAGAGCACAGGGTTCAAGTTATTACCATTGATTTTAATTACGCTTGCTCCCTATTTTTTTTTGGTTAGAATGAAACCGATTGGTGTTTTCTTATTTTCTTTTCCCAGCTGGATCGTAATCTTTCTTGCTTGTGTTTCCTATTCCTAGACTTAGCGTTTTCTTCCATAAAAGACACATTCTTTAGTTTCAGCTCGTAGACACAAGGGAATGACTTTCATCTTCTAACTTCTTTATTTTCTGTTCTTGGCGTCTTGACTACTCGTGCTGCTGGCTTTTTTTTTTTATTAAAAACATTCTCCTCCTGTTCTGATTTGTTTTTTCTATGTAAATCTAAGCGGGCCATTTAAAACTAAACCTTGGATTTACAACAGACTTGGCATTGTACTTAATATTAAGTTAGGATTGTAGATCATTTTAATTTCTCGACAATATGTAAAGGAATCTATTAGATTTCCACAATTCATACGTATGTTATCTTGGTTTCTGGTTTAAAAAATGAAAAAAATGAATCTAGAAACTAAGATAAAATATGTAAACGTTCAAAAACTTGGTTTTAGTTCTGCTAACTATTTATTTTCTAGTGTCACTCTTGTTGTACTTGTGACTATATATGTTGAGCATTCTACAAACCTTAGATTATTAGTATAGTTTTTCTAAGTTAATGATTGAATAATTTTTAGTAGGTAATTATAAGAGATTTGTGCGAATTTTGGATTCTTCTAGTTAACTAGTTATTAAAAACAATCATATGAACCAATGGTAAGCAAGTTTTTTTTTTTTTTACATGCATGTTATTTAAGTTTTTAATAAGTGTAACACATTAATCTAAGTGTGGATAATTAAATTATGTAAATTATTTTTTAAATATAATTTGAAAAAATATCAATTCTCTAAGGTGAAAACCCATATAAAATATATAATATTACAATACAATCTAATATATAATATAATAATTTACAATATATATAATTTTATTTCAATCATATATAATTAAAAATATATTAATAAAATAAAATTAAGATTAAGAAATAATACAAATAAAATATAAATTAGCATCTAAATTAATTATAATGTATAATTTATAATTTTTAAAAATAATTATAATAAAAAAATAAAATTATTTATTGTTACAACTATACTAAAATAATAATCATAATTATATAATTTAATCATTAATTAAAATATATTTAATTAAAATTAAAATTATGGTTAAAAGGAACATGTAATACTTTTAAGATTATGATTAGATTTCCATTCTTATAATTTCAACTATCATTAAAATTTTAATGATTAAATAAAACTGTATAGCCCAATTAGAATTTTTTAGATTTTGTATTTTGTAATAAATTTCATATTTTGTAAAGTTAGATGCAATATTTTTAACATTATAATTTATAAAAACTATTTTTCTATCATTTGATTGGTTAAATTAGTTTGGGTCTTATACACCAAATTTTCAGATTAATGCATTATTTTTGCCACTTATTTTTATAAAAAATATCATTTTAATTTTTGGACTAATTCTGTTAAAATTAAAAGGTTATATTAAGTATATTATTTTATATTATTTATTATATTAATAATTTTGTACTTCAATTATATTTTATTACCAATTAGAATTATTAATATATAAATATTTATTATAATAAATTATTACAAATTTCATTATATATTATATTATATTATTCAATATAATATAATATTAATTGATATTATATTGCATTATATTATATTTAGCATATTATAATATATCAAAATTTAATAAATTATAATATCATATATGATTATATAATATTAATATAATTATACAATAATATAATATAATTAATATATAAATTGTACTATAAATTTTAATATAATTTAATAAATAGTTTAAATATAATATAAATAATATATGAAATTATGAACCTATATATAATTAAGGTTTGGTAATAAGAGTTGAATTTATGTAAGTTTCATATTTACTCATTATTATAAATTATATTATATTATTCTAAAATATTTGTTATATTACATTATTATATTATAATAGAAGATATTGACATATTATATTTTTACAAATTTTTTTACATAAACCATTAGTGAGAACATAAATTTCAAATTCTATTATTAATAGAATCATATTAAATTAATTAATTATAAACTTACATTTATTTATATATTATTGAATATAGAGTTAACTTTTATTAGATTTTGATTAATTTTTCAAAAGTGTATATTTTGACTATATATATATATATATATATATATATATATACTATAATTTTTATATTATATTATAATATAAAAATAAAATAATAATTCAAAATTTAATTTATTAAATTAAAATTACTATTATTTAATTAACTCTAAATTCGTGATAAATAATTTTACTATAAGGCAAGTACTAGTCACTACGTGGCAGTTGTTCACATATATTTCATTAGTATGTTTGGTTAGCTATTGTTTCATTTCTCTCTCCACGGCGTGTTTATGATTTCTACTTAGTCTAAAGATTGATAAGTAGTTAGAATCACAGTTTCACTATAGTCTTCTGATCCATCAAATTCAGGTTGCTAGGCTCCTTGGGCAGGGTCAGTGCGCTCTTCATTTTAGGATGAGCCCTGGGGGAGCTAACCACTCCATGGTTGAGCAAAAAAAGTGCCTGGATCACACTCCCATCTCGAGATTTGCAGAAGGACACATGTTCGATGGCTTATGAGACAAGAGCATGCAATTGGACGATAGACAGTTCGATGACATGTTGATTTTATATATTTTGTACCATTTATGGGTCTTGCACACGATGTATGAATGTGCTTTTGAAATGGTAGATGATCGACATTTTGATTGACATCCTTCATGATTTAAAATGTAACTAGACTCATGTTTTTATGTACTTTTCGACACTATGGTCGATATTGTAACATTGTATATTAGAGATGGTTAGATATCTTTTTGACGGTTTGGTCGAATCTTTTATATTGTATTTTTTTATAGAAATGGGAAATTTATCTTTCGACCTTGTGATATTTTATCTTTTACGATGACATGGTATTCTATTGAATTTTTGAGTTCTTACAATCTTCGTTGTCATCCGCACCGAGCACATCCTTTTGCATCAAGGATAGGGTGGTGGTTGAGCTATGCATCACCTTCAAGATAAAATAGAAAATGTCTTGGAACTTTTTATCCATATTATCCATACCCTTTTTAATTCTTTCTATCTCCTCCCAAACAACTTCACATTTATCACACTTCACGTCAATAGGAGACTTACCCCCATGTGTAGTGAGTGACACGGACCTTTCCCTCTGCAACCACATTTTGGGCAACATTTAAAGACTCAATTTTAAGACCCTTCCATATTATATAATCTAGGATATTAATATTTTGAAGCTTTTTTCATATTGTATATTTCATGTAGATTTGTTAATGAACAAATTATTTTTGTAGAATTTTATTTAAAAATACCAAGAAAAAAAATAGTTATTTGATATACATAACAAAAGATTGATGAACTCTCAATTCCTCTGAAAAATACTTTACTATCAATCCAACTTGTCTTTAAAGAAAATAAAAATAATTATAGTTTTAACATTTTGTTTTATTTTTATTATTCTAATATTTTAAAAAATAATTATAATTAACATTAAAATTATTTTTATTGTATGTTACCTTCAATCGCGTCGTCTCCAGCTTTGAAAGTGCGGTAATTTTTAATACGCGTTAATTTCATTTTTTATATTCCGCGCCAGCAGTAAACATTTAAATATTTTCACGGTTTTTACGTCTTTGCAATTTAAGTTAATCACTTCACCTGGATTGAACGGACTTATCAGCACGGCTATATATATATATATCCAAGCAATTGAGCAAAAGAAAAAAAATGAATTTAAGAACATGTTGAAATCTGAATTTTAAACTAAAATATTACACTAAAGTATAGAATGTGAAGAAGTTTTTTTTTTTATCTTTTATTTTTCTATTTATACAATTTATTTTCACTTTCTAGTTTATTCTTTAAATATTTTTTATTTGCATATAAAGACATGAATTTTTTCAAATTTTTAAAATTAAATATTAAATATATCCAACAAATATGTTTGAATAAAATAAAATTTAATTATTTAACAAATTATAGCATAATATTTATAAAATAAACAAAATATTGTTGAATATTATAAAATTCTTATTTTTTTAAATTAAATTTTAGAATAATTTAAAAATTATCATCAATCTATTTAATATATCTATGAGAAATATTTTAGTGTGGATGCACCTATCTATCTCTAATAATAATTTCAACATATAAGCGAAATGATCTACAACATTGTCCATAATTATAGATTGGAGAAATTTAACACGACGACTTACAACATGAGCTATATTTAACATATCTATGCTAGACTCTTGCGGTTGGAGGAAGGGCCCTGGTCGTTGCCTTGGAAAATGCCATGTTTATGAGAAAAGATCTATTTTTCAGTTTTGAGCCATCTCTTAGGGAATTTTCTGTATGGGGCTTGTGGTATATGTTGTGGATGGGGTCTTGTATCCATCCCCATTTGGCTGGGGTTTTCTTCTCTATGTAATGAATCAACGATAGGACTTTTTCCTTTGGGGCAATACTATTGTGGAAGCTACTTATATTGCTAGTTTTCAAGGGCTCGCTTTGGTTCATTTTTCTTTGATGAGGTTGTGCCTAGTTTTTTTTTGGATTTTTGACCTTGCTCTTTCTGAGCCACCCAGATTTGGAGATATTTTCTTTGTACATGGTTCTTGTGGATGTTGCCTTAAGCTTGTTGGCATTGTTTTTCCTTCAGTGCTGAGAGTGGAGTTTGGTGTTTCTTACATGCTTGGAAGTGTTGAAATGTTGCCAGAGGGGTGTGGTGCTTCTTGCACTTACAATGTTTTTCATTTGTGGATTTCCCTTGGCTTTTGTCAAGGCTTATTGGTCTCTTCTTCTAATGAAAAGAATGCCCCTAGGATGATTGGAGGTGTGGTGGGTTGTGTTCTAGTTGATGGAAAAGTGAGGTTCGAGCTTATTGAGGGGTTTGATGGATGCTTATAGGTCTTTGCTTCTCCTCGTGCCTTCCTTGGGTTCTAGGGTTGAGTTTCTTCATCATTTATAGCTTGCTCGTGATGGGTGTTGTTGTCAATATCAAGTTTCTTTTTCTTTTTTTATGTGTTTCTTTGTGAACAAATTGTCCATCCTAGTTGGTATGGATAGTGGTCTTGTTTCTTCTGGTGACCATTTGATTGCTAATAGTTTTCAAGGGTGCATCCTAGTTTGTGATTGCTTTTTATTAGAATTTGTAGCTAATAATGAGGCTATGCTGGACCCATATGTGGTGGGGTGTTTTTTGTTGGCCATGGTAAGGAGTTAGTGCACCCAGTCTATTTATTCCTCTTTCTCCATTCCTATCAAGGTGGATGTCTCCTATGGAGGTGGAGATTTTCTTCACAAATGAGGAGTTTTGTATATTTGGGTAGTCTTCTCCTTTCTATGGCTGCCTGGATGTAGATTGGATTTTCGGTTGGCTCTCCATAAGTTTTTCTCTTTTGTTTATGCTCCTATCAAGGTAGGCTCCTAGTTTGTTGTTGCAGAAAGGAGTATGCAGATGTGGGGCGGGGTGATGGGGGGGAGTCCTTCAGTTGGAAGGGTGCTATCCTTTACTTCAGGATAATTTCTAATACGATTTACAAGCCTGTGTGAAGGCTTGGGGAGCCTTTCAAAATCCCTTAGTTTCCGCCACCTATCTAGGTATTGGTTGTATGTTGTTAATGGCCTCTTTAGGCAACTTTGTTGTAGGTGGCCACTATGCTGCATGTGTGTTGCAAGTGTTGTTAGTGTGTTGTAAGTAGCCACTGTGATGTAAGTTTCTACAAAGGCTTATTAAGGAAGGAGGTATTTTCTGAGAGTATTCCCTTTGTGGCCTTGACTTGTAACAACCAACACCTTTTCTTCGGTTTTGCTAATTTTTCCATAGCCTTCAAGGTGTAGAACTTTAAGGAGTCAACACCCTTGTTTTTACTACTTATCAATATAAAAAACATATCTATGCTAGTTATCTAGTTAATTGATATTTACATTTTTATTCCATCTAATGTCCTTCAATTTTCAATTATAATTAACAAATCAATTTTCCTACTAAAATCCATCCATTGGTGCTATGTAAAATGCCTCTAGAGGTGAATAAACAAAGAAAGGGTAAAAGTATTGATTTTATTTTTTACATCATTTTAAAGCAAAAAAGAGAATGCCATCATTAAAATAAGATTTAAATTTTATTTTTTCTATTCTATTCTATGCATATTTTTTAGTATTTTTTGAAAAAAAATTATTGGTTGGTATATTCATTTATTTAGTTAGATATTATTTTATATATTATGTGGTAATTATTTTTTTTAATTTTATAATTATTATATTTATCTCTTTGTGAATGTTTTTTTAACAAAATTATTTTTTGATATATTTTTTTAATAGTAATTACCTTTTTAACAAATCAAATTGAAAATATTTTTTATTTAAAAAAATATTAATCTTTGTTAAAATATACATATTAAATGTTTAAGAAAATCTCTTAGTATTAACTAGTGATTAAAATACCTTCTTTGCACCAATTACAATTCACTATATAATTCTTATTAAAGTTTCAAGCTTTGAATGTTTATTTGAATTAATATTTTTTATTTTTTAAATACTTTCCTCAAAGTTTTGATTAACATTTTTATTTTTATATTAGTTATATATTACTATAAATTTTAAATTAAAAACTATATTCTATGTACTTTTTTAGTTCATAAGTGTCACATTTTTCTTTTCAAAATGTTATAATAAAAATAAAAATATATAATATATAATATAATAGTATTATATATTTATAAATATTATACTATTATATATTTATATATTTATTCATATTTCAAAATTATTTATTTTAAAATTTATTATATCTTAATTATATATTAAAATACTATTTATATAAAAAAATATATTATTATGCAATTTTTTTTTCACAACTTTAACATAAAAAAATTAATGTTAAATGAAAATATTGGAAAATTTAATTTTAAACATATTTCTAGGTTTATCATATTAGATAAATATATATATATATATATATATATATATATATATATATATATATATATATATATATATATATATATATATATATATATATATATATATATATATATATATATATAAATATATAAATATAAATATATAAATATATAAATATATATATATAAATATATAAATATATATATATATATATAAATATATAAATATAAATATAAATAGATAAATATATAAATATTATATATATATATATATATATATATATATATATATATATATATATATATATATATATATATATATATATATATATATATATATATATATATATATAATTACAGCTAATTATATAACTTAAAACTACAATTAATTACATAATTAAAGGCAAGTACTACACTATGTGACACTTGTTATTAAAGACAATACATATTTCATATGCAAACTTTCTTTCTTTTCTCTCATTCATACATTTCAAATGCCAAGCTTTTGTACAAAAGGTCAAGGACATAACCTCGTATATAATAGCTTCTTGTTCAATAGTCTATTGTACTCACCCTCTTCCACCTCATCCAAGTTTGAAACAACTCTACATGTTTCAACCTTCGTATATATAATTCCCAATATAATTCATATAAAAATAAATTAAAACAAAGCTCCAAGTTTAAAACAACTCTACATATTTCAACCTTTGCATATATAATTCCCAATATAATTCATACATACATAAATTAAATTAGAAAACATACTTTTACTTTCCTTTAACATGTTAAATGTAAAAGCAACACATTAACATTTCTAAAATTTATACATTTTAAGAATTCAAAGTATAATTTCCAAACTAAGACCTAACAAATTTAATTGTTTAATCCTTTCAAACTCTTTTGTAAAGTTTATAAAATTAATAATATATTAACTAAAATTAAATATTCTCTAATAAAATTTTAATGATAAAAATTAAATCCAAATAATCTGCCTTAAATGTTAAAATTTAGTTATGTGTGAATATAAAGTATAATATAAAAAAATAAATTAATATCTATCATTATAATAAATTAATTGCTATCTATAAATACAAATACTAATTAATTAAAACTGAATAAGTTATAATAGAATGAATATATAACTGACGGTGAAGAATATTCTAGAATATGCAGATTGAACATTTTCTTCTTCCAGTAACCCCTGACTTTGCATCTCTCAAAGTCAGTGGTTATCATTACAGCATGTTCAATTTAAACAACTGTAATTACTCTGGAATGCTCAACACCATCAGCTATATATATTCTATCTGTTTATCAGTCATATCCATGTCGCAAATCGTTCTCATCTACTGCAAATTACTGGTTTTGGAAAGCGTTTTACAGTCACGGCCTTAAATATTTACTTGAATCTTTGAATGCGGTTCCGATCTTCTAGCATTACTTCTAAAGTTGTGTTAAATTCTGTTCCAGCTGAATCAGATGTCACGGATTGTTTATCCCTGTGCAGCTTGCAAGATTCAACGAAGAAAATGTGGAGAAAAATGCATTCTTGCTCCATATTTTCCACCAGACGATCCTCAGAAATATTTAGCTGTACACAAATTATTCGGAACAAAAAGCATTGTCAAAATCCTTCAGGTACAGATCAACTGTTACTAATTTTTTCTATTTTTTAAAAAAGCTGCCTTTATCATATTTCCTTTTCTGAGATTCAACAGATATAAGATTATTTTCTGCAAGAAGAATGGATAAATGGTGGAAACCCTTCAGAAATTAGGGTAAAAAGTAAGAAGCTTGATCGAATCCGTTGGCGACTTTTTCTGTTTTGATATTTTAGGGCATTCCGGGCGATAAGAGAGCAGATGCTGTAACAAGCATGGCGTATGAAGCGAATGCCCGAAGGGATGATCCAATCTACGGCTGCGCTGGCGCAGTTTGTCGACTGCAAAAGCAAATATTACAGCTTAAATTACAACTGGCAGCCATTAAAGCGGAACTCCTCAATTCACAGGCTAATTTTGTGTCTGTTGATACTGGATTTTGTAATGGCGGTGAAACAGGAGCTCAATCGACTGTAATCCACATAAACAACGACTTAATTTTTTTGCAGGATGATGAACCGATTGGAAAATGGTAATAGCTGTGTAACAGTTCTGATTACCTGAAACCTCTTTTTTACTACCATTTATTTTAATAATTAAATGTTAGTTTGGTCAATAAAGGAATTTAAAAAAAAATAAAAATGTGCGTGACTTCTGCAATTAAAATTACAGATACAGTTATATTTACACCTATATGATTCTACTCATTTGGATTTCATGTCATACAATCTGTAAATTGTTTTAAAAAGTATTCATAAAAATGAATAAATAGCAGTTTTATCTACATTTACAATATTTAAATAGAATATATATTCAATTTATAAAATGGTAGATGTGTTCAATTTATACTTACATAGATTCTAAGCAATCTTTAAATTGCTTAAAAAGATGTTGAAAATGTAAAGTGTATGTGTTCAATTTTTTACAATGAAAAAATTATATTTTTTCAAAAACGAATTCGGTTCAATGTAAAAGATATATAGAACTAAAATATAATATACACACATAATAAATTATAATAATGAAAATATGTTATAGCATATAATCTTATATTCAATTCCAACAAATCTTGAAATATATCATTCTATAGTTTATTCATCAAAGATTAAAACTTTAGGTACTTAGATTGTTTCTTGGTTAAGAAAAGTCTTCTCTATGGACTTTTAAATATAATATTACTAAATTAGTTTAGTGCATATGTGAAAAATAGGTGCAATTATTATGTCTTGTATGGATTAGGTAGAGTATCTATCACTAAAGATAAGAAGTCAAATTTATATTTCCATCACCCTCCTTTAAGCATGACTTTGGACTAATCATGTACAAATTCACTCTTATTTTCTCAAAATCATTGTTAGGCAAGGCTTTGGTGGAAACATCTACAATATTACTTTCATTTACATGTTTCAAGCTTAATTTCTTCATTATTGACCAACTCTTGTGTTAAATAACTTCTCATATCAATTTCTTTACTTTTCTTTTCATCTATAATTTGTTTTCCCTCTTTTTCCCTCTTGTATTGAATCAAATAATATTATTCTCATTCATACTACTTGACATGTTATCCATGTAACTATCACATATTCAACTTTTGTTGGAAAAAAAGAGACAACGGTTTGTCTCTTTTGTGCCTGTCATAATCCTAAAAAAGAAAACTACAAAACATAAAGTACATGTTTTTTTTGTTGTCAACTCTTCTTCCATGATCATTATCAATACAAACAACTATACCGAAGTCATTAAATATAATATATAAAATACCATGATCTTTTTGTGGCTGACATATCTTATAATTTTCTTTTCTACTTGCATGTCATTGTCATCTAGGGTCTCTATGGCTGTAAAAATCAAACTTATTATGTGCATATAATTTTAAACCCAAAGGTTGTCAAACACATCAAATACCAATTGATTTCTTAAACAATGTTAAGTACACTTTGCTACTATTACCATCCTTGATTAAATGTCTATAAATATTAATTGCATACTTAATTTGAATATTAAAATTCAATAATTTATTTGGTTCACTTTAATATTAAAAAATTATTTCATCTTGAATCCATGTTTGTCACATTAAACTTCTTTACAATTGCCAACTTAAACATGATCAACTAATAAATTTTTAGTGAAAGTAAAGTCATCATCATATAGATAGACCTTTATAATGTCAACTTATTTATTCATTTTGATAAAAATAAAAGGTTCTCTAATGAACTTACTAGAATAATTAATCAACATAAATGAATAAATAAATTGTATTAATCCTTATGTGTAATGTCCCGATTTTTAAATATGAGAATTTTTGGGTCATTATTTTTAATCTTTTAGTGGGTTTCAAGATTTCTCATGTTGTCATGCCTTTAGTTCATTCCATACTTCACCATTTTGACAATCCTCTTTGTTGTACAATATTTTAAGTTGTATCCTTAATGTTATTTCCCTAATCACCCATTTCTTTATGCATCAAATACTTGGTTGTTCTCATCCTTAGCATATGTTCTATCAACACTTGACTCCCCATACCTCTATGCTTTATTATTTCAAGTATTTCTGTTATGATTTGATTAGATTGTATTTTATTCTATGTTTGGATTGTAGATCGAATTGATGAGACTTGCATTGATTGTTGTATATGCTTGTCTTTTGTTCGATCAGAATCAACTTATATATGAAAACTATATTGAGGAGACACATTGATCAATAGACATGTCTCTACGTGAGTGAAGAGACATGTCTCTTCATTGGCATGTCTCCTTAATTAATCTGGTGTTAATCAATTTGATTTACTATATTAATATAATGAGAACTCTACTATCCTTCATTATATATATGGATTAATATATATAATAATAATATCATTGATTATATTATATATATTAATGTGTGTATATAATAAATTATTTCTCACAATGTAAACATATTCTCATTTATCTAAATGAAGCTACAAACATCAACACTCCCTCTTACCTAGGGAAGATAAAAATCAAAATGCCAATTCCAATATGTCCATTAATTTTAGAATAGAGAAGATATCACCTCATCATGGTATGAGCATGAATATCAAGTCACATGATATTAACCATAACAAAAAGTATTTTAGATCTATCACCTCAATATAATATCATAGATATGGTCTGACCAATAATATCTAATCTCATGATATTCACCATAACTCAAAAACTATTAAATAGATATCACCTCAATATGATATTAGAGATATGATCTTCCCAAAATATCAAGTCTCATGATATTCACCATAACTCATAGATTCATAAGAAATATCATCTCATAATATTTGGGGAGCATTGGCCATAGAATATCAAGCCGCATAATATTCACCAAGTACTTAGAGTAATGGCCTACCAACATCAAGTCTCATGATGTCCACCAATTACTCAAGAAATTTATAAAGATATCATCTCATGATATCGGGTGCATTGGCCTATAGAATATCAAGTCGCATGATATTCACCAAGTACTTATAGTAATGGCCTACCAACATCAAGTCTCATTATATCCACCAAATACTCAAAATGTCCATAGGTAATGTGCACTTACTATAGGAATATTCATATCATCTATCATGATCTGTTTTAGCCATCATAAGATGTCTATATTATGATCGAAGATTGAGTTATTGTAATATCATCACCTTCCAATAAATTTAACAAATACAAGTGATAATCATTTGGAAGTCATCACCTCCTCATGATTTACACAGGGCCCAAATGACATTCATGATTCCCATTCCTCTGACTGTTATAGTTTCTTGATTACTAGAGTATGCATCTCGACATGGTCTACTCACTCTAAATCAATACGACCAAGATTATCAAAAGTTGATTGAACCATATCCTCTATCTTCTCCCTTTGAAGCTCAGGTTCTTGTATCAACTTCTTGTCCTCTTCTCAAATCTCAGACTTCCTCAGAAAATAATTTCTTGAGATTCTTTCCTGAAGGTATGTCAGAGAGAGACTACACATAGCTCATAAACTAAACTATCTAAAATGGAAATACCAAAGATAGAAGCATACAAGATTTTACTAGCAAATATTATAGCATAAATTACAAACTCAATAATTCATGTGCATTAAGAAAACATGGAATACTTGTCTTAAGTTTCAAATATTTCATTTTGTAAGGTGAGCCCATATAGGAAATATCACGCATGACTCAAATCTCATCATAATTCCCCTTAATATTTTACTCTAAGAATGACAAGGTGTTCTCACTATCAACTCATTATTAGATAGTTGATTTTACAGATTCAACTATCATATAAGTTGTTGGCCATATTGAGTTTCTTATTATATGTAGATGTTGGGTGAAGGACTCCTTATTTGTTGTTCAAGAATATATATTTATTTGTCTTTCATATGGTATTCTACTAAGACAAAAGTCTAAGTTCTCCGCGGTCTCCTCTCAATCCGTAGTTGTGCATTTTCAAATGAACTTGGATGTGGTTCGTCCTCCTTGCCTTGGTTATGTCAGGACCATTTAGGATCGTATTCAATTCAACCTTAGGCTCTAGTTATTTGGAATGAATTCTATATCTCCGATGATATAATCCTTTGCAGATAAAAATCTTATTCACAATTGATGAGTTGCCTTGGAACATATGTATGTCCATCCATGCTATGCATTATCGTGGCCTTGATAACTGATTGTATTATTTATTCATTTCATTTATTTCCTGGTCGTTGCCCTACCTCAATGTTGACTGGCTATTTTGTAGTTGTTGTTCAAATTATTAATATTTCCCACACATTATTTCTCTCTCCAATTCAAATATAACCCTCCTAATTCCTCTAATAGCAAGTGCTTTGCCTTCTGATACACATATGATAATCTCTTGCCCCCTATTCACAAAATAAAATAATTATAATTGTGTAAACATATATCAATGGTTCAAACTAAAATTTTTATTTCAGTCTAATCAGAGCTTTCTTCAAGCTGTTAGGCTTTAATGAAGAAACCTTGTTCTAATACCATGTTATGATTTGATTAGATTGTATTTGATTCTATGTTTGAATTACATATTGAATTGATGGGACTTGCATTGATTCTTGTATATGCTTGTCTTTTGTTCTATCAGAATCAAATTATATATGAAAACAATATTAAGGAGACACATTGATGAATAGACATGTCTCTATGTGAGTGAAGAGACATGTCTCTTCATCGACATGTCTCCTTAATTAATAAGATTTTAATCAATTTGATTCACTAGATTAATATTATGAAAACTCTACTATCCTTAATTATATATATGAATTAATATATATAATAATAATATCATTGATTATTATATATATTAATGTGTGTATATAATAGATTATTTCTCACAATGTAAAAATAATCTCATTTATTTGAACGAAGCTACAAACATCAACAATTTCCCTATATTTTTTTTATTCCATATACATCATCCTCTCTTTCTTGTTTCTCCTATATTTTAGAATATTAGACTTTCCTCTTGGGTAAATGTAGAAACACAAAAATATCCTTGTGATCCCTTATTGATATTCGAAGGATCTCTACAACTTTAGGATATTTTTTAGGAGAGGATTGACTTCGCATGAGGGGGCAGTCGCTCACCCTACATGAAGGTGGTCATCTCTTACCTCCTACTCCCTGCCTACATTTATTACTCTCCTCCTCACTTTATTTAGTGAATGTTATGGGAGATGGCCCTAATCCCTCCCTGCCAAATTGTTCGTTAACATCAATTAATGGTGATGAAAAATCATTAAAAGTTTCATTTGAGGGACGCAATGAGAGTATGAATAGAGTGAGATGCATAGCGGTTAGAGGCCCATCTCAGGCATGTGCTATAGATGGAGGACCCCTTGGTATGTTGTCTATTGACACGACCATTTTTATTATGCCCAATTTTAAGATGGATGAGGAATTAAGTAAAAAGAGGATTAGACTTAGAGATGTTGTGGTTTTTCTTTCTATTTTGGATCATTCTAGAGTGCCCTCTAGTAATTTTATGAATAATTTGCTGTAATTTTGTACAATGATTCAAAAGAGGTTGTTTATTATTTTCTTCAATGATGCTTGTAGTTAGAAGGAAGTCTTAAAAAGAGTTTTAGTCAATTGGAAATGGTTTCTTGATCTAAATTATGAATCAGATTACAATACCTGGTGTGAAACCTGCAGTATTATGAAATTTGACATAAAAGCTTAAAAGACTAACAACAAGATTGCAAGCCAAAAAGTGTCTCCATTCTATTCAAAATTGGAGTTTATACAAGTAATATGGATCCCAAGGGTCATGCAAATCCCTTGGAATCGAAATGAAGAGTCATCATAATGTTTATTACAATTAAACTATTAAAACTATCAAAATTTATCAAAAAACTATATATAAAATTTAGGTTCGCTTGGAGAAGGCATAACTTTCTCATCCTAGCTCCGAATTACAAATTGTTTGATGCGTTGGAAAGGTATTCAAATAATTTTGAACCATTTTTGCCCAGAAATGCATCGAAGACCCTCAAAATTGCAATTTACTAAAACATAAGAAATTTTGAAAAATTAGATTTTAGTATTTTCCCAATTTAATCTTGATCATTCCTCCCCCCTTAAGAGGCAATGGGCCCCATTGCACTAATCTACTGCAACAAATGATGAAATTGTTCTTCAATTTGTTCCTTATTAAACCACTTGCCTTGATGAGAATGCTGACCAGCTTGAACCACCCAATATAGAGGAATGTTTTGATTTCTCAAAGTCTTTAAAATGGCTTCAGTAACATGGTCACACTGGACTGGAGCAGTAGTAGAGGGATTTAACTCTGCAACTTGAATGTGTTTAGTAGCTTGGGAGATGTCCAATAAAGGAGGAAAATAGGCTCTCAAAAATTCCACATTGAAAACTGGATGCAGTCCCAAAAAGGATGGCAAATTAAGTTCAAAAGCATTCTCACCAAATTGTTTCACAATAGTGTATGGTCCATAACGAAGAGGACGAAGCTTCCTATTTGGTCCATGCAAGTGCTCTTTCTGAAGATGTAACCATACCTTGTCACAAATCTAAAACTGATGAGGACTTCTATGTTTATCATGCCTTTCCTTATACTTCTGATTACTCTGCTCCAAGATCTCATAAAATTTCTGCTGTAGGTGTCTAATGTTATCAATATTTTTTTCTACTTTATCTACCTCCTTGTCACCATTCAATGGACTATTAGAGTGTAGAGATGGTATTGCTACATCCATAGGTGCCAATAGATGGTACCCAAGAGAAACCTCAAATGGACTGTGCCCTATAGTACTATGGAGTGCACAATTGTAGTTGTGTTGCACATAGGGTAAGCTTTCATCCCATGTGCGAGGATGTTTTGAATGATACATTTGTAAAATATGAAGAATCATTCGATTCACCACTTCTTTCTGCCCATCTCTTTGGGGATGGAATGCTGTGGACTTTCTTAATTTGGTGTCCATTTTAGCCCATAGCGCAGACCAAAATTTGCTAATGAACCTGCTATCCCTATTAGAAATAATGGTTTTTGGCAAACCAAAATGAACCCAAACATGTTCAAAAAATAGCTTGGAAGTATCTTTTGCAGAAATCATCTTTTTACATGCCACCATGATAGCCATTTTAGAAAACCTATCTACCACAACATATACACAATCATGCCCCTGCCTGGTAGTTGGAAGCCCAGACATAAAATCCATTGAAACGGACTGCCATGGCTTATCAGTTATAGGTAATGGTAAGTATAGACCCATCTTATAGTTTTCTGGCTTTGCAATTGCACAGGCTACACAAGCTTGTATATGTGAAATGATATCCTGCTTCATTTTTGGCCAATAGAAATACTTTTGAAGGATAGCAGTAGTCTTACCAATACCAAAATGTCCTACAACATGACTGTAGTGAGCTTCCCATATCATTTTCTTCCTTTCCTCAGTGGGTACACATATGTGACCATTATGGCAAAGAAACCCATCCTGCAAGTGAAAATCAGAGACAAACTTTCCTTCTACCAAATTACTATAGATGTTAGCAAAATCAGGGTCAGTACTATATAGTTATTCCCAAGTGGATGATTGATGACCGCATGAATCCAACACTATTGTCAAACCTACAATTGGAGGCCTACTCAAACAATCTACCACCTTGTTACTGCTTCCTTTTTTATGATGAATGTTGAGGTGAAATTGTTGTAGATAGGCTGACCACCATTGATGTCTATCATTCTGTAGCTTCCCTTGTGTTTGCAAGAATTGAAGTGGTTTATGGTCTATATGTATAATAGTTTCCTTTCCTAGTATATAATGTTTCCATTGTTTTTAGGCCTGAAAAATGGCATACAACTCCTTATCATAGGTGGGGTACCTATGTACTGTATCAGAAAAAGTTTCATTGTGATAGGGAACAAGATGCCCATGTTGCATGAGTACCGCACCAAGAGCATAATCAGATGCATTTGTTTCTATCTCAAATCATTGGTGTAGATTTGGGAAGACCAATGTTGGTGCTGAACATAATATTTTCTTTAACTCCTCAAATGCTCGTTGCTTTGCCTCTGTCCACTAAAATATTTCTTGAGCTCCACCCCTTAGTGATTGATTGAGAGGCCATGATATATGTGAGAAACCAAACACAAATTTGCGATAGAAGTTGGCTAAGCCCAAGAAGCTGCGAAGCTCTATGAAATTTTTAGGGGATGGCCAATATTTGTTACTTGAATCTTTGTTGGATCAACATGAACACCCCTAGTATCAATGATATATCCCAAGTATTGAATACTTTGCATACCAAAAGAACACTTCTCAATGTTGGCATAAATTTTGTGTTTTTGCAGAGTTGAAAGCACTTGTTCAACATGCTGCAAATGCTCAGACCAAGTTTTTCTAAAGATGAGTATGTCATCCAAATAAAAAACCACAAAAGAATCAATGAATGGTCTAAGCACATCATTCATCAACCTCATAAATGTGGCTAGGGAATTTGTTAGGCCAAAAGGCATGACCAACCATTCAAACAAACCTTCCTTAGATTTAAATGCAATCTTCCACACATTTGCTAGATCAATTGGTACTTGGTGGTATCCAGACTTCAAGTCAATTTTTGTAAATAAATTAGCCCCCCTAAGTTGGTCCAACAAATCATCAATTCGAGGGATTGGATATCTATTCTTAACAGAGATTTTGTTCAATGCCCTATAATCAATACAAAGTCTCCATGTCCCATCTTTCTTTTTAGCAAGGACAATTGGACTGCCACAAGGTGAAGCACTTGGATGAATGTGTCCTTTCTGAATCAACTCTTGGATTTGTCTCTTAATCTCATCATTTTCCAAAACTAACCTCCTATATATTGGCTCATGTGGTAGTGGTGTGCCTGGAATTAAATCAATAGAGTGCTTGACTTGATAGTGTGTTGGTACTGTCACTGGTGGTTTAAACATAGTATGATATTCCTTTAGAATTTTATCCATCTGATTTTGTTGATTCTCTGTTATGGTTGCCTTAGCATGTGTATTAAGAAAAAATGACTTTGTTTGTTCAAGGAGAATCATGAGTAGAACAAAATCTCTAGTTTGAGCAATCAAGCATTTACATTGTTTAGCAGTTATTAAAGAAGTAGTTTGTGTTGGACATACCTTTGGTATTTGATATCTCTTCCCACCAAGCTTGATTATAACACTACATGGCCTAGACTCATACACCCCATGCCTTTGATACATGTATGGTTTCCCCAGCAAGACATCACATACATCCAATGGTGCTATATCACATATCACTTCATCCTTGAAAGGCTTGATTGAATATGGTAGATGACATTATAGATTTATTTGAATATCTTGTCCCTCATTTACCCATCCCATAGAGTATGGTTGTGGGTGTCTTGTCACTTTCAAATTTAATCTTTTGACTATCTTCCTAGAGATCAAATTCTTTTGACTCCCACTGTCAACAATAAAATGTAGAGGCTTTCCATCAACCCACATCTGTGAATGAAAAAGTCTCTCTTCATCTTCACGGGGCAATACTTTAGCAGTTTCGACTACGACATATGGGTTTTCTTCTATGATGGAATCATTCTCCTCTTTCTCAGAGTTATCTATTGGTGATGATTCAGGTTCAGCTTCCTCTCCTCGTATTTCTATCATCAAATTTTTAATACTTTGACAGTCCTTTGTATTATGGGTTGGGGACTTATGAATCTCACACCACATGCCTGTATCTGTTTGTGTCTTTTTAGCAGCCCACCATGTGTTCTTTGGTGAATTTGAATGAGGTTCCTTGGTCACCTATTTTCCTACAAATTTATTGCCACCTTCAACCCTTGGCTTATTATTTGCAAAGTAGTCCCTCTTTCCTTTCTGCTTGAATTTCTCTTCAATTTTTGTAGCGTATTTATAGGCAGTTTCCAATGTTTCAATATTCAAAAATTCCATCTCTATTTGAATATACCTATGAAGTCCACTCCAATATTTCAAAATTTGATGCTTCTCTGAATACTCAATACCAAGTTTTGCTGAAAGTGAATGGAATGTATTGGTATAATCTTGCACAGATTGATCCCTCTTTTTTTGAAGCAGTTGCCATTCTATGTATTTTTGTTCATATACATCCTCAGGAAGGTAAGCTTCTTTTATGTATTCCACAAATTCTCCCCATGTGGGCTTCTTATCAAGAGATAATCCAAAACTGTCTTCAACAGTTAATTCTCGTTCTTTATTTGCTACTTTGGTTTCCCATGCTAATTTCACATGGGTTTCAGCTTTGAGGAGAGCAAATATTATTTTTTCTGCATCTGAGAAATCATTTACACAAAAGTATCTATCCAACTTCAATAACCAATTATCAACAGCTTCAGAATCAACTTTTCCTTCAAAATTCAGGATGTCAAAATTGACCTGCACCTTGAAAGAAGTACTTCCACAAAATGGTGTTCCTGATCTAGAGGGTTTTTGATTTTGTAGAAGTTTTGAAAATTGACTCATCATCTCCTCTCATTGCCTATTTAAAGCTTCCTCTATCAACTTCTTAATAGCATCATCTGACATGTTTGATCATGTGTCTCTCAAAGGTGGATATTTTGACAAATCTTGTGTATCCAATCCTAATCTTTGGTAGGAAGACCTTGTGTGAATTGGCATAAAGGAGCATTCTCACTCTAATACCACTGATCTAAATTATGAATCAGATTACAATACCTGGTGCAAAACCTGTAGTATTGTGAACTTTGACATAAAAGCTTAAAAGACTAACAACAAGATTGCAAGTGAAAAGTGTCTCCATTCTATTCAAATTTGGAGTTTATACAAGTTGGATGGATCCCAAGGGTCACACAAATCCCTTGTAATTGAAGTGAAGAGTCATCATAATGTTTATTACAATTAAACTATTAAAGCTATCAAAATTTATCAAAAAACTATATATAAAATTTAGGTCTACTTGGAGAAGGCATAACTTTCTCATCCTAGCTTCGAATTACAAACCGTTTGATGAATTGGAAAGGTATTCAAATAATCTTGAACCATTTTTCCCCAAAAATGCATCAAAGACCATCAAAAATGAAATTTACTAAAACATATGAAATTTACTAAAACATATGAAATTTTGAAAAATTAGATTTCAATATTTTCCCAATTTAATCCTGATCATTTCTTTAGGACTAATGGGTGGACTCCCAAAACCAATAAGCAAGAAAGTTGCATTTTCATGTCATAGGTGGATTATTGTTAAAAATGTATCACCTGTTCTATGGAAATGGATACTAAAAACCTTGGAAGTGGTTGTCAATATGTTGTGAATGTATGAGTCAACACCCATCTAACCCCATATGGATGCCTGTCTCTTAATTATTGTGAAATATGGGTTGATCTTACATGGTAATTAAGCATTGAACTAGAGGAGGAGAATTTTGAATGTCAAATTAAATTCTTGGGAGGTTTAAATACTTGCTTCCTCTATAGAAAAGAAGGAAACTTAAATAGAAAAGAAGGAAACTTAAGGAAAAACTACCTTTTCTAAACAATAACAAAAAAGCCTTTGGTATTGGGTTCCATAAGACTAATTTGACTAATTCAAACCATAAAGGGAATCATTGGTCTAGCATCAGTCAAGATAAAATAGTTTTCAAGCCCCTCTTTTATTGTGCATTTATTCTTGAACCCTATCTAGGATCCCCCGTATCATGAGAAGGTTCTATTCGTTCCTGACCCCCAAGTTGTTGCCCCCCCTCTATTTCTAAGGACCTTTATAGCCTTCACTTGGCCATTAAGGATTTATTTTGGGCTCAAGATACACCTACCACTCCCTCCCTTTCCAAATCCCTTGAAGAGCCCTAAACTTAGGATAATTATGACAATTTTATTAAATGCAGGACATAAGATTCTCAACAATTGGTTGTGGAAAAAATTAGGAAGATGTTGGATGTTAGAAAAATAATAGAAGCTCATATATATATTGAGAAGTCAAAGAAGGAAGTTGGTAATAATTATAGAATATATCTAAAAAAATTATATCTCAAAATTCCCTTTTATTAGGGATGAGACCATGACTATGGGTAAAGATGCCCCAGTCCAAGGCATCAACCTAGAAAACAATACTAGTGTTGAGGAGATCATCCCTCAACTTGAAAACATAATTCACACTTCAAAATTCTATAATCCTATCAGTATTGATAATCAACCTCTTAATGGTTTTGATGGCGAGGTTGTCCCATCCTCCTCACTTAATAGCCAGTACTAGTGTGATGCCAAGGTTAGTCATCTCTCTAGCCACACTGATGAGATTTTCCCCGACATTAGCGGGACTTAGGTGGCTATCCTAGATGAGACTAGAGATGTAGATTCATGGAAAATTGCGTTGCAATATAGAACTTCCATAGTTGAGGAGATCTTTCTTGAGAATGCCATGGATGAAGAGCTTGAGAATTGTAAGAGAAAAGAAGGACCTAAATGGAGAAAGAGAGCTAGGATATATATCACCTCCTCTATAGGGACAAGGCATATTTTTATACTTAACAAGAAAAGAGGTGGACCTAGTGGGTCTATTTCCTCCAAGGCATCTAGAAGAGGCTCAAAAGGCCAGTTTCCTAAGTACTACCAATCCTTGTAGGCCCCAATGGATACTAAACCAGAAGAATTTATTATGGAGTTGAACTAAATTAAATGGAACATCTAAGGGTTGGAATCCCCTGGTAGAATATATGATGTTAAAAGGTTCTTAAGATCTCATATGAATGTTGGAATTCTCCTCTTGAAAGAACTTAAAGCATTGCATTTTTGCACTTGAAATCAACTTGAAATTCATTTAGAGACATGCACTCTTATTTAAAAATAATTACAGTAGGGGAAAGGGAGGCACAACCATTTTTAATTAGTTATAGATGGAGTAAACAGATTACTAGGTTCAGATGTTCACCTTGCAACAAAGTAGTCTAGGTCATATTGAACATAAATGTAAAGGAGGTGGGAATATGTTTTGTGTACATGTATAATGATTATTGTGAGAGATTTGAGCAATGGAAATAGTTGGATTAGTTGTAAAAGGTACCATGCATTCTTGTAGGTGATTTCAATATGATTAAAAGACACTCAGGTAAAGTTGGTGAGCCTAAATTTGAATGGAAAGGTGAAGAGATAATTTTTGGAGTATAATGATTAATAAACTGAGATTTTTTGATTCTATGACCGATAAGAAGAATGAGACCAAATGTATGTGGTATACATGGTGTAATTTTCAACAAGGGGCTGAAGGATTTATAATAGACTAGACAAAAAAATTCCAAGAAAGATGTGTCTCAATTTAAACAAGATCCCAATATAGGAAGTGTCAAAGTATCTCCTTATATATTGTCAGATCACCATCTTGTTCATACTTCCATTGTATTAAGTACTCCTTAGGTGGATCAAAAAGGGAAAAGGGAAGCTTTTTCCTTGAACACTAGGCTCCTCTTAGATGATGTGATGCAAGAAATTGGTATCATTAGGTTATTAAAAAAAGGACATATTAATATCCATAGTTCTAGGTAAATATGGAATCAAAAAGTGGTTAGTTGGAAGAGACTCTTTCAGATAGTAGGCAGAAAAAAAGCCAGGGATATAAGGAAATTGGAGACAAATTTGCACAATGTTTTATATAAATAAGAGGAAACCCTACAAGAAGACTCTAGTAATAAGGAAGCTAATGATGCGGGCTATGTCATGCTAAGCATGCCTTGAGAAGAGTTCAGAATGCTAGAATTATGGGCTTAAAACAAGAGCCAAACTTAACTAGCTTGAGCATGGAAATAAAGGCTCTATATTCTTCTTTCAAATCCTTAAATGCAAGGAAGCCAAGGAGCATATAGAGAGCATTTTGGATAATGATAGGAATATCACTAATAATATGGAAGTACTAAATTCTTTCAAAAAATTATATGGCAACCTTTTTGCCTTGGAGGATAATGAGGATGAGAAGAAAATTGATAGAACAAAAATTCAAAGCATCATCCCAAATAAACTAGATGGTGTGGATACAATTGATTTGAGTAGAGAGATTAACCTTGAAGAGGTGAACATGTAGTGCCCACCCATAGTTTACCTTTTTGAAGTTATTGTCAAACTCTTTTAGTCTAGTTTTCATGCATGTGTTGATTTATTCAATGATACTTGATTCTATAGTTGTATGACACTACTTTATGTTTGGATTTCTTTACCATGAGTCATTTCTTAGTTGAGTCATTTTATGCATTCAGTTGATGGATAGATTACTTGCATAATGATAATACTTTATATGGTCTTAGTTAGTGATTATAGTTATTTTCATGTTGATTTCATACTCTGTGCTTTTAGTTGATGATTATAGTATCTTCATGATGGTGGAATTAATATGTTAGGATATGATGTTATTTATATTTATAGTTTACTAGTTTCACTTACCCCATACTTATATGTGTGTGGTTAGCGCATGTATGTTTCACATTTTTCTTTGACGTGTTTGATGTGGTTGGGGGAGGGAGTCATAGTCACCTACATGTCAGGATCTACATGATGTACCACTCCCCGCCATTGTCTGTTATATATATATGTACATGCTCATCTTTTATGCAAGTTTGTAGGTACCTGGTATCGACTTCATTAAATTTTTTGGGATGTGTGTGCCCTATTACAACTTCTCAATGGTAAGAAGGGGAAGATAACAGTAGACCCAAATCTCAACTTGAGCCATTTATTGCCCTGAAATAGTGGACAAGATTCTTATTGATTACCTCTATGAATTTGTCAAGGTGATGTAAGTTCGTGAGCCCTTTCCTAAGTATGCTTTTTGATGTTTTGAGTTATTTGGTTTGATTCATGTTGGTGTGATGTGAGTTTGATATGACTTTGGTGATTTAATGGATGAATAGAGTATGAGATTTCTTATGTGAATTAAATAATTAACCCTTATTGAGTTATAGAAATATTGAACATGAGAGTTTATTTGATTAATAGAAATTAATTAACCACCTTTGTAAAATAAAAAGATTTAATAAAAGGCTTAAATATAGAAAATGGAACTTAATTGGTTATTAAATTTAAAAGATTAAAATAAAGGTTATAATTATTAAAGTCCATATTTATTTATCAATTTAATAATTATCAATTATATTGTTACTGGCTATATTCCTGGGTTAATGAAGGACTCTAATTTATTTTGGAATATTATTTCATCTAACATTCTATGGCAGCTTTGGAAGATCCGAAATGACGATAGGTATCATAACATTCCTAGATCCCTTATTGAGTCTTCTCGTAAGCTCATCTATTTTAAAATCTTCTTGCAGGTGATGATAAACATGATGATTGATCGGGACAAGCTGAGAAGATTCCTTTGTGTGGGACATGCTACCATGTTTGAAATGAAGAACACCTACGATTGGAGAAAAAATATGGATAACCTTGCTGCCTTTGAGGAGGTTGTGAAGAAGCTCAATCAGGAGATTAATAAGAACAAAAAAGCTGCCTCCGATGACAAGATCCTCATGTTGGATCAATTACAGGATAGGATGAGCATCATTTGGATGGAAGGCCCAAAGGGTTGGACAACTTGGGCTGAGTCATACAAAGATCTTTTGCATTAGTTACTCTCTCTTTTTTGTTGTTGTTGGCTTCTTTTTGTACCATGTTACTCTATGATGGGACTTTGATACTTTGATACTCTCGGTGTGAGGCCTCGTCTCTTGAGTATCGTGGATGATGTATTTATCTTTTTTTGATTCCCTTATTCTTAATACAAAAAATTATGCTAAGATATTAATTCTAAATTTAAAAGCTAAAAGGGTTTAATTAAATATTAAGCTTGAAGTTAATTTAATTGGGCAAATTAATTATTGCATGGTTATTTATGCTACTAAAGTTATTAGTTATTATTAAAATATAATTATGTATATTATATGCACATGAGCTAAAGAGAATTGATTGGCCAATTCTAAATTTAAAGATCAAGTTAAGAGGCTTAACAGTAGGACTAATTATAAAATAATAATTATTCTCAACTTGCATGTTGAGTTAGCTGAGGTAGGGTTTCTATTAGGAAACCTAATTGGGTTTGATTATTAAAAGTTTTTTGGGAGTCATTTTTGGAAAAAAGGAAAAGGAGGATTTATAAGTTTTGGCTCTGAGGTTTCAATTGAAGGAAATTTTGTGAAGCTTTGATTTTGGGATTGTGATTGGTCTTTTTGATTTCATAGCATCAGTGTTGAGGCAGGGTTTTGAAAATCCCTTTGCAATTTTTCTGAAAAAAAAAAAGATTGTTTACATTGTGTTTGCCAGATTGATTGATAGATTTAGGATTGAATGTTCCTTGGTGTTATTGGTTGAATATTTTGATTTGATAGGTTATTGGGTTTTATCATGCGAGAAGAAATTCTAGTATTTTATATAAGCATAATTTGTTCATTTAAAAATAAACTATAATTGCCCTTCTCAAAAAATTCTTATTAAGCATATGGTTGTTGGGAAAAGCCTTCTAGATTTCATATATATATATATATATATATATATATATATATATATATATATTAGATGAGGGTTTGAATTTTTTTTTAAAAATATATATATATATATATATATATATATATATATATATATATAATAAATTTTGATATAATATATATTAAGAAAAAATAAATATTATTTTTTCTTAATATATATTATTTTCAAAATTTATTATATATATTTAAAAAAAAAATTCAAACCCTCATCTAATATATATATATATATATATATATATATATATATATAATTTTTATATTGGCGGGTAGGGGGCCCCAATCCCCACCCCTTGTTGGTGATGGTGCCTGCCACTATGACAGGCTAGTCTACCAGCGATAGACTATACTTGTCATGCAACATAGGTGCTATCAGAGTAGTTGTCATGGTAGTTGGGGGAAGGGTAAACCCCCACCTTTTTAATTTTTTTTAAAAAATATAATAAAAAAAATATTAATAAATTTTAATTTATTTAATTTTTATTTTAGATTAATTAAAGTTTGATATTATTAAATTTATTTAACATTTAATGTAATTAAATTTAATATTATTAAATTTATTTAATATATAAGTATTAAATGAATATAGTATGATTATCTTTACTAAAAAATTTATGGGTTTTTACGAGGAAATTATAAGTTGAATATTTGGTTTATTTAATGATTAAAAATGGATTGAGAATGATTGCTTTTAAAAGATGTAATTATATTGGGCTTTAGTAATTATTTTGAATAAACCAATTTATCAAGATCTTATAAATTGATTTATAAGTGATTGAAGATTCATATTAAATATTTAATTATATTATTTATTTAGTTATTAAGATTAATAAATTAATTTATATAAAGAGTTTATAAATTAATTTATTTGATGATTATGTGAATTATTTATTTATTGAACTGAACAAGTAGTAAACATATCAATTATTTTTGCATAACTGGGACTCGTGTTGTGAGTTGGTTTTCTTTATGTCTTGTGTGGGATTAAGTGTCTTTGTATGATATTGTCTTAACCATGATTACTTTACCCCAACCTGGATTATTGAGTTTATAGATACTTCGTGAATTTAGTTTTTTGAGATGTTTTTATGTACTTTCGAGTCTCGATATTTTTGTCTATTTAGCATTAGAAGGTGACGACCATTCTTTTGTGTCAAGATTTTCCACCTAGTCACCTTGTTCTTGTGGTATCTTTCTATGATTTGAGAGTTGGTAATGTTGACTTATGTTATACTTCATGATTGGAGAGATGTTTGGATGTTGTGATTATGGGTGGTTTCATGATATGTGTATGTGAGGATGTTTATTTTTATGTGGTGATATCCATTATGGGATGGACGTTCTATGTTATGTTCCATACTGAGATGGACATATTGATCCTTTTATAAGATGGGATATTTTTATGCTCCAACATTTATTATGATGACTTTTTATGATTATGTGATTTGTGGATAGTACATTTACTGTTTGGGTTCTTTTTTATTTCATTAGGGTGGGTTATGTAGATGTTAGAAGGGAAGTGTCTTGCTTTGGAGGCATTAGAGCCCATAAGTGGCTGCCTGGATATCTTTAGTAAGTTACTTAATACAGTGATAACATAATACATTAAATGGATATGTTTAAAATGAATTAATAAGACAAGCCTTGCTAGTGCCTTGAGTTCTAGTAAAGGCTAAGGATGAGAGTGGGAGAAGATGCTTTCCCATCCAGTGGTGACATTGAGGCCTAGCTTGATTGGTTATCCTTGTCTGTATGAGAGAATATCTGGTTCTACATGTGATCACACTCGGGGGTCAAATTCTAGTGAGATCATCCCAAGGGATTGTTGGATGTGATGACACTTCCCTAATTTCATCTTAGGCTTCCTACATGTGTGTTTACCTGTATGTGATAAATATCTTTATGGGATCCCTTTCTTAGGCCTACTTTGTATTCCTTAATGTTTGTTTAGCTAAATGGGGTCTATTGTTATATCCTTAGCATGGTGGGAGTGAACCACTTAGGTTCTATGAGTTCATGTGCTAGTGATCCTTTTTACCATTTGAGATTCTGGCATCCTAGTACTGGTTTTGGATGATCCTTGTAGCTATTGCATCTTCCTTTGTTCTCCTTTTGGAGATTTGATCTCATCTTTTTATGATTTATTCTTGTATTCTTATAGCTTGTATTAATTGTAATACCTGGTGTAATGTATATGTATTTTTTATTTTGATATTGTTACATACCCTGCAACATGTGTAGAGGATGTTATTGTATTTGGTATTATTGGTGGTTTCACTTGTAACATTGTACTATTTCATGAGATGGAGTATTTGTATGCATTTGTATGATGTAGCAATTTTGTGTGAACATTGTAATCATGTAGATAGAATAATTATGGTTATTAGTTTGTGGTACTTGATTATTGTACTTAGTAGTTTTAGTTTTAGTTTTAGTTTTGTTTATGCAATTCTACCTTAAGGAGCCTTCGAGAATTGTAGATTGTGAGTTACATTAATGTATTTGGACTACATTGTATTGCATTACTTTCATGTTAGTTTTCATGTTGTTGTGTAAACACTTTAAAAAAAAGTTGTTTGATGAAATTTGTAACATATTTAGGTTAGTTATCTTGGGTTCCCTAGTGGGGAATTACAAAACAAGGCTATCCTTTCTCTTAGAAATGATAAGGCCCCAAAGACTAATGGGCTATCGATGGAGATGCATAAGAAAAATATTGATTGGATTACAGAGGGATTGAAGGCCGAGGTCTGTAAATAAACTTTTGAAGAAGGATCTCTGGGTGATAAGATCAACAATAGTCTTATTAAACTAATTTTGAAGGATGGAGATAAGTCCCTCATAAAAAAATTGGAAGACCATTACACTACTCAACGTGTCCTATAATATTCTTGCAAAAATATTGGCCAAGAGGCTGTAAAATTTCCTTCTAAAAGTTTTTATCCCTACTCAAACTAGTTTTGTGAAGGGGAGATATATTTTGGAAAATCTTTTGACCTACCAAGAGGCCATTAAATCAGTGGAAGAATTCTATTAGACTACCTCTATGCTCTTGATTTACTTCAAGAAAGCCTAAGATTGCATAGAATGAAATTTAGTTTTTATGATGCTTGAAGGTCTTGGCTTCCATAAGAAATTTTTACACATGGTCAATACACTTATGTAGAATGCCAAAGAAATGGTGGAAGTAAATGGAGTTAGATCTAAAATATTTAAATTTTCTAGATCCATTAGGAAAGGTTTTCCACTCATGCTTGTAATTTTTGTGCTAGTTGTTGATGTCATTTATTACCTACTAAGAGATAATCAACTATTCCCAAAATTTAAAGTTATCACTCTTCCAAACAAGGAAGACTTAACCAAAGTTCAATTTTCTAATGATACTTCTATATTGATCAAGTTGGAATATGCTAATGTTGAGGCCTTGATGGGAAAGATGGAAATTTTTTGTACTACTTCAGGGAGTAAAGTATCCTTGCCTAAATTTTTCATGCTTGTGTGGAATGCAAACCCTCTTGATTGGTGCACTAAGTATCCAATCTTGTAGGGTGTAAAAACCATCAAGTAAGATACCTAGGTATCCCATTTTCCATTATCTCCAACCTAAAGGATATTTGTATTTAGATCTAGGATAAAATTGATGATAAATTGAAGAGGTGGAACAAGTGGTACCTAACTATGATAGGTAGATTATAGATCCATCAAATAATTATGTCTTCCTATAATATATACTACTCTTCAACTTGGCTCTTTAATCAATACAAGTTCAATCATATTCAAAAGAAGAAAAAATACCTTATTTGGTCAGACAGAAAGAGTGATAGAAAAAGGCATGTAGTAAAATAAGCCTAGTGTACTATGAGTAAATTCATAGAAGAATTAGGATTGAAAGATCTCAAAATTCAAGGAATCTCTCTAGTAGAAAAATGGATCTTTAAGGCACTTCAAGGGGATGAGCCTTGGAAAATGTTGATTAGACACAATATCTCTTTAAGGTTGTTCCCAAATAGAGCCCCTCATGGGTTGGACTCCCAATTTGTGATATCATTTCCAAATAATTTCATGTCAAACCCTCTAGATCAATTTTATTTAAATCAATATGGAAAGAATGTGACTCGGTTGGGAAGCATATCTCTCAAAATAGTATTATTGAATCAAATAAGAAGTTATGTGGTGAAAGGTCCATATGATGGATCCTAAAACATAAGGACAAGACACTTTCACTTTAGCAAGGATGCTTAGCTAGAAATAGAGCTAATATAGGTCTCAAGATCTTCAATGACATTATTAGAGGGGGAAAATTCTTTCATGGAATGACATCTACTCTGAGTTTGATATCCCTCCCACCCAATGGAGAACCTATTCCATCCCAAGAGAGGCCCTTACCTCATTGTCTCTTCCCCTACCTTGTGACACTCTTGTTGATATATTTATCTTCTTCTCTTGGATAGATGGCTCTCTTCTCCCTATGGTCAAAGCCAAGACTATTTACTCTCTTCTTTTAGATAACTTTAACATCATCTCCCATCTTTTTTGTCTCTTGGAACATAGATGATCTTAACCCTTCCTCTTGGCATTCTATTCTCAACAATATTTGGAGTAGGCCTATTAAGCCTAAAAAGAGATGTATTATTTGGAGCATATTCTTTCTCAAACTGCTAGCCAATCCATAAATCAAATGAGGATTTAAATGTTTTTTCTCTTTGTAGGCTTCCAAAAATAGTGAAACACATTTTCATTGAATTTGTTTTTTCTAGAGAAGTGTGGAAGTTGTTTGGTATTTTGGTTGGTTCTAACATCATTTCTTTGGAGGTCATTATGGGATAGGTCCCTTACTTCAAGAAAGTTTCTAACTTATTTTTTTCTATCCTCTCTAGTGAAATTATTTGGTTGTTTTGGAAATCTAGGAATAATGATTTCTTTAATGGTTTTTTTAGAGTACGTATTGAGTCTCTTATGAGACTCATAGTTCATGATATTGATTGGCAAGTATATATTATAATGATGATTTCTAGAGACAATTTTGAAAGGCTACTCCTAGATGGCACTGTGTGAGTTTTTAGGTGGGTGATATTGCATGGACATACCTGTTCAAGGAGTTTTTAGGAAATAATCCCCTTTAAGGTTGGATTAGAAAAATTTATGGAAGATCTAGAAGAACAAAGGAGGAGGAGGAGATAGATAGATATAGTTTTAGAAACACCTACTATGATGGAAGTTAAAATAGTGATACCCATAGAAGTGGTAGTCCTAGATGGATTTGTAGTAAAACATATAGTTGTAGTAGAGGTAACAATATTTAAATGGTTTAATGGACCTATTAGGTAATTTTCTAGTTTTCTAAGATTGTTGCTTCATAACTTTGTTTTGTCTTCTTCCATGTCTCTATAGGTGTTTTTATCTAGTTCGGGGTTTGAAAGTTTCAAAATTTGTTGTGCCTCTGCTTGTAAATCCTTGCCCTAAGTATTTTTACCCGAGGTAGGGTTAATACTTTGAAATCTCTTAAGTTTTCCTTAGTTTCTTATGTTTTCACGTTACCTTTTTGGCCACTTAACATTTTCAAATGTGCACACAATATTTCTTTCCCTTAGGCATTTTCTGAATCTCAGATTAATATATCAAAGTCACTTTTCTATTCAACAAACTAGTGACTATGTTTAAGTCTATGTTATGTTCTCCTTTGGTCGCTGAATCTCCAAGTATAAATTGTAGTTATCCTAACCTTCAGTGATTCAATGACTATGTGATCTCCCAATCTCATAATCTTTGGTAGTTTTCTCATAGCATTCAATGATCTGGCACAATGGTTATCTGTTAATCACTAGATTGGGCAGTCAAGTCATAAGTCATTCGGTGATTCAGTGACAACCCTTGATTACTTTCAAGATCAATGACTAGTGCTTAATCTTAGAATGGAACCCAAGTCAAGAAAAATATTCAGCGATTTGGAGAATAAAGGTTATTCGCCCAATCTCGTAATAAAACCATGGTTAAGTAAATCTTTCAGAAACTATGAGATACCTTTGTTTGTTGAATCTCATGATAGATCAAGAGTTAATCAAGGCATTTGGAGATTAAGAGATAAAGGTGGTTGCTAAATCTCTAGATAGGGACTGTGGTTAAGGTTCAAAGTGCTTAGGTTTAGAAGAGGCCTTGTTCGCTAGATTGCCAGATGATTACTGGGCTAAGTTAAGGATTGCGAGAACTAGCGAAGTCTTTTGTCGCTTATTCTCTGAATTGAACTATGGTTGATCCAAGTATCATGAGAATTGGAGAATGCCTTCAGTCACTCATTCTCTGGATAGCGACTAGATTATGATTGGATTCAAAGGTTAATCTAAGGACCATTGATCATCTTTGGGATCAATGGTAGTTGCTGAATCTCTAAGAAACATCATGGGTTAGAAAATCATTCCAAGATCATGAGAGTGGCTTTGTCACTTGATCTCCAAGTTTAACCCAGGATTAGCATTTCATTTAGAGATCACGAGAGTCTTTGTTCACTGGATCTCTAAATCAAGTTTTTAAATGCTCATTAAAGAAAGGGAGTTAAGTGCCATTGCTACATGGAAAAGTACTGTGCCAAGTTGGAATAAAGTAAAAATCTATCCAATCAAATTTAATCAAGGGTTTTTATCAGTAATTGAGGTTTTTAAAGCCAAACTGTGATCATTTCTTTTCTGCTTTATTTCTGAGTTTTTTAATCAACCTATCAACATCCAAGTATTGGCTAGCCTTGATTTGAAATTGGTGAATGTGTGGAATTGAACACAGAAGTGATTGGGGATAAATTTGTAATTATTTTGGCAACTGTACATATTCAATTATTGATGATATATAGACAAGGCTTCAATGCTTACAACGTCCAAAGTTTTTTGAAGATAGTGAAGATTTTCAAAGTAGTTGCAACAAGTTTCAAAGTGTTAGAGAATTTGTAGAACTAAAAGTTATCTAGATTGTAAAGATGAGTCAACCAGAGATGAGCATAGCGTCATCTAGTGGGGAAGCCAAGGAACAGGGTGGTGAAGAAAAAGGAAAGCCAAATTATTCAGATGAATTTCTCAAGTTGCTCCTTGGTTCAAAGCAGAATAAGAAGGCTACTGATGAGGCTTTTGAGGACATAATGGAGAATTGTAGAGATCCTACCACTCCTTCTGGTTTAGGTTATACTAGCTTCACTTAGTTTTATAATAATAGAGGTAAAGCTATTCCAATTTGCAATTCTTGGGCTTTGGGGATGGCAAAATTGATTGTGTTCGATGTTTTCTTGGATGTGGAAGTAATCATAGAGTTAGCTAGGCTATATGACCCAATTTACAAAAAAAATTAGAAAGGGTGACCAGTCTTCTTTAGTAGAGGGTCATTCATGAAGGCCTTTGATTTCTATTCCTCCTCCTCTACTGAGATAGACTTGAAAAAAGAAAAGAAAAAATATGCAAGTCGCATAGGTTCAGTAAAGAGCCAGATGGTTAGGCACATTCCAAAGACCGGGAAGAACATAGATCCTCTCCCTACACAAATGAATTCCCCTTATGAGTTCAAATCCCTCAACTTATATATGAAGTTTTTGTGTCATGGGTTGTGTAGAGTTCTTGGAATAGATGGAGACGCAGAAAAGTTTCCTGCTAACTTGTTAATGATTATTCTTGACATACAAAACTCCCATGAAAATAATAATTATGATTACATCCAGTATGTAATCAATAGAATACATGAAGGTCTGGTGTCTATCAAACAAAATAAGAGGCCCATTAGGTTCATGCACTACTCCCTTCTGATGCACTTGATCCTATATTTCAATTTCAATAGTTTGGATGCAAGGGTGCTGAATCCTAGGTTTATGTTTAAAGGCCAGTCTAATCCAGTGTAGTATTGGCTTAGGGTTTGGAATTACACTTCCAATGAGTTTGATTTCTATTTTGTCCAAAACTAGATAGTCCACCCATTTCTAAAACTGATGGGGACTAATATAGTGAGGTTGCAAGTCCGGGTTTTGAAGGTTTTGAGGCCTATGAAATATGAGGACAAATGGAAAGGAAATCACAATTGGGGTGATTTCTATTTAGGAGAGAATTGCACCATAATCAGGGTCTATGGATGCCCACAACCCCCACATTTACTTCCAAAATTTTTGCCACCAAGGGTTTCCCAATTAGAATTTATATGGAAATTGATTTGGATTGACAAAGAGCATCTGGCTCTTCATAGGAAGGGCACATTTACACCAAGATAGTTCAGGATAGGGAACTTCCTAGTTGGTAAGAGAGCATTACCCAAAATTAGTTCATGGCTCAATCATTTCAAGATGACCTCTGGCAAGTGTAGATATGTAGACTCTAAAAATTTCATCAGAACTACAAGAATGAAATTGATTCCAACCATTGGTACAATAAGGGAACATGAGGGTTGTGATGAAGATGATGTGATAAGAAACATCTTGGATGAGGATGAGATTGGCAGGAGGCTCACAATTCTATGATCTTACAAAGTTGGAAGCTTAGGTCAGAAATTCCAAGATAGATTTTGGAGGGTTTTTTCCTAATCTCCCCTATTTGCAAAGGATTAACAGAATGATTGAGATGCATGGTACCCTATCTAGTCAATTGGAGGGGATGCTTGAGGAGAATTTAGATGTGGATACAGACTACTCCAATTTTGACTATGAAGAATATATAGATGAATCATAGGAGGGTGATAGTCCACCTCAAACCAATGAACCTCCTATCATTGACATTACTCAAGAGGCAGAGGATACCCCTGAACCACCATAGAAAAAGAAAAATCTTGAGGTAGGAGGGCCTTCCAAGTAGAAGAAACAAAAGAGGATTATTGATAGAGCCTCTATTCTAGTGCCTGGTGATCATGCTTACCATCACAATCTGAGGAAGATTATGATATAAGGAAAGAAGATAGTGTCAAAAGAAGAGGAATTGCCTCTACTACTTGGAAGAGATGAGAGGGAGCTGTATTAGGAGGAATTCTTTAGTGATGATCAATTCATCAAGAGTGATGAACTCAAAAATTTCCTTATTTGGAGGAAACAACAAGAAGTGGCTAAGGCTCTACCAGAGGGTATGGAACCAAGTGATGAGACCTTGAGGGCTCTAACTTCCTATGACTCTAGCCTAGAAAATATCACTGTTGATGAAGCTAGAGAAATGGTAAAGTCTAGCGAGATGCTTTTGACTCCTGGATGGGATCTAACTTCATCCTTCATCATAGATCAGATAAGGAAGTAGCCAAAGGGTAGTTTATCTTATGAAGTGCACATTGGAGACATGATAAGGGGAAGTGGATATGATCCTAAGTCCCAATCTATTGCAATGTGGTCTCTAGCCCCAAGGACCCAAAAGCCTTCTTTGGTAAGCATAGAAGATAAGATGGAGGTGGAAAAGATCATCTGGACTATCTAGAATACCAGTGATTTTGAGGTGTCAAAGGTTGTGACACATTTTTCCCACCTCAATGAAGCAAAGATATCCCAATTATCAAATAGATATGCTCTGCTATTTGATAATTCAATTAAGATTGCCAAAGATAGAGACTTAAGGATAATGAAAATCAAAGCTCTGGAGGATGAATTAGATGATCTAAAGGCTAAAATTGAAGAAGCATCAAAGGTAGTTCCCCCTCCAACTTTGTAGATTGAAGCTGTAATACAGCCAGTGGAAGAGACTTCTGACAAGCCATCAGAGGATTTAGAGAAGATGAAGCTTGATGCGGCCTTAAAGGCTATCTCAGATATTGTGCAACATAGGTGTGAGAGGATACAAGAAAAAATGGACTCAGTCCATCAATCAATGGGCATGTTGCATAAGGTAAATGAAAATGTGAAAGAGGTAGTGGTTACTCTAGAGCCACTTTTTAATGTTTGGTCTGGAGGAGTTCTTTGTTCGAGAAACTTAATGCATTGCAGCCTCATCGATAGGATATCCTTGAGGTGGTCATTGAGGTTTATGATAAGATAGAACTAATCAGTGCCACCTCAAGATTTTTCAAAGGGAAGTCAAATCAAGTAAAGGCTAAATTGGCCCTATTTGGTCAAGGTTATAGCAAGTATTTTCCTTCAATCTACTAGAAAAATGGAGTGTAAGGCACCTCATTAGAGTTTTGGGATATTTGTTTTGATAAATTTTCTATTGATGTAGAATTTTGACTCTGATGCTCTAGGATATGGCACTGGTTATAGCTTAATTTGCATGTGTTCACCATAAAAAAATCAAATAATCTGTTCAATTTAAACTTGTTGTATATCTTAAAATTGTAGAATCTATGTCAAGCACATAGATAACTATTGTAATGCTTTATAGAAGCAATTCTGGAAGGTAAACCTGCCCGAGTTTTAAAACTTGAAGTGAAGAAGGTTTTGCAACCTTATAACCTTAATGTTTGAATTTTGTTAGATAAATCTATTGGGAGTGCTAGAGATTTAATTTCAAATGTTTCTGAATCCTATTTAATCATCTACAAGTTTAAGGACTAACAAAATTGGTGACTCTGCTGGGGATCAAAACAAATAATGTGCAATGGATTTGTTATGTTCATGCTAAACCATATATTGTTTTGTTGCAGACTAGTTTATAAATATTCTATTCCCATTTGTTTGTGGGTGGTGACTGTGAGATCTGAGTTTACCAGTTGGTGGTATTCATGCTGAAAATTAGTTGCATTTTGTTGAGTACGTCATGAGTCGACAAAGATTTACTAGGTCATATTTCAAAGATTATTTAAAGAAACGAGGATCTTATAAATGCCACAAGGGATGTCTCTGATAAAGGAAAATAAAATGTGGTTGGTATAAGTATCAATGAACCTAAGAAGAATGTTGTTGCTTCTAACACTATATCCTAAGAAAGCCAAGAATTGGAAAAGGCTAGAAAGGCTAAGGAGGATTTAGCTCTCAAGCTTGAGAAGTTGGAATTGGAGGCCGTTGCAGATGAAAGGAAAAGAAAGATAGCTTTCTTGCATGCTAATATGAATATGTCTGCTAGCAGATCAGTCCCTGTTACTTTAGGGACGGTGCCACCAAATCAACCTTGTGTTATAATTCCCAATCCCCAAGTCTCCAATCCCAAACAAAGTGCACTTGGACCAGTTCTGAATACCAACCCAGTAGCCCCATTAACCAGTGGTCCAATTGGGAATATGCCTTGTCAAAATGTTGGAGGAGGACCCCAAATCCCACCAAATTTATAAAGAAGACCAGTTCATTTGGACAAATATATGCCTTTGTTATTTTATGGTATCCCTAGTCAGCCTAATGTTATCCCAAATGAAGTAAGAGAAAAGATCCCTAAGTTTACTGGAAACAATGTTGTTACATGTGAAGAGCATCTGAATTTTTTTACAGATAAAATTAATGATATGAGATTGAACATGAAGATGTTGTAATGAAGCTTTTTGTTCAGTCACTAATTGAAGATGCCAAGGATTGGTATAGAGGTTTACCAGAGAACAACATTGCATCATGAGATGAATTTGTTAGAAGCTTTAAGGAATAATATGCAGAACATGTTAATTCAAGCTACATGCTCAATGAGTTTAATAACATAAAAAATCATCAAAATAAGAGCATGTCAAAGTTTAATGGTAGATTCCAAAAGGCAATGTACAAATTGTTTCAAGTTTTAAGGTTAGATGATGCAGTCTTCTTGACCACATATTTTAATGCCTTGGATGGTAAGATGTCATATCTTTTGAGAGATAAGACTCCTCATACTCTAAGAGATGCCTTTAAACTAGCTATAAATATTAAAAGTAATAGGAAGGCATTTGGTTAGATGTATAAAAGGGATGAGGGAAGATTGTGGAAGAAAACTAAGCCACATACTACAAGGCCAACTAAAGATGATGACAAGGTTGACAAACTAGCAAGTGTGGTCAAGGATCTCTCAACCAAAATTGAAAAGGGTGGGAGAAATTATCAAGACACTAGACCACCTTATCAAAGGCAAGAAAGGTTCCCCAGGCTACAAGATGTGCCTTAGAAGACAAATTGGAAAGACGGGAAACTTTTCTTTGAAAATCATGAAACTCAAAAGGGAAGGGATACCCCAAATCCTTTGAAAAAAAATACAGCACATAATGTGGAGAGCATTCCTTGGTGTGTGGCTTGTAGTATGCCTCATTCACCTTTCCAATGTGCTGTAGCTCAAGCTTTGGAATAAGAAGTTGACAATCCACATGTAGGAGATTATGAAGAATCTGAAAAAGCCTGCAGTTAACATGTTTACCACTGAAAAGATGGAAGAACTTTTGTCTTAAGATGATGAAGATATTGGTGCTGATGTTGATCATAAGAGGAGGATTCTCCTTGGCTATGAGCAACAAATATTTACCCAATCTGATCATGAGGAGTCTTATTATGATATGTACAAAACTAATATGGTCAGATAAGAGTCGGATGGGATTCAGTGGAGAATGCCTAGTGAAGAAGAAATCAGAACTTTGACTGTGGTTTCTATTTCCCAAGCTAGGTCCTCATACAATTTGAGGAATAGAAGAGTGGATGCTGATCAAGGGGTACTAAGGTCAGTATTTTTTAAAGATGATCCCCAAAATAAAGATCCCTTTAAACCAAATGTTACCAAGGGTAAATGTGGAAATAATAGGAGAGAGGAACCTATTATTGAAAGTAAAAAGAATGAGGAAGCTGTTGTAGACAAGGTCAAGAAGAAGGTTGGTAGAATAAAAGATACTTTTGATCTTTCTATTGATCCCCCTACTTTTGACATGATATCTATGCCTTGTCTCAAATGAAGGTCTCTATTCCTTTGTTAGAATTGTTAAAGATTAAAGAGAACAAGACAACAACTCTAGCTCTGATAAATGAACAAGGTGTAGATCCTGTTATGTTAGAAAAGGAAAATGCAGTGGATAGACCTGAAACAACTAAGGATATTTATAACTTTTGTGATGGAAACATTGTCACACAAGAACCCTCTTCTATTGATCCTTTCTATGTTACACTGATTGTGAACAATTTTTTTCTTAAAAATTGTATGATTGACTCTAGTGCCGCTACCATTGTAATGCCATATCATGTAATGAAATAATTAGGGTTACAAGTTGATACATCCAATGGTAGATGTTATGCCATGGATAATAGGGAAGTGCCTATTGTGGGAACCCTAGTAGGGATAGAAGTGAAGATTGCTACATTTTTGGAGGCCACATACAAGATGGATGTGGTTGTAGTTGATACTAAACCCCATTATGGCATGCTTTTGTCAAGACAGTGGGCTACAACAGTTGGAGGGTAATTACAATTGGATCTATCATATGCTACTATTCCTATCAATGGAACATAAGTGAAGTTGTATAGGGAACCTCATTCCTGAATAATGGTTGAGAAGGTTGCACCAGAGGACTTGAATTGTTGCATTGATATTGACATGGAGAACTTCATGGTAGAAGAGATAGTACCCCAAATGAGAAATACTCATCCAATAGTGGAAGAGTTAATACTACAACAAGGTGGACTATGGAAAATGTATTTTGATGGAGGATGGCCTAAGGGAGGATCGAGAGCTAGTGTTTTTCTTATATCTCCATCAGGTACTACTTTCAAATACTCATTTTTGTTAACTTTCCAATGTACTAATAACACTGCTGAGTATGAGGCTTTGATATTGGGTTTAGACGTTGCAATAAAACATGGTATAAAATGCTTAAAAGTCCTATTAGAAATAGGGAATACTGAGAGGGGGGGGTGAATCAATATTCTACAAACTTTATCTTTTTCCCAATTATGGATATAACAGATTATCTTTATACATGCATAACATAAGAAGCTAAACAACATGCATAACAATAAAGAGCTCATAACACATGATTGTTCTCGAGGAAACCCTGGCCAAGGGAAAAACCTGGTGGGGATGGTACCCACAAAGATCCACTAATAAAAAGTATCCTGTTAAGGATGTTGACCCTGTTAGGAGTCTATTACAAACATATAGTGTATCAGTCCTGATTAAGGGACTATAGGCCTTGTTAGAAGCCTCAACCTTGTTAGGAGTTGGTAGTACAAAATGTGATTACCAGTTAAGCCCACTGCCCAAAAAAGTAATGTACAATATACACTAATTAAAAAATAGGTCAAGGTACATAACCTTATACTACTTGCATTGATATCTCTTCGCTGATCTTTCACTATCGCTATTACATATGCTTCATATACTTCGCATCATACTTCTACAAAATATTTTTCTGCTTGTTACAACTATGACTTCTTACACTTTACAATTACAATTACATTTATACCAATAGATTTAACCAAGATTAAAAATCTAAGATGTCATCCCTTATATTTTTATGACATTATTTTGATAAACAAAATAATCCCTTAACTCTTTACCAATTCTGCCTTCATATACTGTCCTGTCGGCTTCACACTGTCTTCAGTAAAACTATCATAACTTCTTTCGTACATGCCGTAATGACTTGTGCTATGAGATGGATCATCATTAGTCACCATAGAGTCTATGTTCAAGTGCACAAGTACTGAAATCACTCCAGTCAATGTCGCAAACAAAAACTATGTCCGGGTACACTAGTAAAAATACTATCTCACACTTAGACAAATATGCAATGCACTCTGTCATACTTACTCTCTGACTTGTGTGATCTTCATGTGGATCATATGTTGCCATAATGACAACATCTATGCAATCAACTCAGCCAAATTGCCAACAATCTCCCCCTTTGTCATTGGTGGCAACATATGAGAAAATTCGCTAAGTGTGCAACTCACAAATCTCAAAATTTACAAAATTGTGGCCATAGTATAACATATATATACTATCCTTATAAATCCTCAAAAAATCTTATTTATAATACAATAATCCCCCTAAGAGTATCAAATCTTATCATATATTATTCATTTTCTGCTAAATACCTCTCCCCCTTTGACAACAATGACAAAGTAACAGTAGAGAGGGGTACACAATTGTATAAAAAAAGTTATACCTCAATGTATTTATTGCAAAGCCGATAGGCTTGCAACACAATCTAAAAAATCTATCTTCATGCTTTCTATCTCCTTTTCCCATGACTTCTTAATGGAATTAGCCACATTGAGTAGTGCACTCAGTCCATAAGATGCTATTTGACAAGCTTGGAGGTTTTCAAAGTTGAATTTTTGAAAAGATGTCTTAGCTGTAAGACAATCTTCTAACTACTCTTCAATAACACTTAACTTCATAGAAACATGCTCTCTTAAAAGAGTATATCTCCTCAACTTCCTGTCTTTCTCATCTTGTAAAATTTTGATTTAATCAAAAAGTTTCCTAAATTTCTTTTCAACATCACATACCTTCACATTAGGGTTAGATAGAAGGTTTGTTTCATTTAGAATCTCAGCTTCCTTCAATTTTATCTTCTGATCTTCCTCAGCTATTAAAGTTTCTAATTTTGTACACTGTATGTACATAGCTTTTCCTATCTCCAAATGTTTCCTCAAATCTTTGATACAGATATCAAGAGTATTGATATCATTGCTGATGTATTGACTGATTTTTAAAAACATTTTAGCCTCATAGTCTACATGTGCTTTCACTTTTGCAATATCAACTAGGTTAGTGAACTCATCATCAAAAGTGCTTATCACTTTCTTTGCCTTGTCCATAGGGTCTGCTTCTACAATTTGTGTGGTCACAATACTTTGTAGCTTTTTAGTTAGGTCCTTTAGACATCCTTCTAGACTTTTAACTTTCTTATTCTTCCCAATGATTTTGTTCAAAGATGTGATCAATTCTATCTGATCATCATCATCCAATTCTTTTCCCAAATCCTCAAACAAAGATCCAGTTTGCTTCTTCTTTCCAGTCTCAGGAGTAAGACCGATTTCTTCTTTAGAGGGTATAGATGGTTGTACTTTTGATACTTTGGGTTCTTCAATAGTAAGTTGGGTCTGCTCTACTTCTGAAGTTCTATCTGGTTCATCAAGAGATGAATTGTCAACAATGTTCTCTAGATTCTTGAATACATTATCATCAGTATCCAAGGTGATCCTTGTACCTTCAACATTCATAGATTCTTCTTCAATGTTAATAGCCAGTGGACAGGGAATATCCTCTTGTTCTACTTCTACTACTTTCTCTACAGCAACTGATGTCTCTCCAACAATTTCTGCCATAACTTTAACTATTGCTTGCTCAGTCTCTACATTCACTTGTTCATATTTTCCTGCCATAATCTGAATGGTTCTCATTTTTGTCCTTAAATGGGTGCTAAGGGGCTTCAAAATTTCTTTAAGATGTTCATCATCTCTTACATCACATATTTTCTTCACAAGATTCTCTCTGATAGATTTGTCTTCTTCTTGTGCTCTCATCTTCCTATTAGTAAGTTTCTGCAATAATTCATCAGGTATATTTCCCTTAATAGAGTCAAACCTCTTATTAGCTAGAATCAAATGCTTGACCACTGTATTTTCAAGATTTAATTTATCAGAATAATCATAAAGGTCAAAGTATTTATTCATTTTAGTGAAGTCTCCATCTTTTATAATTTCTTCATTCACCCTCTCAACTCTAGGTTTCCATGCTTTCTTCTTCATAGAAGTGTCATCATCTTTAATTTTTGCAATTTTCCTAGGCACAGGTGGCACCAAAGTTTTCTACCTCTTACCAGGTCTAGTAGCAATTTATTTCACTCTCTTGCTCGGTGTGGAGGAAGTAGATCTAGTAGGCTTGCTTGCTACTTGTTCCTTCTCAGGTTCCTCTACTTTCACCTTGACTGGTGCTGCACTAGATGATAAGGGAGGTACAAATAAAATCTCTTTCTATCCAATATCTCTGATTGCTACTACTGTCTGCTTTGCCACTAAGAATTCTCTCTCTGTCAATCCTGTATCCTTCAATATTTTCTTAATAGTGCTATCAACTCTTTTCTTAGACTATTTCTCCTCAAGTATAGCCTTTGCAGAGTTGAAATTTTCTTCAAAAGTTCCAAATCTGTTACTGTGGGTGTCAACCTTGCATTTAAGTAGCCTGTTCACATATTCTTCTATCTCTATTTTAGAT